>JAKKZN010000007.1:25768755-25781562 GCA_033441825.1 Pangasius elongatus
CACACACACACACACACACACACACACACACACACACACACACACACACACACTCTCTCTCTCTCTCTCTCTCTCTTACACTCACACACACACACACACACACACACACACACTCACGCAAACACTCACTCTCACACACGCTCACACACACACTCTCACATACACACACTCTCACACACACACACACACTCACACAAACACTCACTCTCTCTCACACACACACACTTACACACACACACTCTCACATACACACACTCTGTCACACACACACTCACACACACTCACTCACACTCTCTCACAGTGCATTATGGGTAATACACACCACTCAGAGGGAATTATGGGTATGAATACCAAGGTGAAGGAAGTGGAGGATGGGAAATGAATGAGTCTCTCTCTCTCTCTCTCTCTCTCTCTCTCTCGCGTTATGGCCGCTAAAGGAACTCCTCAGTGCTGTAGGAAGTGGACGAGGGGAAGTCACTGAGTGCGCGGTATAAACAGTTTTGGACGGCAGCCTCTGACTTTTTTTTCTGGAGAGCAGCTGCAGGATCAGAGAAGCTTCCAGACTCGTTCGCTGTCCTAAATCCCACACGGCCGATGACATCACTGACATTCCTGTGAGCGCGCTCACTGTTAGAGCTCATAGCCACGCCCACACAGCTGAGTTTATCTCAGCCTTTACTGTCTAATCATATTTTATTTTATTTTATTTTACTTTATTTTATTCTTCACTAACAGAAATCCAAACCATGTGGAGTTTCAGGCAGAATTTATAGAAAGATTTTACAAAAATGTAAACATGAATTTGACTCAGAAAGTGTTGCAAAAACTACTAGACACGTCATTAATTATATTTGTCTATAAAGAGAAGAGTATAAATCAGGTAATGTGTAATCACTGTATAGAAAATAAATGAGGAAAACAAAAAATAAGATCAGTTTAATTTAGCAATAGTCTCATCCTTTTTAAAAAAAATACCTGTTCAGTGTTATAAAGGAGACAGGGACACCCGGACCTCCAGCCCGGACATTTTGATCCCTGCAGTGAATCTTGGCTGGAAATCTGATCACGTTCCCCTCATCAGGACTCATCTCAGCACCGAGGACCACCTGAACAAGGGGCGGAGCTTCATTTAACAGCTCAGCCAATCATATAATGACTTCATCACTGCATTTCTGGCACTTCTTTGCCTGGACATGGAGCTTAACATAAAATAAAAAACATTATCATTATCTAAACGAGATCTAACCTGAGCACAGCACAGATGATTGAAGAAGAGCTGGAGATGCGTCAGAACCACAGAAAGCATTCCCTTTTTTCATTTCATAAAAACCCCCCAGAAAAACTGGAGTTCCCAGTGAACCTCGTGTGCTGCGTAGTGTAAACAGAAGTCCTGGTTTAACCCACACACACTGTCGCTGTTTCACTGAAGCTCTGTTTAATCTTCAACTCTTCGCTGATCTGCAGGTCTTCTGGAGGAAGAGCGCTTAGCGAGCGCGCACCAGGCCGAGGCCTTCACCCGACAAATCCAGCGTCTACAGGGTAACAAACCTGTCTCCCTCTCCGTCTCTGTCTGTCTGTCTGTCTGTCTGTCTCCCTCTCCGTCTGTCTGTCTGTCTGTCTGTCTCTTTTTCTGTTTCTCTCTCTCTCTTTGTCTCTCTCTTTCTCTCTTTCTTTCTGTCTGTCTGTCTGTCTGTCTCGTTCAAGTTCAAAGTACACAACTTATTGGTGTGACTGAAATAAATAGATGAAATAAATAGTATGACAAAGAAAGGAATGTAGTATTTATATAAATGTATATAAAATATATCAGACAGTAATATTCCATCTTATGCTGTTATATTTTACACAGAACGAAATGAAATATGTCTCTTTTTCAATTTGCTGCATGTCATATTGTTTACAGAGTCTCTCTTCTTTCAGATTTATAGTTCTCTCTCTCTCTCTCTCTCTCTCTCTATATATATATATATATATATATCTGTCTCTCTCTCTATCTCTCTCTGTCTCTCTATCTCTATCTCTCTCCCTCTCTCTTTTCAGCCCAGCTGTGTTCAGTCCAGCAGAAGATGGAGGGAGTGGAGCAGCAGAAGGTGGAGCTGCAGGAGGAGGTGCTGACGCTCCAGCAGGCAGTGGAGGAGTACGAGCTGGAGGCCGTCACACTGAGAGCTGAGATCGCAATGAAGAGTCAGAGGAGAGATGAAGAGAGGAGGAGAGAGGGTGAGCAGGAGAGATTAAGAGAGGATGAGAGAGGGTTAGAGGGAGAGATGGAGGGAGGAGGAGAAAGGAAATTAAGAATAAAGGACGAGGCAGAAGTGATGTACATGTTTCACCTCCTCACAAATGAACTATATAAAAATTAGCTTTCTGTCATTTTATTTCGTTAACCTCCCTTGTGCGGTACCGTTCTGCCCCGTCCTGCCCCAAATTGCCCCACCCTGCCCCAAATTGCCCCATCTTGCTCCACCCTTCCCTGCTTTGCCTTGATGATGGTGACACGCTATGAAGAGCTGAGTGTTCTAATGGATCATTTGTCCAGGTCATATCACAAGACTGAGGGTTCATTCGTCTCTCCTCTGTGTTTGTCTCGTAAAGATCATGTGTTCCTCACACACCGCTGTGTGCGCTGATATCACCGTGAAATAAACGCACATGCTGTTGACTTCATCTCCAAAGCCGACCTCATGCTTAACGTCCTGCAGCCAGAGACATAAATCATGACACTTTTAATAAGAGGCGGAAGCCACTGGCAGTACGTGTGTGTGTGTGTGTGTGTGTGTGTGTGTGTGTGTGTGTGTGTGTGTGTGTGTGTGTGTGTGTGTGCTGGGGTGGGGGTGTTCAGGATGCCGAGTATGTGATGTCACTATTGTATTAATGAGAGCACGACATCACACACTGAGAAACTTCATAGCTTAATTCCTCCAAGCAGAATCCATCCTTCACTACGAGGCCAGAAAGTGTGCTCTGTTTTCTTGAAAAACAACTTGGTGTGTTAGATTTTAGTTTCACAAAGTGAATTCTTCTGTATATTCTCAATAAGGATCAACAATAAGGATCAGACGAAGAGTAAAATGTGTCATCTGATGAGGTGTTTGGCATTCATATATTTACTTTAGCACTCTTCAGGTTTCCTTTTTTGGTCTTTTAGGTTAAAGGTCAAACAGTTTCCTAATAAACCCGCTGAAACACTGTGTGCCCGTGATCAGAATCAGACTTTAGATCATGACTCATATTCTTGAGTTAACTAATCCTAAGCCTTAAAGCTTTACACTATACCAGTACCTTAGAACTGACTGCGTGACTAAGACACATTGCTGCTTCACGAATCTTGTTTCTGGACTGTTTTCTACTCACAGTGACGGATCATCGGGATATCGAAAATACATTTTAGTATCCATCAGTAACTTGCTGTTTCTCTGGGTTTTATAAAACTGTTATGCATACACACAGGAGCACACGCACACACAGGAGCGCACACACACACACACACACACACACACACACACACACACACACACACACACACACACACACTCTCATAGACAAGCAGAGCCATTCCTGTTTCCTAATGTTTGTAAGTTTTTCAGGTCTATGCTCACTGCACTTGCCCTTCCTCAGCTCTTTCTTTCAAATCTGACAAAACTTACTTGTGATTTTTTTTTTACTTTGATTGGACGATGTGTTCTTAGTCAGTTTACTTCTATTATCTCATCTAAAGGCATTTTGATAAAAAAGACAATTGAAAATGTAATTATCCAGGAAGTAATCCACATCATTCGGTTCATTGTGCTTCATGTGCAGGGTTGCCAGGGTCACAGTGTTTAAGCCAAATTGGGCTTGTTATGGAACAAGATTGGATTTTTTTGGCTAGTTTAAAAATAACCCAAGATCTTGTTGTATAGAAAATAATATAAATTAAATGTAATGAGTGTCTGGTGTGACTAATGTTTGGTACCAGGTAATGATAAAAAGGCAAATAACATACATCAAATTATTTCTTACATGAAGACTGAGAAAAAGAAGACAAATCCCTTTTCTAAAGACTGAACGTTTTGAGCTAGTTTCAGGTGATTTTGTGCAGATTTTGAGATGTAGATAGGCTGGAGATTTTGCTGTTCACATGTGGCTTCATTGCTCTTCGTGTGTGACGGATGTTTCAGGATTGTGGGCTTAAAGAGATTAGCCCTAATGGACACCAAGCCTAGGGGGTGTGTCACTATAATAACCTGACACACCTGTCACTGCTAGGCTGAATGAATCTACAGTCTGGGCTAGAAAGAAGTCAACCTGTACTACATATGCATGTTTTTTTCTTGCAGCCATTGGTAGTGCTGTTGTTTTTATATTGACTAAAATACACATAATCCAATTCAAGCCGTTCAATAACATCAAATAAGATTTGAATCTTATTTTTATTCATTTCTTTATTTATTTTTCTTGAAAGGGAGATGCCTTAGCCACTCTAGTTCATTTACACCAGTCACCCCTCTCCATTATAACACTGACAACCAACTTTTGTGCAAATGGTTGACTTCTGCAGCAACCTGTCTAGATTCTTTACCACGGTGGTGAGTCTTACTCCAGGAGTGTGCTGATTATTTCAGACAGCAGTAGTTTGTTTTTAGTCTAAACCATCTGTGCAGATTTCCTTCTATTCCTGTATGGCAGCATGGAGCAGATGGAGCGCATGCATCATAGGACTGGTTGTCCAGTGTGGCTTGCAGACAAGGAAGTATTTATAGTTGTATAATATCCAGCATCTCAGACCTCCTGAAGTGGTCTCACTGACAGATCTAATGTGTTTATATGGATATTTCTAAGACTCAGGATGCAAAAACCTACCTCGTGTAGGTCCAGGTGACTGAGCGTTTGAGTGAATGACTGTAGATTGACTGTTTTATCAGGTGATGTGGAACAGCTGAAGGAGGAGTTTGCCAGTCTGAAGTTGGAGTGTGAGACCCTGAAGGAGGCCAACAATAAACTGAAAGAGAGACTGCACATGCTGCAGAGGACAAGGTAAAAAAAACACTCATGCAGACTCACAAGTGTAACTCAAGCTGTTATCCATGTTGTAATAAGCTTTTTTTTTATTATTATTTGGAGCAGTTCAGGTGGTGTGGAAGGTGGAGAGAAGGAGTATGGAAGGATTCAGACGAATGTAATTGGGGGATCAGGTTCCACCTGCAGACTGGTGGATGTTTGTATTCAGAAGAATATTTCCTTTGATGGAAAGCCACTCACACCCACCAGTTTGAGCTCAGGGTTCTCAGAGACTCTCTCCCTGAGAGAGCAGCTCAAACAAGCTGAGGAGAGAGCAGAACAACTGCAGAGGCAGGTACGCTGGGGTGGATAGGTTGGGCCAGGTATGCTGGGATAAATCAGCTGGGGCAGGTATGAACACTGGGGGGGCATGTAGTAGGGTAGGTACACTGGGTACACTGAATTGGCTGTGGCCGGTATGATGGGATGGATCAGCTGGGGCAGCTATGCCTGGGTGGCTAGATCAGGAATGGTGTATTGCGCAAGTAGGTTTGGATTAGAAACTCTATGGTATAGGGGTATGCTGTGATAGGTATTTTGGGGTGGTTAGGCTGGGGCAGGCACTCTCAGTGGGTACATTTGGATAAATATGCTGTGGTAGGTATTCTTAGTCAAGTATGCTTGTATCTTGGGAAAATACCCTGGGGCCAATGCTTTGAGACTGGGAGATAGGCTGGATAAATATACAGGGGCAAATAGACTAGACAAGAATGTTGGGGTGGATATAATGGGGCAGATACACGGGTAGACTGGGACAAGTAATTTTGGCCTGGTGAGCTGGGGTTAGAATAACATGGGCAAATATCCTGGGATAGGTATGCAGGAATAGATAGGCTTGGGTAGATACTCTGAGTATATACTGGTGGAGTACATACCGTATGTATATATGTGTATTATATGTATTACAGCAGAGTGGACAAGCTAGGATATGCTCAGGGTAGAAACCAGAGGGTATCTTAGATGAATCTAGTGCAGATAAACTCTGGGCTAGATAGGCTAGGGCAAGTAGACAGAGTAAGACAGACTGGTTATTAGGCTGGGGTAGACTTGTTGAAGCAGATACACTGGAAGAAGCATGTTGGAATGGATATGCTGGGGTATTTATGCTGGGGTAGACAGGCTCTGGTACACTGGAGCATGTACGCTTAGGCAAGTACTTAGGGTGGATACACTATGACATGTATGTTAGGTTAGACAGGCCAGCTTGTTGCTGCTATTGATACAGGAACAGGTAGCCTGGGGTATGTACAGTATGCTGGGGCAGGTACACCAGGGCAGATATCATGGAGTGGATATGTTGAAGCAGGTACACTAGGGCAGGTACCATGCTGTAGGTACATTGTGGCAGACGGACAGACTATTTTTCATTTGTATTGTGTGTTTTGTGTGTTTTTGCTGTGATGGCAGTGTGATGGTGTGCGGACTGAGCTGAGGGAGCTACAGACCCTGTTTGAGACCAGTCAGAAGGAGCGGTCTGAGCTGGAGCTGGAGCTACTGCGCTGTAGGGAGGAGCTAGAGAAACTCACAGAGGAGAGACAGGTGGGGCAGAATTGACCAAAACCTCTAAGGCCAGGTTTCTATGAAGCAGCAAGATGGCTGTTTCGAATATCTTGCATTCAATCAGCGCATCAATTCTGCACATCCGAAAAAATGACCATGGCACGTGCATGTACTGTAACATAAATAGTGGGGAGTATACCACAGTGTTATATGATGTCCATTACAGAAGAAAGAAAATAGAGGTTTGCCTCAAATCACATACTTATGTACTATTGTACATGGCTTTGAGCATTAACCAATTTCCCTGAAGCTTAGTGTTTGAATTTAAATAACTTCTCATGTAGCGTACAAATCACTGAAAAGTGATCTGTGCTTCTCGATCCTGGTCATGACATACCCCTGCCCTGCACATTTTATTTTTTTCCCCTGTTTCTAACTTATATGAGATGAATCTCATGACAACAATCGCAATAACAGCAGGAAGTTTTAAAGAGTTGAACATCTCCAAGCAGCTGCACTGACAAAATAGCGTGAACCTGCTAAACATTTTACTGGCTCACATGCAAACCTGATGGACAGGGATGTTTCTGCTCTGACCTGCCCTCTAGAGGATATCTGTGTTAATCCTCCATATGTATAAAAAGTACACAGGCAACCTAATATTTAATCTCCAACCTCTAACCTCCACCACTTAATCTGTTAACCTGTAACCCTCAGCACCTAATCACTGATATTTAACCTCCAACCTCCACCACAATCTAAAGCTTAGTTGAAAGTACTGTTACTTTCCAAATGTAGCGTAGACGTTAGGAAGTACGGCTCAGTGGTTAAGGTTTTAGGCCACTGATCAGAAGGTTGTGGTCACACAGTTATAACAATAACTAACCTCCAACTTATAACCTTAAGCATCAGACCTCCAACCTCCAAATTCTACTCTCCAACATCACCATTTCTACTCAGATAGCCTGAGGCTGAAGGCAAAACTTTTCTCGGTTTGGCTGAAACGTTAAATTATTTATCAAAACCTTCATGAGATTAACTGGAGACAATAAAGCAGTGAATTTGATGCATGTGACTGACTTCAGATGATTTCTGACACCTCCGAAAGAATCAAAGGTATAGGTGATTTATTAATGATTATTTAAATCAAATTACTGATAAAGATTGAAATCTGTCTGTCTCTGTTTCTCATTTCAGCCACGGTTCCTCCACACCTTCATGATGGTTTCATAAGGAGATGTGTATTTGTGTGTGTGTGTGTGTGTGTGTGTGTGTGTATGTGTGTGTGTGTGTTTTGTTGTTGTTGTTGCTTCATCCTTCATTCATGCCTTAATTTTTTTTTTTTCTTTTCATCTCTCTTCCATCCCATTCCTTCATCACACCCTCAGTTCTGCACTGAGTCTGCTGTTCTTTCACTGCCTTTCTTAGGAATGATCGTCATCATGGCAGTTCTGTGGTGCTGGTGGTCCGAGCTCGCGTCCCGAACAGCAGCAGGTACGACGAGGCTTTTTATTCACACACAGTTCCAGTGATGTCATCTGTACAGGACGCCGTGCGAGGGATTTGTGTGAGGAACGTTAGCTTAACCCCTCTGAGCTAATTATTTTAGTCACATTTGAGGGTTTTCTTCTGTTACAGACACAGTGGACCTGTCATACTATCATTCCATAGTTAAATGACTAGCTAATCTAACACAGCTTATTTAGCAATCTTATATAGCTAACTTGCTATCTAGCTATGTTTTAACTGTTATATAGCTACCTGCTATATCTAGCTAGCTATCTGTTTTAATGATCCAGCTATTTGTTTTAACTAGCTAGCTATCTATTGTAACTGTTCAGCTAGCTGTCTGTTTTGACTATCTAGCTAAATTTTTGTTGTAAATATCCAGCTATTTGTTTATCTAACTAGTTATTTTTAACTATTTAGTTAGCTGTCTGTTTTAACTATCTACAGTATCTAGCTGTCTGTTGTAAATATCCAGCTGTCTATTTTAACTAGCCAGCTATGTTCAGTGAACAGTAATACTAGCTGTATTCAGGGAAGCTGAGACCCGAGTGATGGGGAATAATTTGTGACGTATGACGACGCTGAAGGACGTGATGTCTGATGAGGTTCTGATCCGAATTTCTGTGAGTAAAGAAGCGTAGAACGACGACTCACACTCATGGAATGATGGGAATTGTGTTTGTGTGTTTCAGGGAGTTAAAATGGAGTCTGTGGATGTGAGAGCGGGAAGAGTAGAGGCGTCGATCTCTTTATAATCGTTTAATTTTGGACCTTCTGACCCACAGACAGCTGATAATTTGACCTTTTGACCTTCTCCATGACAACAGGGCTCTTTGGGCTTTGGGCTCTTAGACTCTTTATTGAAGAAAAGAACAAAATGTGATTATTATTATTATTATTATTATTATTATTATTATTATTATTGCAACTTTCTTTAAACATTTTGTACAAAAGTTGTTTACTAACAGATTTATATATGGCTTGGAATCTAATTTATAATATCAGCTCTGTGTTTTGTGAAGACGTTAATTTATTCAGATATTTATCTTGTGTTGTTGTGTTGTGTAAATTAATGTTATATAGTGCAATGTGTTTTTTAGTTATTCAGTTTAGCATTAGCTAGCATTCCTGTGAAGTTTTACTAGAACATCGTCACTTTAAGGCTTCGTCTCAAACACTAGAAGACTCAGCTCTAACATTCATACATCAGTGTGTGTTACCCATAATGCACAAGAAATGGCGAGCCCTCACAGGCAGGAAGTAGGAAACAGGAAGTAAACACCAAGCCTCAGTAACGATGCGCTCATGAACGCAGAAGCAGCTTCTAATGGCGTCTGAAAAAGAAAATACTGTCGTCATGTAGTTTTATTAAAAAAAATAACAAACAAAAAATACAAGCGTGTGTGTGTGTGTGTGTGTGTGTGTGTGTGTGTGTNCTTTATATAATAAAGATAAATTCACCTCAATAGTTTATATTATAGACTCAGACAGGGTTTATTACTGATCGATTATAGCACACACACACACACACACACAGACCATCGGAAGTGTGTGTTGATTATTTTCCTCCAACAGCACGTCCCCGAGTGTTTTATTCCTCTTACACCACAGGGTAAATAAACAAGCTGTAATGAAACAGGGGTCAAAAACTTTTGAGTGTAAGTGTGCTGTATATTCACAAAAAATATACATAGAAAAAAGATACTATAGTGCACTATAAATAAAAATAATAGTTTTATATATTTAAAAACAATTCTTTTAATTACAACTTAAAGCCTGAATCACTATTATTGATATCTTTGCTAGTTTTGCACATTATAAGCATTAAATATTATTTAAATGATCAGGTTATGAAATGATCGTGTTCTTAAAGATATTCAGGTACAAAAAGTTTGACAAATTGTGCTTTAAAAAAAGAGATTTAAATTCAGTTTGTAATAAATTCGATTAAAGGGTTAAAGGGAAGAGTTTAAACGCGTCTCATTTCGATATGATTCTTTCGGATTTATTATCACAGTATTTTTCTCTTTGATAAACAGACGTGTGATAATGAATGACATTATTGCGCTCTGGTAGGTTTAGAGACGGCGCTCTGCCTTTTTGTGCTGAAACTAAAACTCAGATTTTAATATTTTGTGTTATCTTTTGTGACGTATTGTTTGTGCTTTGCATTTTATATTTTAAGAATGTTTTATTTAGTTTGTATTACTCTCAGTGGAATATCTTACAGTGTAATAAATACAGTTTCTAACAGGGTTAATGTGTAGAGATTTGTATATGAGAGTGTTTTCGCTGATGCAGTCGCAGTTGGAGCTGTACGGTGATTTAATTGATGTTTGTGCGTTGTGTGTTGTGTGTTGTGTGTTGTGTAGACTGTAGTTGAAAATAACACAAAAGAAATCCAGGAGAAGATTAAAGAAAAGCAAAATAAAGCAATATTCCAGTTTGCACCAACAACACCAACATGAAAACCTCGTCTCCTTTATGCTTTTGTCTCTTTATAAACGTTTGTCACGTCAATAAATAAGAACATTGTTGATTTTGAGTTGTGTGTTTTATTGTATTGTTTATAACACATGATTAGTTATAACTTATATTTGTAGCGTGTTATTAGCGTTGTGTCTCTGCTCGAGATTTAGGATCAGCTGTAGTTTGGCTTTAGCTCTCAGGAGTGTTAGCGGTTATTAAAGGTAATAATAATCATGTATAATTTCTCGGTAAATGTTTTTCAGCGTGTCAGCGAGGAGTCAGCGTACGGTTTGGGTTTATTAGCTCACCAGCTCGACGCTGAAGTGTGTGTTAACTGCATCACACACAGTGGTAGGAGTGTGTACAGGAGCCACCATCAGATCGTCACCCTCAGATCGTTTTAAAGCATGAACGTAATTCCGTCTTCAGAGACGAGTTTAATCGCACGCCATAACCCTCATCCCTCCCTCAGCGCCCCGGCGGCTCTGTTCCTCTTTCTCCAGTTACACACACTTTCTTTTTCAGGCTGTGACTGAAGCTGGAAATATTGATTAGGAACTCGGATAAATTAGAATTTCTACTGAATTATAAAACACAAGAGCATGAACACGGTCTGAGCAATAAAACGATCAATATTCATTTTATATGCTGCAAAAAATATATATATTTAATATTTTTGTATTATAAGATTACAGTAAACCAGATATATGATTATAAAACCTATTTCTGCACATTTTTATTCATTTGTATCTTGTAATATTCTTGTTCTTGCAGATAATGTTCTAGTTTTAGGTTTTTATTTCTAGAAAGAAGCAATAATATCTGCTAAAGCATGAAATGTGTGAAAGCATCTAAATACACTCGGAGTAATCTGACGTTTCATGTCTAATAACCTCATAATAAGAACGTTTTAGATTAAAATATTTTCATTTCTCAGATTTTCTGCAGTGTAATCATTTTATCGCTTCTGGGTCGAAGCCATCAGCACGTCTTCTGTGAGCTCTGTTGAACATACTCTCATATTTATGTATATTCAGCTCTACGTGTGTGTTGGTGTTGCAGCCATTCTTCACAATTCAGTACTGATTCAGTATTTTTTTAGACAGAGTTTTANTTTACTCAGTATCCACTCGCTGGCTGAAGGATTTCTTTTTCTCCATTAAATAGAAATATCAGGTTCATTCTGTAAACTGTGACTCTAAAGTTTGAAACTTTAAGTTAAATAAGGAAACACAACCGAGAGTTTTTCTGTGTTTGTGTGTGTGTGTGTGTGTGTGTGTGCGTGAGAGAGACATGTGTTCTGTGTGTGTGTGTGTGTGTGTGTGTGTGTGTGTGAGAGAGAGAGAGACATGTGTTCAGTGTGAGTGTGTGGTGTATTAATAACTCTACAGGCTGTAAGTGAACACGACGGTTTTCCCAGCAGCCTGACGGAGTCTCTCGTTTATTCTCCTGCCCTGCGTCATGACGTCATTGCGTACGGTTACGTTACGTCAGTGACACGAGTGAAGCACGATGACTCTCGGCTGTAACTTTACCTGCTTAAATATCAAATGATTTTAAGGTTTAATGGAATTGATGGTGCTTTATTTATTCATGTAGCTCTGGAGGATAAATAACATAATCAATGTGACACTTCAGAAATATCAGAAACTCCAGAGTGAGAATAAAACATCTGTAGCATGAAATTAAAAGATTTTTACAGTCAGGTTTTATTTATATGAGCTTCATGAGCTCAGTCTGAGTCAGCACTATTTATATTTCTACACATCAGAGCTGAAGACATTTCATTATGTTACAGAAATCCTCATCAGCTGATCTGATCTTCATTTATTTTTTTAGAGTTTTGTGCCATATTGGAAATGAGAGAGAGAAAAAGTGTGATGTTGTAGAGTTGGAAAAAGGCTGTAAAAATTACACAGTAAGCAAATTACAAATTACTTTTATACAAAACTGAAAATACGACAACACACTTTAAATGAAAAAGCTAGTAAGCATTATCCGCCTAAATGTGACGATAAGCAGCGCAAGTTCAGGTGAGAGGGAGAAAATGTTTCATTAAAAATATTAGAAATATGTTTAGAAATATTAGAAATATCAGAGTTGTTTTTTTCTAAACCTGACACAGTGTGTGATGTTTTGACCTGTGATTGTTTTTCTTCACGCAGCCGTGGAAGAGATGAGTTCAGGAAACGCAGGAATCAGTGATGTTTGAGCTTCAATACGATTCATGTCCATTTCTCCTGATAGCTGATCAACTTCTATAACACACACACACACACACACACACACACA
>JAKKZN010000007.1:25781648-25794976 GCA_033441825.1 Pangasius elongatus
GTCTGTCTGTCTGTCCATCCGTCTGTCTGTCTGTCTGTCCATCCGTCTGTCTGTCTGTCTGTCCATCTGTCTGTCTGGCTGTCCATCTGTCTGTCTGTCTGTCTGTCCATCCGTCTGTCTGTCTGTCTGTCCATCCGTCTGTCTGTCTGTCTGTCCATCTGTCTGTCTGTCTGTCTGTCTGTTTGTTTTGTTGCAGTGGCAGCTAAATTCTGAATTTATCTGAATTCGGACAGAAGGTTATAAGTTAATAATAATAATAATAATAATAATAATAATAATAATAATTGTTTGCTTGTACAGACAGACAGAGAGAGAGAGAGAGAGAGAGAGAGAGAGAGAGAGAGCGAGAGAGAGACAGGTTTCCCAACAGCCCATTTTGGTGAGCGTAAAAATAGCGTGCATTGTGTGTGTGTCTGTGTCTGTGTGTGTCTATGTGTGTGTGTGTGTGTGTGTGTGTGTGTGTGTGTGTGTGTTCAGAAATGTGGTCATCATCGTGCATGTGTCCTTGTGCATTCCTGCGGTGTGAGGCGCGCTCTCCGCTCTGTATAAAGCCGCGCGCCTCCTCCGCTCTCCCTCATTACACGCGCACACGCTGCGCTGAGTCTCTCACGCTCTCATTTATCATAGACACCGTCTGCTTCTTCTTCTTCTTCTTCTTCTTCTTCTTCTTCTTCTTCTTCTTCAGCCCATTAGAAAGGAGCAACTACATTCAACAAGAGCACGAGAATTAAAACACACACACAGACACACACACACACACACACACACACACACACACACTGAGCCGCAGTGTAAAGTTCAGCATTATTCCGCTCTTCACGTCCGCGCGCGACAAGCCTTTTTCCGCACTCAGGTATAAAAGCACGCGCAGAGCAGCAGGAAGATGATGAGCCAGCAGGAGGAGACACGGACCTGGCCCGACACGGACCTCGGCTTTGAGGAAGAGGACGAGATGCCTTCAACGGAGAAGGACCTGGCCGAAGATGCGCCGTGGAAGAAGATCCAGCAGAACACCTTCACCAGGTGGTGCAACGAGCACCTGAAGTGCATCAACAAGACGGTGACGGATCTGCAGCGCGACCTGAGCGATGGCCTGAAGCTCATCTCCCTGCTCGAGGTGCTGAGCCAGAAGAAGATGTACCGCAAACACCATGTCAGGCCCAACTTCAGGCAGATGAAGCTGGAGAATGTCTCCGTGGCACTTGAGTTCCTGGACCGGGAGCACATCAAACTCGTCTCAATCGGTACCGTCCTTCTTCTGTATCTGCTCCTGCTTCTGTATCTGCTCCTGCTTCTGTATCTGCTTCTGTTTCTGCTTCAGCTTCTGCTTCAGCTTCTGCTTCTGTTTCTGCTTCTGCTTCAGTTTCTGCTTCAGCTTCATCTTCTGTTTATGTTTCTGTTTCTGCTTCAGCTTCTGTGCTTCTACTTCTGCTTCTGTTTCTGCTTCTGTTTCAGCTTCTGTTTCTGCTTCTGTTTCTGCTTCTGTTTCAGCTTCTGCTTCAGCTTCAGCTTCTGTTTCTGCTTCTGCTTCAGCTTCTGCTTCTGTTTCTGCTTCTGTTTCTGCTTCAGCTTCTGCTTCAGCTTCAGCTTCTGTTTCTGTTTCTGCTTCAGCTTCTGTTTCTGCTTCTGTTTCTGTTTCTGTTTCTGCTTCAGCTTCTGTTTCTGTTTCTGCTTCAGCTTCAGCTTCTGTTTCTGCTTCTATTTGTTTTTTAATGAAAGTCTTTATAGCTGCTACTGAAATGTTTATGAACTTATGCCATCACATATCCTCTAACTTTTACTTACTAACTACATTTAATCTCACCTGATTATAGCTGTGTGTCTTTAAACAGGCAGTGAGTTTGAGAATGTAAACGTATTAATCAAATCCTCTTATGAACACACAGGAACTTCTCACTCCACAACCTGGCTCTGTAAAGGGTGCTAATATTTACAGATTAGCTCTGTATGGCAATTATTCAGAAAATAATAATAATAATAATAATAATAATAATGCATTTTAAGTGCTACAACATAAAAATAGATGATAATAGAGAAAATATCTGAAAATGATAAAAAAAAATAAAAATATAAAAGAAACTAAAATATATTAAAACAAACAGTAAAATAAATTCGATGTGTTTTCTCTTTATTTATTTAATTAATTTAACTTTGTATTTTAAGGTCAAGGGGGCGTGGCCAGGCAAACACATGGCTCTAGATCACAAAGGGGGCGGAGTCAGGTGGATGAGTGATGTGAGGGGGAGGGGCCAGGGGCATAAGGACAACAAGAGGAAAAGTTTTCTGACTGCAGTTATTCAGTGCTAAAAGTCCTGGTGATATTTACAACTTGATTGTGGCAGAGTTTACTGTGATATTGATCACCTCATCAGATCACCTCATCAGATCACCTCATCAGATCACCTCATCAGATCATTGAGCTCTAATAATGAGTAATGTCAGTGTAATGGGGTAAATGTGGCATGTTATTGCCCCTCAGCTCTGCCCCTGACTCAGTGCAGTGGTAATATCTCAGTGAGGACGCAGCAGCTGTTGGTTTATGGTGGACGTTTCTAGAAGTGTCTTACACACACACACACACACACACACACACACACACACACACACACACACTCTTTATCGTCTGTGCAGAAGCACATGGCCGTTGTTCATGAGTGACTCATGGGTGGTAAAATATCTGTCTCTCTCACAAACACTCAGCACGGGCTGAAAATAGCCTGGCAAAGTGTGTGTGTGTGTGTGTGTGAGTGTGTGTGTGTGTGTGTGTGCATGTGTGTGTGTGTGTGTGTGTGTGTGTGTGTGAAGGTCTCACACTTGGTCCTGAAGGTCAGTGTTTTGTAAAAGAGGGCAGAAGGTCGGCAATGTGTGTTACGCAGCACTATTCGTTTCCCTAGTAGCACATGGAGTCATAGTTATACACACACACACACACACACACACACACACACACTTCATGTTTATGCCTTTGGTGAGCTCATAGAGAGACATTCTGAGTGCGACTGCTTGTTTATGAGTGTGTGTGAAGAGCAGAGTGTGTTAGCGCAGACGTGCGACACTCCTGGTAGCACATCACACATGAGAAATACCTCACACACACACACACACACACACACACACACACACACACACACACACACACACTCATTAACACAGAGGTACAGCAGGTAGTGTTGTTTCCTCACAGCTCCAGGGTTCCAGGTTGGATCCTGATCTCAGGTTCCTGTCTATATGGAGTTCCACATGTTCTCCCCGTGTTCCTGTGAGCTCCTTTGGGTTTTCTGGTTTCCTCCCAAAAGCACACAGGACTGGCTACACTATATTATCCAGTAGGAGTGAATGAGTGTGCTAATGCACTGATGTCTCATTCCAGGGTGTATTCCTACCTCTCACCTAGTATTCCCGGGATAGACTCTGGATCCACCGCCACCTGGAGCAGCATAAAGAGCTGACTGTAACGTCTATGCTCTCATATTCATTAGAGAGCTAATGGCTAATGAGAGAGAGAGAAATCTGAGAGGTTCCTGTTTAATAAATTCTAGACAGAATCCTTTTCTTCATCATCGCTTAGCTACAGGCGCTGCATTTCCGCTGCTCTTTATCTATAATTTCAAAGCAGAGCGCAGGTTCCAGATTTAGCGGGTGGAGTGACGATGTTGTGGCACCGAACAAGCGCTCTGGATGAATTAACCCCAGCCATGACATCAAGATTCCTCATTTCAGCAAGATTCCTCCATGCTTTCCCAATGACACCTGGAGTGGGCGGGGTTAATTAGCATATGAACAGTACAGTTATCTACTTTGTCTTTTTAACATTTCCGTATCTTTACATTATTTAAAATATGATTTTTATTGTTTTATATATAGAAAAACTTTACACTGAAACTTAAAATGGTTAATTTACACTACTCGCTATCTAAACGTAGCAGAACGGCTTCAAAGGAGAAAAAACAGATAGAAAATAGGATTACTCGTTTCACGTTCGTCACCTCGCACTCGTTTCTTTGGTTAAACAAGTAAAGAGTTTAAAATGCCAGATAGTGATTAATGTCAGATGTCCTGTTAATGAGGCTAAATGATGCTTGCCCAACACACTAACACACACTAACACACACTAACACACAGCCATGTTTAGATCAGACACCAGGACTCCCATCTCTGAAATATCCAACTTCAGATAATCAAAAATGTATTAACATCGTGTGAACACGCAAAAAGCTGTAGTGGAGTAAAAACAAGACATTTGATCCGATCTGTATCCCTGATCCAATCTCTCTGTCTCCCTGATCCAATCTCTCTGTCTCCCTGATCCAATCTCTCTGTCTCCCTGATCCAATCTCTCTGTCTCCCTGATCCAAACTCTCTGTCTCCCTGATTCAATCTCTCTGTCTCCCTGATCCAAACTCTCTGTGTCTCTGATCCGATCTGTCTCCCTGATCCAATCTCTCTGTCTCCCTGATCCAATCTCTCTGTGTCTCTGATCCAATCTCTCTGTGTCTCTGATCCGATCTGTCTCTCTGATCCAATCTCTCTGTCTCTCTGATCCAATCTCTCTGTCTCTCTGATCCAATCTCTCTGTCTCCCTGATCCAATCTCTCTGTCTCTCTGATCCAATCTCTCTGTCTCACTGATCCAATCTCTCTGTCTCTCTGATCCGATCTCTCTGTCTCTCTGATCCAATCTCTCTGTCTCTCTGATCCAATCTCTCTGTCTCTCTGATCTGATCTATCTGTCTCACTGATCCAATCTCTCTGTCTCTCTGATCCGATCTGTCTGTCTCAATGATCCAATCTCTCTGTCTCTCTGATCCGATCTGTCTGTCTCGCTGATCCACAGACAGTAAGGCGATCGTGGATGGGAACCTGAAGCTGATCCTGGGTCTGATCTGGACTCTGATCCTGCACTATTCCATCTCCATGCCCATGTGGGACGATGAGGAGGAGGATGAGGAGAAGAAGAAGCTCACTCCCAAACAGCGTCTGCTCGGCTGGATCCAGAACAAAGTCCCTCAACTTCCCATCAACAACTTCAACCGCGACTGGAGGGATGGAAAAGCACTCGGAGCACTGGTGGATAACTGTGCACCAGGTACACACACACACACACACACACACACACACACACACACACACACACACAGGTTTGGGTTTGAGTCTTTTCTCGGAAATATCATTAGTGTTTCAGAGACTCCAGATTGTTAGGTTCCCTAGCTAGGCAGCCTTTCTTCTTACATACAGTCACCGAGGCTAATGTTTTATTTTTGGCTCCACCCACAGGTGTACTAATGCACCAGTGAATAATAAACTATTATTATATATATATATATTATATTAATATATATATATATATATTATATATAAAATATAATAATAAACAAACGTCTGCTGCACAGACATCGATGGATTCTTCCTACAGAATGAAACACCACGCTGTGTTAGAGTTCGTCCCTTTCACACCCACTGCTGTTGAGTTCTGCGCTCTGATTGGACAGAAGGTGTTGATTAGTTCTCTATAACAGCGGCTCTGACAGTAGCGCAGGTTTATATTAATGCACTCGCTCTAATCGTTTCTATAGCAACAGCTCATTCACAGGGACGAGTACAGCAGACGCTCCACATAAACTGATTAAAAAAACGTTGATATGGTGAAGTTTTCTGTAAGGAGAAATGTGTTTATGTAACGTGTATGGAAGGAGTCTCCAGTGTCAGCGCTCTGTAACANGACGTCTTCAGGACAGAGGAGTTTACGCTTCTTTGCGGTTTCTCAGTAACGTGCGGAACAAGCTGCGATTTATTTTTGTCTTATTAACTAAGAGAGAGAATAAAGAGACGCTGCTGAGGGAACGAGTGTTTATAGCTGCTATAACGTAAGCGACAACAGGAACAGTACAATGTGTTGTTCTGTAATAAATTAAATGTTGTACTCGTTGATAAATTGCTGTGGCATAAGAGGAATAAAACTATAATGTGGTCGTGTCGTCCTGAAAGAACACTTTGCTCTGGGAGACTACCACTGTGCTGACTCCTCCCCCTGCAGTATCCATGGTAACAACACTGTGTGTAATAAATATCACAATATATTTATATCGAAGATTATTGGCACATGCTTAGTGTCACTCCAGGGAAAAGTCATGTGTGTGTGTGTGTGTGTTCAGGCTCTGAGCTTTCACCAGGTCAAATACTCTTCCCCTGAGCAAAGCTTTTTATAAAACACATTTTATTAACACACACACACACACACACACGACCTTTGACCTTTCAAAGCATATAAGGTTAAGAGTTATCACTGCAGCCTGGGTTTGGAAAGGATTATGAGAAGTTTTTTCCTCATGGTGACTGACTGTGTGTGTTTATTGCAGTGTATTTGACATTTAGCAGAACAACCGACCACTATGACCATACAGGGCTGTGTTTTCTTAGGAGGAAGAACAGCAGGAGCGCACACACACACACACACACACACACGCACGCACACACACACACACACACACACACACACTGGCGAGATTCAGCTCTTCTAACACTCCCGCAGTTCCTCAGTGCACTAATAAGGGCATGTCCGAGTTAAATTCAGGACGTTTCCACAGAAGTCTGCTTGTTTACCTTCTCTCTGTAGAACGATGTTTATCTGCACTCAGGGTTCTGCTTGGCTCCTGAGGAACACAGAGGAACTGAGAACCCGAGTGATGTTCCTCAGACACGTTCATTACAAACAGAACCTTGAGGAACCTGTCTGAGTTTCACTGTTCAGACCTTTTTCAACTTTTTTCTGCCTGTGACATGAGGATGACAACCATGTGACTTCCTGTCTCACTATAACTGTCTCTCTCTATCTGTCTCTCTATCTCTCTTTAACTGTCTCTATTTAACTGTCTTTCTCACCTTTTGTGTGTGTGTGTGTGTGTGTGTGTGTGTGTGTAGGCTTGTGTCCAGATTGGGAGACATGGGATCCGAATAAACCAGTGCAGAACGCACGGGAGGCCATGCAGCAGGCAGACGATTGGCTCGGAGTACCACAGGTGATTACACACACACACACACACACACACACACACACACACACACACACACACACACACACAAAAACACACACACATACGCACACATACACATACACACAAACACACACACACAAGCACATACGCACATGCACACATATAAGCTGTTTTTGATAGCCTGCCTAGTCATTAATGCTGTGTTTGACCTTTGACCTGCAGGTTATTGCCCCTGAGGAGATCGTTGACCCGGATGTAGATGAGCACTCAGTGATGACGTATCTCTCTCAGTTCCCTAAGGCAAAGCTGAAACCCGGCGCTCCCATTAAACCCAAACAGCTGCACCCCAAAAAGGCCAAAGCCTACGGCCCAGGTGGGTCACGTCCCAAATCCCTCATCTCCACTGCTGGTCGTATTCTGAGTTGGTGACTTAAGTCCAAATGCTAAGTCAGTATTTACGCTGGGAAAGTTGCTGGTATTCAGAGCCGGGTTACGCAGCTGCTGAAGTGGATTTTCTGAGCTCCACTCTCAGCTTATTCAAATCACCTGCGTGTAGTTCATGCTTCCACGGTTGCCAGATTCTTTTGAGTAGAAGTGTCCAAGACGGAGTTTTACCACAAATAGTGCAAGTTGTAATGATCAGATTAATCAGTGGTTTAATTTAACAAAATGGCTTCCACGCTCGTTATTCAGCAGCACACAGAATAGCACTTGATCCAGCACATTGCTGCTATTTTACAGTTTATTTTTTATATCGTGTTCTGACAGTTACTCATGCACATCACCTTACTGCTGAAGCCATGAGACACTAAATCGTGGTGATGATTACACGTTTGTATCGTTAAAGTTGTGTAATTATCCTGAGATATGGACGTTAATGTAACTGTGCTGAACAGGAATTGAGCCAGAGGGAAACATGGTGCTGAAACCTACACACTTTACGGTGGAGACTCTGGAGGCCGGGCTTGGTGAGGTTATCGTTTATGTGGAGGATCCTGAAGGTCACACCGAAGAAGTACGTTTTGTGTTTCCACAGCAACTTCACAACAATGATAATGACAACTGCACCACTTTGTTTTTATATGAATTATCTTGAGTTAAACCTGAGACTTACACAAATGATTCTCATGTTTTTAGGCTAAAGTTGTTGCTAATAACGACAAGAAGAGGACGTACTCTGTCAGCTACGTGCCCAAAGTGGCCGGACCTCACAAGGTACAACAACACACACTTGGATGTTGTCATGATAACTGGGTTGTGGCTGCTAAATTCTTAGCTCGCTAGCTAAATCTGCTTTCAAAACACAGACCTTAGCTTAGCTTTCTGTTATGGGTGATTGGGACATGACCCATGACCACATGTTCATGATGGTTTGGAATAAACTCTGTCAAGAGCAAGAGTGTTCTCTCTCAGGGCTCTCCCTGATAGCGTGTGATCATCTGGTGCTTATTGATGATGTCATCATTTTGTTGTCATTCAAAGTTGTGCAGTAACTAGAACTGCAGTAACCCTGCAGCTGCTGGAACACACACTGATTGTTTTCCTTTTCTGGACTGTTCCAGGTGAAGGTGTTGTTTGCAGGACAGGATATTGATAAAAGCCCGTTCCTGGTCAACGTGGCTAAAGCTCTCGGTGATCCTAGTAAAGTCCAGGCGCGAGGTCCGGGTCTCGACCCCGTGGGCAACGTCGCTCACAAACCCACCTACTTCGACATTTACACTGCAGGTGAGTCACGTACACAGAGTGCTAAACCTGCTCACCGTTATATTTAACACATATAATAGCTATAAAAAACATCACAGAGCAGGTGTGCGTTATCCCGAACAAAATCTGCACTTACACAAATGTCAAAAGCTTTTAAACGTTTAACAGTCTAATAGTAATAATGTGCATTATTAAGGAAAGAAGAAAAGATATAAAAGAAAGGAAGAAAGAAAGCATTTAGTAAATAAAATAAATAATGAAAGGAAAAATAAATAAAGAAAGAAAGAAAACAGAAGGAAAGACATAAAAAGAAAAGATTAAATGAATAAATAATAAATGAGTGCTGGCGGTGTGGTGTGTGTGCTGGCGTCAGGGGCGGGAGCCGGTGATGTCAGCGTGGTGATTACGGACCCCCAGGGAAAGAAGGACACGGTGGAGGTGATTTTGGAGAAGAAAGGAGACGCCGTGTTCCGCTGCACCTACAAACCCACTGCAGAGGGAACACACAGTGTGGAAGTGCTCTTCGCCGGGCAGCCCATTCCCCACAGCCCCTACAGAGTGCACGTCTCTGAGGGTGAGTGCGTGTTCACCATCAGTAACCCCGCCCACATCCAGTAACCCCACCCACAATTAATAATCCCACCCACAAGCAATAAGTGGTAGCTCAGTGGTTAAGACATTGGACTCCTGATCGGAAGGTTGAGAGTTCAAATCCCGGCACCGCCAGGCTGCCACTGCTGGGCCCTTGAGCGAGGCCCTTAACCCTCAACTGCTCAGCTGTATAAATGAGATAAATGTAAGTCGCTCTGGATAGATGTAAATGTAACCAATAAACACACTCACCACAAATAACCCCGCCCACCACCAATAAACACACCCACTACAAATAACCCTTCCCACAGCCAGTAACCCCACCCACAATCAATAATCCCACCCACAATCAATAATCCCACCCACAATCAATAACCCCACCCACAATCAATAATCCCACCCACAATCAATAACTCTGCCCTTACCAATAAATAACCCCCCACAACCAATAAACACACCCACCACAAATAACCCTGCCCACAATCAATAACCCCACCCACAATCAATAACCACAACCACTATCAATAACTCCGCCTATAAACAATAACCACACCCACCACCAACAACCCCGCTCACAATCAATAACCCCACACACCACCAACAACCCCTCTCTCACCAATAACCACGCCCCTACCAATAACCACACCCACCACACACATACCCCTGCCCCATCCACCATCTCCACCCCACATTCTCCTCTAGATAGCCATGTTGTTTTATCCTGTAGCCCCGCCTGTCTGCAGACAGGTTGTTATTAATGAATAAATGAATAAATTATGTGAATTAGAATAAGCTCCTCCCATGCTGCAGTGATGCGAGTATGTGTGTGTGTTGTTCCAGCTCCAGTTAGTGCTCCTCCTCCTCTGCACATTCACCCACAGTCAGTGCGCACTCCACCCCCTGGGAAACATAAACCTAAAGGTGAAGCCTGTCATAACCCCGCCCACCTGCCTACAGGTGGCACCAACTGAGCTTAGCCCCGCCCAGCGCAAGCACAACATGCTCTTGCTCCGCCCCCAATCCATTCCAGCTCTGCTTTGTGCTTAGTGCAGCGCTCGCCATGCTTAATGCTTACTGCTGCACAGAGTGAGAGACAGGGTGAGACAGGGAGTGAGACAGGCATTGAGACAGAGAAAATGAGACAGAGAATGAGACAGAGATAATGAGACACAGAGTGAGACGGAGAGTGAGACAGGGATTGAGACAGAGAGAATGAGACAGGGAGTGAGACAGAGAATGAGACAGGGAGTGAGATAGAGAGTGAGATAGAGCGTGAGACAGAGAGAATGAGACAGAGAGTGAGATAGAGAGTGAGACAGGGATTGAGACAGAGAGAATGAGACAGGGAGTGAGACAGAGAGTGAGACAGGGATTGAGACAGAGAGAATGAGACAGGGAGTGAGATAGAGAGTGAGACAGAGAGAATGAGACAGAGAGTGAGATAGAGAGTGAGACAGAGAGAATGAGACAGAGAGTGAGAGAGAAACAGGGAGAGACAGAGAGAGTGAGACACAGTGAGAGAGTGAGAGACAGATAGGCAGAGAAAGAGAGACAGATATATAGACAGAGTGTGTGTGTGTTTCATAGAAGAAGCAAAGACAGAGAGAATAGAGAGAAAGCTAGAACGAGTTCCACATTCACACTTAGCGCTCCATGCTAAACTGGTAGCTACACTTTCATTACTTGTTAGCGACATTAGCATCATAGCTCCAGCGCAGAACGACAGAAACCAACTTCACACGCTGACCTCGTCTCAGCGGATCGTCTGTGTTTGGCGTAACGCTGGAGACAGAACTGCTCCTGTGTGTGTGTGTGTGTGTGTGTGTGTGTCTGTGTGTCTGTGTGTGTGTGTGTGTGTGTGTGTGTGTTTGTTTGCTGTCCAGTGATCTGAAGCTGACTAACACAACAATCCGTCTGCATACACACACATTTTTATCACAGAGTGACACCTGATTGGTTCTTCTTTCAGCGAGCAATGCTAACGCGTGCCGAGCCACCGGGCGAGGACTGCAGCCGAAAGGTGTCCGAGTGAAAGAAGTCGCAGATTTCAGAGTGTTCACTAAAGGAGCAGGAAGTGGAGAGCTCAAAGTGTCTGTGAAAGGCCCTAGTAAGTGCACACTACCTTCATCACTCCCTATACACTCATGATAGCATTGCTCATGAGACTGAGCTCTCTCTCTCTGTGTGTGTGTGTGTGTGTGTGTGTGTGTGTGTGTGTGTGTGTGTTAGCCGGAGCGGAGGTGCAGGTGAAGGTGCGTGATGTTGGTGATGGAGTGTACGAGTGCGAATATAAGCCTGTTGTTCCAGGAAAGTACACAGTGACCATAACATGGGGAGGACAGCCCATCCCCCGCAGGTGACACACACACACACACACACACACACACACATACATACATATATATATATATATATATATATATATATATATATATATATATACACACACCTCATTCTACATTCACACTAGACAAGTTTGTTGCTTGTGGGTGTGGCCAATGTTTTTAGTTCCGAAGAGAAACATTAGTAGCTATACAGTTTATCTCCTCTAAAGCTAACGAGTTAAACACAAATTAAATAACGCACTAATCACGTGTGTGATGATTGACATGTTACGCGCTCGGCTTCGTTCTCGAATTAGATTAGCAAAGTGATCTGACTGCACAAGCTACACACACTCACCAGACGCACCAGCGGTCTCTGCTACTCCCTTCCTAAGTTGTGGGGAACTGAAGAAACGTCGGACCACACTTTGGTGCTCGTTGGTGCAAATGTAGAGTTAAACTCACAATGAGCTGTGCTTCTTCTATGTAATATGAATGCTTAATGGTTAACGTGTTTGTGTGTGTGTGTGTGTGTGTGTGTGTGTGTGTGTGTGTGTGTGTGTGTGTGTTTGTGTGTGTGTGTTTTAGCCCGTTCGTGGTGGAGGTCGGTTTGGAGGCGGGGCCACAGAAGGTGCGTGCGTGGGGTCCGGGGTTAGACACGGGCGTGGTGGGAAAATCAGCCGACTTCGTGGTTGAAGCCATCGGCACTGAGGTTGGCACTCTGGGTGAGTAGTGTGTGTGTGTGTGTGTGTGTGTGTGTGTGTGTGTGTGTGTATGTCCACCCTGTAAGCTGACAGCAGCACCTCGTCCCTGCAGGGTTCTCGATCGAGGGTCCGTCTCAGGCGAAGATCGAGTGCGATGATAAGGGTGACGGGTCGTGTGACGTGCGGTACTGGCCCACCGAGCCGGGAGACTACGCCATGCACGTCATCTGCGACGACGAGGACATTAAGGACAGCCCCTTCATGGCACACATCCTCCCAGCGCCCAGTAACCTGTTCCCCGAGAAGGTAAAAGTGTTTACTACAGTTTATTACTGATTACACACACACTTCATAACACGTACAGCTTCACGTTAATCACCGCTTCACGTGAGAAACTCGCTGTAACCACGACGCTGGGGTTACGCCGGACACCGATCTGTTTAATCTGAATTATACAATCCTTCCTCTGCTTTGGTATTTATTCTATTCTAGTTTTATTTATACTTTATTTTATTTTATATTTGTGTGTGATTGATTTAACTCCTTATTATTCCTGTTCTTATATTTTCACTTCATCTTTTATTTTATCATCATGCAATTACATTAATTTTTTATCTTTTAATTTTACTTCTATAGAACATTGAATGAAAAGTGCTCAGTGAATGAAGTGTTATTAATTACGGCTGCACGATATATCAAATATAGAAAATTATCGAAATATCGTGGGAATGTAAATATCGCAAGGGTCCGCGATAACTGAACGATTTTAATACTTCAAAAAGTTACAAAAGGTCAAAGTTTAATGGTGATGCCGATGGCAGAGAACACTTTCTTTTCCTCAAAAGACCATGAGACGTATGTTGGTTATGTCATTTTCAGTTTATAAATATATGAATATACACACACACACACACACACACACACACACACACACACGATTCAATTCAATTCAATTCAGTTTATTTGTATAGCGCTTTTTACAATGTCATTGCCTCAAAGCAGCTTTACACAAAA
>JAKKZN010000007.1:25795076-25800076 GCA_033441825.1 Pangasius elongatus
AACAGAGAACCCATCCTCATATGGGTTAACAGGAGTGTGTGTGTGTGTGTGTGTGTGTGTGTGTGTGTGTGTGTGTGCGTGTGTGTGTGTGTGTGTGTGTAAATGTGTATTTATGTGTACACACACACACACATATATAAATATAATTTAAATTGATTTACACTCTTAGAGCGCTATTGTACCGCACATCGCATTATTTAACAAGTTATTGCATATCGCATTTTTCTTCAATATTGTGCAGCCCTGTTATTAACACGTGTGTGTGTGTGCGTGCGCGCGCGTGTGTGTGTATGTGTGTGTGTGTCCGCGTCTGCAGGTGAAAGCGTTCGGCCCTGGTCTTCAGCCCACCGGAGTGATAGTGAATAAACCTGCGGAGTTCACGATCGATGCTCGACAGGCTGGAAAAGGAGAGCTGAAGATTTACGCTCAGGTCAGAAGCCACACCTGAAACTCTAAACTTCCTCACGGGAAAAAAACTTTAGTGCTTCTTCAACGGCTTTTTAGTGCCTCACTGAAGAGTCCTGCGCTATAACACACACTCTCTCTGCACCTGTGTGTGTGTGTGTGTGTGTGTGTGTGTGTGTGTGTGTGTGTGTTTCAGGATGCTGAAGGGTGTGTTATTGACATCAAGATCACTGATAAAGGCGACGGTACTTTTGTGTGTGTGTACGTCCCCACAAAGCCGATCAAACACACCATCATCATCAGCTGGGGCGGAGTCAACGTTCCTAACAGTCCGTTCAGGGTGAGGAGAACACACACACACACACACACACACACACACACACACACACACACACACACACATTATCACAGTATCTGCTTACATTATTCGATACTTAATTTGCAGCACTGTAAACATTAAAATCCATTTAATACAGTATCATATAATGCTGCATATAGTAAAATGTGTGTATGTGTGTGTGTGTGTGTGTGTGTGTGTGCATGTGTGTGTGCAGGTTCTTGTAGGTGAAGGCTGTCACCCTGATAAAGTGAAGGTTTATGGTCCTGGTGTGGAGAAAACAGGCCTGAAGTCGAGCGAGCCCACGTACTTCACTGTGGATTGTAGCGAAGCCGGACAGGGTGTGTTTCATTTCACTGATTCCTGTAGTGTGCACTTATTCCTGTAGTGTGCACTTATTCCTGTAGTGTGCACTTATTCCTATAATACAGATGAAGATGGAGTCCTGAAATCCCCTCGCGCTCTGGTCCTCGTTCATCACACTGAGCGTTTACACACAAACCTGGTGTTCGTGAAAATCCAGTATTTTACGCTTCTCTTCCAGTTTAAATGAACACACACAATACTCTCAGTCAGGACAAAAGTAATGGCACCCTATGAAAGGAGGAGAAGTTAGTATGTGTCTGCCGTAACGACACCCTGCAGTGGCTGAGCTGCATTATTGGAATATTTAGTGCACGCTGTGCTTAGAAGGCACTCTTTCACCGTTTATTCGGCAGTTTAGTCTCTGTTGGTTGCCGTTACACTTCAGGATAGAGTATAAACTTTAATTGTTTGTTTTTAAATCATTAAATGGATTAGTTCCTTGCAGATCTGTTACAACATGCACGTCCACCAGGTCTCTCAGGTCTTCTATAGGCCTTTTATAGCATTTTGTGGGCGTGGCTTAATGTTTACAGTTGAGTGGAGTTCATCAACATACGCACATGAGTACAAAGAAAATCAGAAACATTCATAAATCTGGTGAATTTTTAGTTCAGTTTGGCCCCGAAAACATTTACACACACCTTTATTAAATGATAAATGAGACTCAGACTCTCCGTAGTAGAAAAAGTTCCATGTTTATTAAACATTTAAAAGATCTCGGCTGATAGTTTTGTGTTTGTAAATGGACGCTGTGGTGATGTTCTTCCAGGTGATGTGAGTATCGGGATAAAGTGTGCGGCGGGCGTGGTCGGCCCGGCTGAGGTAGACATCGACTTCGACATCATCAAGAACGACAACGACACGTTCACTGTGAAATACACACCTCCCGCGCCGGGACGCTACACCATCATGGTGCTCTTTGCTGATAAGGTAACGCACAGCAACACGCTAACTACACGCTAACTACATGCTAACTACACACTAACTACATGCTAACTACACGCTAACAGCACGCCGCGGCGCAGGGCTCGGCCAGATCGCTCTCGCTGTAGTCGGGTCACGGCAATTTAATTACATAATAAACAGAATTATATTTCTCTTCTCATCATGCAGCACAAAATATTACACAAAAGATGTTGTAAAGGTGTGATATGTGCAGTAAAATAATAATTAGAATAAATTATTATAAATAATTAGGATAAAAATCTACAGGGAAATTTTCAGAATTGTCAGGATGTAGTGCAGAAAATGAAGATGTTTTTCTAACAAGCAAAAAAGAGAAAGAAAAAAATGTGTTCAATCTCTGTTTGTGTGTGTGTGTGTGTGTGATGACGTGTGTGTGTGTGTGTGTGTGTGTGTGTGTGTGTTTAATGCAGGAAATTCCCAACAGCCCTTTCAAGGTGAAAGTCGAACCGTCTCACGATGCTGGAAAAGTGCGAGCAGAGGGACCTGGACTCAACAAAACAGGCTAGTCATGCTAAAGAGTTCATGAAAACAGGAAGCAATGACCATATAAGGAAAACGGACAGAAAACAGAAAGGGTCAGGAGGTGTACAGAGTATGCAGGATGAACGTGACACTACATTATTGTAGTCGTGTTTGGTGCAGAATATAAATCTGATTATCAGTCAGGAAATGTGTTAATGAATATAATTAGCATTAACGCAGAGTCGCTGCACAGGTGTTCAGGTGGCCACGCCCACCCACTTCACCATTTACACCAAGGGAGCGGGAAAGGCGAAGCCCGAGGTTCACTTCAGCACGGGGCAGAAAGGAAACGCCGTGAAGGACTTCGAGATCATTGATAATCATGATTACTCCTACACCGTCAAATACACGCCGCTGCAGCAGGTGAGACGTCCGAGTGGAAATACCTGCAGAAATAACCGCTGGATGTATATAACGTCATGATTAGAACGTGTGTGTGTGTGTGTGTGTGTGATCGCAGGGTAACATGAGTATCTCAGTGAGTTATGGAGGAGAACCGGTTCCCAAAAGCCCCTTTAACATCACTGTCGCTCCGCCGTTGGACCTGAACAAAGTCCGAGTGCGAGGTCTCGACAAGAGTGAGTCTCCCCTGAACACTGTTCATTACACATGAGCCTTATTCATGCCTCGGAATATTCCAGAGCACGTGTTAGTTAGAAGGAGCGACTGACACGAAACGTAATTTTAGTTGTTGTGAGTCGTTTCTTTGTGCTTTAACAACATATCTGAGGTAAAAGTCGACGTTCCGGATGGTTCTGTCTCATTTCCTCTCTCACTGCATCTTCACACTGTCTACACAGAACACTTAACACTAAACACGCTAGCTGGCTAAGCTGTTAGCCTCGTTAGCAGTAGCAAAGAGGGTCATTTGGCATCCATGTTTTCCAGTTTCCTAGTTTTCACCACAAACCCATTGAATTTTGTTCCATTGAATTTATAATAGTTTTAATTACACTATAATAGCTAGTCAGGTTTTAGCTAGCTTGCTAGCAACCTAGTTTCTGAGTCTCTAATCATTAAGGAACTTCATTAAGATGAAGAGACGAGAAATTGGAGGATTTTAGTAAAATCTGAAAGCTGAGGATAACCGGTTATTTTTCGCATAACTAATTTGCCTGTTTGTTAATATGCTATATAATTATTGGAAGGCATCCTACTGTTAGCTCAATGCTAACACAACACTGAAAATCCTATAGCACAGCTAGCTGAATTTAGCATCATTCGTAGCTTCGTAGCTTGTTTTGCTAATGGTTGGGAAAATATGCTAAGTATTTTTATGGTTAATATGAGGAGTGTGTTAGATGGTGATGTCTTACTGTGGTGTGTGTGTGTGTGTGTGTGTGTCTCAGAGGTGGAGGTGGGGAAGGATCAGGAGTTCACGGTGAACACACAGGGAGCGGGTGGACAGGGCGTGGTCGGCGTGAAGATGATCTCTCCGTCCGGACGGCCGATTCCCTGCAAGTTAGAGACGGACCGAGCCAAAGAGGAAACGAGTGTGAAGTACATTCCCCCTGAGGAGGGACCCTACAAAGTGGATGTCAGCTATGATGGAAACCCCGTACAAGGAAGTCCCTTCACTGTGGAAGCGCTCATGCCAGCTGATCCCTCAAAGGTATGGGCTGCTTCCCAAACCACACTTCCTGTTCACTATATAGGCCACATAAACACCATCACTAATCCACTGTGGGCGCGTCCCAAACCACACTTCCTGTTCACTATATAGGCCAAATAAACACCATCACTAATCCACTGTGGGCGTGTCCCAAACCACACTTCCTGTTCACTATATAGGCCAAATAAACACCATCACTAATCCACTGTGGGCGTGTCCCAAACCACACTTCCTGTTCACTATATAGGGTATATACAGCGTGAACACAGCGTAGTTGTGCTGTACGCTCTCCTGAATCTCGCGGTTCTTCCTCAGGTGCGTGCGTTCGGTCCCGGCCTGCAGGGAGGCATTGTGGGTAAACCGGCTCCGTTCACCATAGACACTAAGGGGGCGGGAGTGGGCGGGCTCGGTCTGACGGTTGAGGGTCCGTGTGAGGCGAAAATCGAGTGCCAGGATAACGGAGACGGAACCTGCTCCGTGTCGTACCTGCCCACTGAGCCCGGAGACTACAGCATCAACATCCTGTTCGGCGGCGCGCACGTGCCCGGCTCGCCCTTCGTGGCGAGGGTGCGTCCGGCGCTGGACGCGGCCCGGGTGGTGGCGAGCGGACCGGGCTTGGAGCGAGCCGTCGCAGGGAGCGTGGCGTCCTTCACGGTGGACTGCAGCCGCGCCGGAGACGCCGAGCTCACCGTGGAGATCGTGTCCGACTCGGGAGCCAAAGCCGAGGTTCACATCTACAACAACAACGACGGAACGTTCGCCGTCACCTACACGCCCCCCTCGCACGGACCC
>JAKKZN010000007.1:25810414-25812914 GCA_033441825.1 Pangasius elongatus
GCACGCTTCCCCTCGCTCGCTTCACACTAACTTCCCCTCGCACGCTTCCCCTCGCTCGCTTCACACTAACTTCCCCTTGCTCGCTTCACACTGACTTCCCCTCGCTCGCTTCCCCTCGCTCGCTTCACACTAACTTCCCCTCGCTCGTTTCCCCTCACTCGCTTCACACTAACTTCCCCTCGCACGCTTCCCCTCGCTCGCTTCACACTAACTTCCCCTCGCATGCTTCCCCTCGCACGCTTCCCCTCGCTTACTTCACACTAACTTCCCCTCGCTTACTTCACACTAACTTCCCCTCGCACGCTTCCCCTTGCACGCTTCCCCTCGCTCGCTTCACACTAACTTCCCCTTGCTCGCTTCACACTAACTTCCCCTCGCACACTTCCCCTCACTCGCTTCCCCTCGCTCGCTTCACACTCACTTCCCCTCGCTCGCTTCCTCTCGCACGCTTCCCCTCGTAGTCTTCCCTTTCTCACATCCTAATTTGGCTTACCACAGAAACTGACTTTCTCCCTCTCTCTCTCTCGTCCTTAGGGAACTGGTTTCAGATGGTCTCGGCTCAGGAGCGTCTGACTCGGACGTTCACGCGCAGCAGTCACACGTACACGCGCACTGAGAGGACGGAGATCAGTAAGACACGTGGAGGGGAGACGAAGCGTGAGGTTCACGTGGAGGAGAGCAGGCAGGTTGGCGGAGATCCATTCAGAGACGTGTTCGGATCTTTCCTCGGTCGAGAGAGCTTCGGCAGCTTCGGATCCCTCACCGCCAAACCTGATGGTAAACAGCCAATCACGGCGTAGAACACTGATGACTCTTCTCCACACTTCTGTATTAAGCTAATTTGGGGGTGGACCAATGTATGAGGTCAGTTTATGACATCACAAAATTACAGGACCAATTACAGTCACTTCACTCCGGACTGAGCTAGTAGTGCCCTTGCCCTAGGTAGTACACTCGGGAATGAAGTGCCCTTGCCCTAGGTAGTGCACTCGGGAGTGAAGTGCCCTCACTCTGTTGTGTTCCAGACGGAGCCCAGGCAATGACAGCGCAGGTGACGAGTCCTGGAGGAAAGGTTCTGGACGCTGAGATCGTGGAAGGTGAAAACAGTACGTACAGCGTACGCTTTGTTCCCACGGAGACGGGTTCTCACACGGTGAGTGTGAAATACGGTGGCCAGCACGTCCCTGGGAGCCCCTTCCTGTTCACCGTGGGGCCTCTGGGAGAGGGCGGGCCTCATAAAGTCCGTGCAGGAGGAACCGGCCTGCAGAGGGGCGTCGCCGGAGTACCCAGTACGTCTAACACACACACACACTATATACACACATACACACATTTCTGCAACACTGTGAAGTTTAGAACTGTTCCTGATTGTGATGTTCTCGTGTTCTCATGTTCTCCTGTTCTCATGTTCTCCTGTTCTCTGCAGCGGAGTTCAGTATCTGGACACGAGAAGCTGGAGCAGGAGGTCTGTCCATCGCTGTGGAGGGACCCAGTAAAGCCCAGATCAACTTTGAGGACAGGAAGGACGGATCCTGTGGAGTTTCATATATAGTACAGGAACCAGGTATATGTCACACACACACACACACACACACACACACACAGTCTCAGAGTCTCCCACAGACTGGAACAGGTTTTCTTCTAGGATTGTCCTGTATTTGTTTTGTTTTGATTGCTCCTTGGTCTTAATGATGCCGTGTGTTTAGGTTCTCTGTGTGTGTGTGTGTGTGTGTGTGTGTGTGTATGTAGTCAGTGTGTAACGGAGTGTGTGTGTGTGTGTGTGTGTGTGTAGTCAGTGTGTAGTCAGTGTGTAAGGAATGTGTGTGTGTGTGTGTGTGTGTGTGTGTAGTCAGTGTGTAATCAGTGTGTAGTCAGTGTGTAACGGAGTGTGTGTGTGTGTGTGTGTGTGTGTGTGTTGTAGGTGATTATGAAGTGTCCATTAAGTTTAATAATGAACACATCCCGGACAGTCCCTTCACCGTCCCCATCGCCACACTGTCAGACGAGGCACGGCGTCTCACACTGTCCAGCCTGCAGGTACACACACACACACACACACACACACACACACACACACACACACACACACTCCAGTTTTTATGAAGCTGTATGCCAGATAACTTCTCCAGTGACCGTCCTGTAACACGAGTAGTTCTAATCTAATATAAAATAGCTCTATCTACAGTTAGAGTTAATTTTTATTTAATTTAATTTAATAATGTTTTGACTGAAAGATGAATAAAGCGTGATGTCGTGAAAATGTAACATCTGTCACTCAAACAGCAGCTTATTCAGCGTTATACAGAAGATCCATGATGATGATGATGATGATGATGTCACATGAGTGATTTATTGAGTCAGACCTGCTGTATTGAGTGACCTTGCTGTGTGTGTGTTTGTTTGAGTGTGTGTGAGTGTGAGTGTGTGTGTGTGTGTGTGTGTGTCTCCTGTAAGGGGGATTTAGTGTGCTCATGTCTGCTCTGGGTATTTTTATTAACGA
>JAKKZN010000007.1:25817914-25833865 GCA_033441825.1 Pangasius elongatus
TAGTGATGTGCAGACTACAGACATGAGGTTGATTATTTTCCTGTAACAACATGTCGTGAGTAATGTGTTGGAAAGAGGCTCAGATCTCGGCTCTGCAGTGTGACGGACAGAAACGTGGCGAGGGACCTCAGAGTCTCACATGTCGCTTACGCTATAGCAGCTATAAACACTCGTTCCCTCACCAGCCGCTCTTTATTCTCTCTCTTCACGTTAATAATACAAAAAAATATTATTTATTAATCTATTTATCATCACCGGAGCGTCCCTGTGAATGAGCTGTTGCTATAGAAACGATATCGTATCAGAGCGAGTGCATTAATATAAACCTGCGCTACTGTCAGAGCCGCTGTTATAGAGAACTAATCAACACCTTCTGACCAATCAGAGTGCAGGATTCAGCAGCAGCGTGGTGTAATAATAAAAATAAATAATAAAATAAATAATGACTCGCCGTGAATCAGATGATCCTCCATGATTAAAGAATAAAACAAACATATTTAATTAAAGTTTGGGAATCAAACTGCTGTGTTTCTCACTCCTGCAGTGCATTGTGGGTAAACTGGGACTTAAATAGCACCTACAGCGTATAGAAGCACAGCGGTGATACACACTTCTGAGTGTTTAGGGGAAGTACATGACTGCAGTATTGGAACACAGCCGCTCCGGTTTGTTTCCTGTTTCAGCCATAAACACATCAGATTAATAAAATTATGTTTTTAAGTGTGTGAAAGATATGACGCATTAAACAGCAATATTCTGCGCGCGCGCGTGTGTGTGTGTGTGTGTGTGTTTTTGTTATATTAACCAGTTACAGGTTTAATAAAGATCAGTTTGTGAATTTGTGTTGTTTTTATTCTTCTCCATGAACCTGAGCATTAAACTGTAGCTGAAGGTGTCGTTAGCGGCGCCGCAGCGCCACCGTGTGGTGAAGATCCGCTTTACAGCCGCGACTCTGAACACTTCAGGAGCTGAAGCATGACATCAGCCATCGTGTTTAACCCTTTCACACACCAATCATCTCCACACATTCTTTTATACTTCCTTTTTCATACTTAGATTTGCATTCATTTTTATATATCTATTTATATTATTACTAACTTTTACTTAAATGAAAGGGAAATGGATTGTCCAGGAGGAAAAAAGGCAAAAACAGTATTCCAAAGTAATAATAATAATAAATTTCCACTGTTCAGAATGCTGTAAGTTCAGGTCTAACATATGGAATGTTGACAAAAATTTTAGAAAATATAATTTCTGAACAAACAGAGCTTGCACAATTTATAGAAATGCTGCATGATGCAAGAAGTAGAAAATCTGGCACGACAACATTCTACTTTAATTTTTTACATTTAATTTTATGTAGAAAGTTGATGATGATTAATAAAGAATAAAGAGAAATAATCCGGAGAGCTGCCGGAGTTTACGCTGATTTACACAAATGCTCTGAATGATACTAAAAATAATATTGTAAATATAAACAATAAATAAATGTTTTCTATATAAATGCACCTTTACAGAAAACTTCATCTGAACACTCATTACACTTTTTAATTAACACGTTTCCACCATATTCAAGTCTCTGTGAATGACCCGTTGCTATAGAAACGATAAAGTACTGGAACGAGCGCATTAATATAAACCTGCGCTGTCAGAGCCGCATTTAATTACAGCGAGAAATAATCCGGAGAGCTGCAGGAGTTTACGTTATTTTACCACTTCGGTGGTTTAGTTTCTTTAATATAAAATCCTTCCCCGTCAGACGGAAGCGTCCAGCTGCGTGACTGTAGAGAAACTGAGCGGATCCTGAAGCCCTCGCCGGAGAGCAGCAGCAGCTACGCGACTGAGTAAAGTGTAAAACTACACGAAGTTTCAGCCGACTTCAGCGCTTCATTATTAAATGTGGATTCAGCGACGCTCCGAGATCAGCAGCGAGAATAAACAATCAAAGCACTAAATCTGACCTGAAGCAAATCTACAGCCGCGTTTCTCTAAAGTCAAAGTTAAAAGTTTACAGAAATAAACAAATAAAATCACACTAAAAACCAGCCGATGAAATTTACTGTTTTTTTTGGTTTTGTCTCTAAATCGAGCTGCTTCAGTAACAGAACTCCTGCAGCTCCTCTAAACAATTTAACATTCAGAGACTTACGATATTTAAAAAAATGGCCTTTTGGTGTGAAAGGGGGCGTGGCTTAATAACTGACACCTTACAATCACCCACGCCGTTCGGCTCGTAAACAAATTAAATGTTTTGTTGTGCGAAAACAGGAAATAAATAAACAGCTTCCTGTTCCACACACACACACACTATAAATCACAATAAAATAATCACAGCACAAAGGAGTTTCTTTTAATAAAGTTTATTTTGCAAAAACCGCAAGCGCGTTATGCGGTGAGCACACAGGCTCCGCCCACTCCTTTGATCTTTTCCTCCGCCCGCCGGCTGAAGAATTTGGCCTTGACGATGACGGGCTGTTTGGGGAGTTTACCTTTACCCAGCACCTTAAAGTAGCCCTGAAACACACACACACACACACACACACACACAAATCAGGAGAAAACTCCACAATCCCGGGAGCATGATCACTACACATTAAACACTGTTTTATAAAATAGCTCTAAAACTGTGGAGCAAAAACTTTTCACTGATTTTGTTCACTCGCAAACCTGAACTCTGCGTGAAGCTCCGCCCACTTCACAATCACGTGTGTGAACTTGTGTTAAACACACGTTAACTGTAAGTTGCATGTTGTGTGTGTGTGTGTGTGTGTGTGCGCGCGTGTTGAAACTAATGTTTGGGTGTTTTTCTGCATTTCTCCTCCTGACGCTCGGCGCGTGGCTCGGCGTTATTCTCCAGCCGTCTGATGCAACAGTTTATGAAACAAAACAGTGAAATGACCTGCAGGTCTCTCAGCGAGAACACACACAGAGACGGAATGAAACGTCACATTTCCCCTCGCACGGAGGAAGGTATATTACAGGTATATAACAGGTATATAAACGTCCACACACGAGGCCGCGTCGGTGGAATCTTCTCATCGTGATCATAAACATTTTATGAAGTAACTTAATAAAAACTATTAAAGCTTTCTGCCTTAAACAGCGCAGTGACTCTCAGCTAATCGTTTAACTGAACTGACTCGAGTCACTGAACTCACACTTCAAAACCAAGACGCAAATTTTATCTGGTTTTTAACCCATCAGTAGAGCCGTCACTGCAGTTCAGTTCTCACACACTGGATTTTCTGTCGTTCCCTCCCTGGACTGAACCAGTTCACTGGAATAATGAGTTGTGTGTGAGTGAGTAGAGTCAAGTCTGGATTATGCTGGTTTTTAATTGGTGTGTATTCAAGATGGCCGCCGCACGCATCCTTACGGTCCTAATGAACTTTAAAACTCGCCGCTTGCTTTCAAACCCAATGAACTCGAGCCTTCTGGATTTTCTAGATTAGTAAATACTTTACCATAAATCAGTTTCAGATTTGAGACGCAGCTCATGACAACAATCACGAAGATGACGGAACATTTTGAAGAGAATCGGAGCTCATCAGTGTGTAACGTCGCTGTACAAGAAATCGCTAAACTCCGTACAGTTCACCTGAAAATCAGGCAGCGATGACACGGACGCCACCTTCAATCCCCCGATGCACGCGAGACACAGGCGAGTGTGTGAACAACGTCACTATATAAGCAGCTGCTTCTAACACACACCAAGCTTAATCCTGATTGGACAATCAAATGACGTTAGTGTGAAAGTGGGCGGGGCTTGGTCATGTGGAACGCTACAAGTCCAGATTGTGAGACTGGCGTCGCTTTAACAGCAGAATATTTAATCTTTAATATGTTCTGATTCTATATTTAATCCAAGTTGATGAGTGTAAACATGTTTTAATTCTCACACACACAACTGTACCTATGCAAGAACACGTGTGTGTGTGTGTGTGTAGTCAGAGGACTGGATCACAGACTGCACCTTTAACACACACTTTAATCACTTTTCTGTACTGTTACACTGATTTACACTCTCGCTCGCACACACACGCACAAAGCGGCGTGTACTCACAGCACGGACGACATCGATGATGGGGGCGGGGCCTTCAGGTTTCTGGGCGTGGTTCAGTCGGGTCTGCTCGCTCACCAGCGTCCACAGCTTGTCCAGGTTGATGGTGGGGCAGTAGATGGTGTTCCTCTTCAGGTGGTAATGCCTCATACCCACCTTCCCAAAGTACCCCGGGTGGCTGAAACACCACACACAGGGTCAGAACACCACACACACACAACCCCCCTCCAGCCCAGGGCCATATCGTCCACCCCAGCGTGTAATGGTTCGGTCCTGACCCAATCAGTGTTCACTTACTATTTATCGAAGTTGATGCGGTGGTGGTGCATGCCACCGGCATTACCGCGACCTCCGGGGTGTTTCCTGTGCTTACCTACACACACACACNACACACACACACGGTCATGAATAACTCAACACGCATATATGCATTAATAGTGTTAATAAAGATTAAACACTCACCCACACGGCCGTGTCCGTGGCTCACGTGCCCACGGAGCTTCCTGGTTTTAGAGTTCCTAGTAGGCTGAAAAATAAATAAACAAATGAATGAATTAATGAACTGTTTTTTTTTTTTTTTTAAATTAATGAACTGTTGCTCTACGAAGCGGCGCTAGTGATGTCATCAACATGCGACCAAGACCTCATTCACTCCGCGATTAACTCTCGTACACCCCGTTTACTAGTCTGATATCTGAGCCTCAGACACTCTGAAGTCTGATGCAGAAATAAATCCACCCTGAAGCACGTGCTGAAAATAAAATCACAAAGTCACACATTTATCAGAAACACGGCCGCTTCAGCTTTAGCTTTAAACGCTTCACTCTTCAGCACTGACACGCAGCCGGCGCGCTAACCCGAGCCTAAACCCCGACTGATGAACGCGTTAAAGCTCCATGTGTTTGTTAGTTAAACTGAGTTTTAACTGTTTATAAAACTCTCTCCCGCAGCCGCTACACGCCACAAGACCGAGCCACAGAGTCAGCGCAAAATTCACCGAGTTTCTCTTTAAATCTGATTAATACCGCCAGGATACAAACACACACATGATAAAGATCAGTATATCAAAGCTTTATGTGTGTTTTTTGTTCATTAAACACAGGATTGAAACAGATTTTCCTCATAAAGCCGCTGTGAGAAGATCAGAACAGGACCTACCATCTTGGAGGAGAACGTAAAGAGGGAGCGGAAACTGAACTCTCGCGAGTTAATACGAGATTTCGGGCTGTTTGAGCCGCGCGGTCACAGCGCCGCCTGCCGGGCCGGAGGAGTCCGACATTACACACACTTTATTTCGTTTTACTGTTTTTTTAGTTAATCTTATATTTATATCACGTGCTTTTAAAGACTTTATACATTAATCACAGACATTAATAATTTTCTAAAAAAAAGTACTTTTGGGATTTCTGTTAGAGGAAATGTAAGTAGTTTCTCTAATTATTTTAGAGTAAAATGTAAAGTTTGAATTATGATTTCTGGAGTAATGTTTATTTTAAGCAACAATTTCTGCTCATCGTCTTAAAGGGTTCCAATTCTGTAGCAGAGAAATCTTGTTTTTATATATATATATATATATAATCATTATAAACATATACACAGCTGAACAAATATATATTATTATATATTTTATATTATGTACCTGATCGTAAAGGATTAAATATTATAGTTTTGAGTTGAATTAAAATCCTGATCCCCCCAACACACACACACACACACACACACACACACACACACACACACACACACACACACACACACACAGTTTTCCTTCTTTTGTACGTAGTTTCAGATATAAAACATAAACACATAAAAATACGCATAAACACATAAAAACATAAACACACACTATAGAGCTAAATATTTAGGATGCTGACAGTAATCGCGTTATTTTATCTTTCTGCTTTCTTTGAAGTTACTTCCGGGATCCACGATGACGTAGTGCCGCTCCTCGTGTTCCTATTGGCTGAGGCCGTGTCCGCTGGAGGTGATGGAGAGAGATGCGGCGTTTCAGCGATTCTGCGGTTTTTGTGGAAATTAGAGAATAAAAACGGAAAGAACTTCATCATGTCCATGAGCACGTTTCAGAAGGTGACTGTGGTGTCGTGTGTGTGTGTGTGTGTCGCTCTGCTGCTCCCAAAACTGCTTTTATCCGGAGGAGGAGGAGGAGGAAGGAGAGATCCGACCAGAGCTGAGGGTAAAATAATCTATCTATCTATCTATCTATCTATCTATCTATCTATCTATCTATCTATCTATTATAAAATACAAATACACTGATACAGTAATGCAGTGTGTGTGTTCACATATTTACTGTATTGTGTACAAATATTCTATGAGAATAGTGAACATTAAAGATTAAAGAGTAAATATGTAAATAATACTAAATAGTAAATAAATAAATAATAACAGAAATGAAATGGTAAACAGTAAGTAGTGAAGATTAAACAGTACTACTGAAGAGTTTAGAGAAACCCTTTACGCTGTAATGTTCTGATATTTATTATTATTATTATTATTATTATTATTATTATTATTATTATTATTATTATGTTACTCTAGCTTATCATCACCACTCTTCATCTACAAAACACTTTACGTCTGTTTGTTAATTTTCTCTTCTGTCCATCTTTAGTGTGTGTGTTTGCTACCTCTGGTGTGTGTGTGTGTGTGTGTGTGTGTGTGTGTGAGTGTGTCTGAGTGTGTGTGTGTGTCTGAGTGTGTGTGAGTGAGTGAGTGTGTGTGTGTGTCTGAGTCTGAGTGTGAGTGTGTGTGTCTTTGTCTGAGTGTGTGAGTGTGTGTGTGTGTCTGTGTGTGTGTGTCTGTGTCTGAGTGAGTGTGTGTGTGTCTGAGTGAGTGTGTGTGTGTGTGTGTGTGTGTGTCTGTGTCTGAGTGAGTGTGTGAGTGTGTGTGTGTGTGAGTGTGTGTGTGTGTGTGTCTGTGTCTGAGTGAGTGTGTGAGTGTGTTTGCTACCTCTGGTGTTGCTCTTCTGATGGGTCTTGGTATGATGCTGTTTGTTTTGATTTTTGTTTTGTGTAATAAAACACCTGCATCCATCTCCACACACACGCACACACACACACACACACACACACACACACACACACACACACACACACACACTCAGTCTCCACCAGTCCCTGCTACAGTTACTACAGTGTTTAGAGAAATGTTCAGGAAATTATTATGCATCATGTTAACGAAGCTGTAGAGGACCTGCAGTAATGATGTGTGTGTATGTGGTGTGTGTGTGTGTGTGTGTGTGTGTGTGCAGGAGCTCGTTTCCCCCCGATGCTGCAGAGAAAGTCAGTGTCGGCGCCCCCCCGAGGTGCAGGAGGGAACAGCGCTCATCACCCCGAGGCCATCGCCAGAGCAAAAGGCGGCACAGCGGCGGCGGGAAAATCGAACCTGGCGGGACAGATCATTCCCGTTTACGGCTTCGGAATCCTGCTGTACATCCTGTACATCATCTTCAAGGTCACGCTTTACATATCTCACACACTCACACACACACTCACACACACTCACACACTCACACACACACACACTCTCACACACACTTACACACACTCACACACTCTCACACACTCACACACACACACACACACACACCCACCCCCTCTTTCGGTTCAGCAAAAGAGCTGGGTTGTAATTGGCCCGAGCTGGCAGCACGAAACAGCCTTTGGCACATCTTTCTCTTGCCCTCCAACAAGTGGACTAGACAAGCACTGCGCCTCCTCTTGGTAACCATGGCAACATTCACAAGTGGGTAACATGGACCCCAAAGCCCCTACCTATGCTTCTGCCCTCTTCTTTTCTCAGACTACACACATACTGTCAGGCCACACACACTGTCTGTCAAGTGCAGATGCCCATCTGGATCTCCTGACACCCCACCCCCACCCCACCCCCACACACTCATACCCGATTCCACCCCACCCACCCCGGACCTCTCACTCTTTATTCTTTTGTTGCTCACTTACTGTCGACTTCCATAGGCAGACAATAACGCACATCACACAGCAACAGCATGAACTAATTGATTATAGACGCTGTCAGAGTTGGTGTTAAATTTAAACATACTTTAAGAGAAAGTGGCATGCTGAGAGAAGGCAACGGCTTTCAGAAATCACAAAAGAGCACCGCTTTATAATGGAAAAGTATCAGCTCCTTTTGTATATAGCAGTGTGTATGTTATGCAGTCTTGGGTAAGTTTGTAGACCGGACAGTTTTAGTGGTCTGTGCAAGAGACAAAGAGACTATGAGACTACCCTTTACTGCGTTAGATTTTGGAGGCCCTTTTTTCAGATTCAACATTAACATTCTTGTGGGGATTACATGAGGATCTGAAGTTGCCTCATAGCTATGTTAGACTATGAAGAAGGGCAAGTAATACTGATCAAGGTAAATTATTATTATTATTATTATTATTATTATTATTATTATTATGATTATTCATTATCAAGTTAACATACATAGTTATATATGTGCTATCGTTTCTATGCTTATGAGCCTGAGCTCCTGAGATTATGGCACCACTGAAAGCTGATATTATGTATTCAGGAACAGTAAGAACAGAAGAAAGACGGAGTGAGAGAGAGAGTGAAAGAAAGGAAGAAAGAATAGGAAACATAAAAGTTAAAGTAGAGGAAGACAGAAAAGGATAGACTTTATTGTCACATATTCAAGTACAGCAGAGTGAAATTCTTTTCTTCACATATAATTTAGCTTAGTAGGAAGCTAGGGTCAGTGCTGATCCAGTGCCCTAGAAGCAGAAGCAGAAAGGGTCAAGGGCTTTGCTCAAGGGCCCAACTATGACAGCTTTTCAGTGTTGGGACTTAACTTATGACAATCTGATCAGCAGCCCAGAGCCTCAACCACTGAGCCACCACTACCCCAAAAAAGGGAGACAAGAGACAGAAGGTGTGAAAGGAAGAAAGAAAAATGGCAGAGGAGAAAGTCAGAGAAAGAAAAACAGAGAAGAAAAGAGAAGCACACGACTATAGTGAGTGAACATGAATGGGTGAAGAACCTGTTGTTTAAAAGGAGTTGATGTATTGAATGTGGCAGCCAGACTGAGGCACTGAAGAATGGCCATGGTGAGTGAATCCATCCCATGGAAATGTGTCATGAAGGCAATTCCATTAACATCTTAATAAAGGCCGCAAGGGCCCAGGAGAGCTTTGAGGCAGCGGCTACTGCTTTAAACGAGTGGCTACAGCTGAAAAAGAAACAGAGGGCTGCACAGTTGCTCTGGCACCGGCTGAGCTTAGGAGCATTGTGGCGACGCTGTTTTTGTTTTCGTAGGACCGTTAGTCTTCCCAAAGGGCTGGCCTTAGTGTTTGCATGCTCCATCATGGTCCACTAACTCTCTACTTCTCAGTGTTTTTTTTTTTTTAATTTACCATCTTCTTCTCCATCTGCCAAAGTGAAGATCGAAACAAAAGGCTTTGTTTTGGCAAGTTGGCAGCTGCAGTGCAGAAACATCAAGACATGAGCTGGACACTTCTCAATGGCAAAGGGAGTACAATAACCATTTTCCTGCCATTCATTTTTTTTTCACTCTGTCTCTCTCTTACCCTCTGTCTATCTGCCTCTCTATCCTCTCTTGCTGTACCTCTTGCTCTAACAGACAAGCCCTGACAAAAACACACATGCATGTGCCTTCCAGCAGTTCTAAGCACTTTGCTCCTGTCTAGGGGTACAACAAATGATCAGTTTACATACAGAATAATCAGTAGACTATTTTTTTAATTGACTAATTGAACAATTATTCCCTGTTAACGTTAATAAGGGATTTGACAAATTTACTTCAAATTATTCATCTTTCTCTCTAGCACTTTGGCTAAACCAGGGGTGTGAAACTCAACTTCTACCTAGGCCACATCAGCATTTTTCTGAGTCCTTGAAATGCCATACACTAAGGCTATAAATGCATTATTATCTATTCTATCAGTAAACACCAATAACCGAAAGTAGAATAGTATATTTACAGGAAAAGAAAGTGATTTAAGAAGTACTTGCATGGGCTTATCTCTGCTATGAAAATACTCCCAATTCCAACTTTTTTTTTACTTTCTACACTGGGTGAATCATTTCATGATTTGGAGTTGAAACAATGAATTACATTAAAGGTTAATATCCAATGTGTTCTTATTTATTTATATTTTGTGTTTTTTAATTATGCCAAATTGTTTTTAGGAGCGGGTCTGACTTGTATCAAACACAGCAGAGAGGTGTCCATTTTACTCAGCATTTCAGCCATATGAGATGTGTACAGTGGCATGTACAGACCGCAGGCAGGTCTGGGGTGAATTTTAGATATTACTGGTCTACATGTTGTGTAGTAGGATGCAATTTTAATATTAGCAGGCTGTATATGGCCTATGGGCTTTGAGATTGACACGTATGATTTAACCTGTACTAAATCAGGGGCCTACATATAGACACATTACCGTATTAACATGAACAGACCAAAATTAAAAATGCTGATTTCTTTAAACTATGATGTTTCACTACGACTGTTTTACATATTTTCTGACTGTACAATCAAATATGAATCATCTTCCATGATATTTTACATAATATGAGGACAATGACATTAGTCTGTTTCACTTATCAAGTGAAATGTTCATGCATCAACAGCCTGTTTTATGCTCGTATGCAGATGGTGAATGAAGATCAGAGCAAAGAGCCAACTGTTATTTAATAGGTTAATATTCAGTCTTTTGTTTTCTGGCAGTCAGACTTTCATGCATCGTGTTAAAGTTTACCTTGATTAAGGTAGTGTATGTGCTGCGAGCTAAATAAGATGGTCTGTTTCTTGAGTCTATTAAAGTGTTTAATTACATAGCTCTTTATGTTTGTGATAATTATACTGACAGCCTACTCCTGACAGATAAGCCACCACACACTGCACATCTTAGCAGGCTGTTTTTTTTTTTTAAAGCAGTACGTCTAGGCTTGCATTTCGTTATTGGGTGTAGACTATACGTGCGTTGATTTTTGCTTTCTGTGTAATGTTCATATTTGACATTTTTGGCCCTGTGGCTATCAGTCTGAAAATGGCCTCAATGAGATGGCAAGTTAGCACACAAGATGATGAAGACTGTAAAAGATGAACTAGGCTTTTAATTACACAGAACCAATTCTCCCAATAAGCTGTCCTCTAGTGTACACGGTGTAGATGAATGCATAAAGCAGTCTGACTGCATAAAGCAGAATACTATCGACATGATACACTCTCATGAAAAAAAACTAGGAAATCAGAAAAGACTACTCGGCTAAAGTTAGTTAGGGTTTTATCTCTCAGACTTATTATATACTAAATGTTATAAATAGATACAGATATATAGAGAGATTGGGTAGCAACTTAAAGGAAAACCCTGAAATGAATGAATGGAATGAAACGAATGAATGGAGAGATATAACAAAAATGAATGGAGAGACATAACAGTTGCAGATGCTTCTAGACAGGTACTGCTGATACATTTAAGCAATTACCATCCTGGTATGCTATGTGGCATCTTTATGGACGCTGACCAGATATAGCTGACCTCAATTTTGGATCAAGATGGCAAGAGGAAATATCTAGGTGACTTTGAAGGAGGGTCATTATTATGGCATTGATGCAGGAGATTTACTCACAGAGACTGCTCAACTGGTGAGTGTTTCAATAGGAAAATGTTTGTTCATAAGATTTCCAGGGGTTGACACATATAATTCTGCTAAGAATACATTTTAATGAGGGTTTTTTTTTCTTCTTAAAATAAATTTACTTTAAGCTAATGGTTATATTTCCCTCATATTTTCAGTGTGAGATTTTCTGTGGAAGCTAATTAACCATAAAAGTCTTTTTTCATAACCTTTTTTTTAAACCCATCTTTACCAAAGGTGCCAATAATACTGGAGCATTGTGCTACAGGCTTACCCAACAGCTCATGGAGAGTCAGTGGGCTGAAGATTGATTGCCACATGTGAGGTAGCTGCAAAACTGCAAAATGTGTCAGTGTCCACACTTTTCTGTGTACCAATCTGCACACTGGCACCTTCCAAACAAGACCCTGTCCACCTCATTAATCCATCCATCATCCATCCATCCATCCATCCATCCATCCATCTTTCATTCATTTTCAGTAGCCACTTTATCCTGGTCAGGTCTGTGGTGGATCCAGCACCTATTCAGAGGCAATTTATTGTAGACAATCCGCCTACCACCATGTGTTTGGGTGGTGAGAGGAAACCAGAGGACACAGATGAAACCGACTCAGACACAGGGAGAACATGTACATTCTGCATAGACTATAACCCAAGCTCAGGTTCAAACTACTGACCCCTGTGACCCACCTGCTCCCAATTATTATCTTCAATGATACAAACCTAATTAAAGTGAAATCTCAGCTCTGGGGTCACCACTGAAAGTGACGGTAGTGTTAAAGACAAATTATCCAACCACAATGTTTACAACCTTTTCTGCAGATAAAGCCAACCACAAAGGGCAAAGGGCAGCTAAAGTCCACTGGGCAGACTGAGGAAGAGTCAGTCCTTTTAGCAACACAACACTGTTCTGTGCACGAACAAATATGTAGCTATATTACACACACACACACACACACACACACACACATACACACACACACACACACACACACAAACCCATGAGTCATGTTCTCTGTTCTAGAGAGAGTAGCAACTAAGGGTCAGAGTGATAAAGATCTCTGTTGTGACAGCTGGACTGGTGAGAATTCAGATAAACACCATGGCCATGAAGCGATGAGGGAGGCATGACCAGACACATTAAAAACTAGACACTATATTCACACACACAGAAACAAACATCTCTATCACAAGTGTGAATGTATGTGCATGTGTGTGTGCGTGTGTGTGCGTGTGTGTGTGTGTGCGTGTGTGTGTGTGAGGTCAAGCTTTTGCAGGGCAGGAAGACTGCCGCAGAAAACACGGTCCCCCTGAACACATTTTGTACTGTTCGCTCATTAAGAAATAGGTCAAGGATTCCGGCTGCATGCACAGCGCCTTGTCAGAATCTCTCAGGCTAAACAGGGGCAAGCCCACTGGGAGGATGTGAGAGACATAGAGGGTGAGAGTGAGAGAGAGAGAGATAGTGAGATAGTGGAGAGGAGACGAGAGGTGATGATAAAGAGAGTGAGAAGCCTTGGGAGAGCTGTGAAGGTGCCATACTCAACGGTGACACAGCGTGCAACTAAAACACACAGTGCCACAGTCATGACAGATCCACCTCAGATGCACCATACTCATACATGCAGCATCATGAGCTACTGGGAATTTGCAGCGCAATGTTACAACAGTGGAAATTCAGTCGTAAGGACTTGCTCTCACTGGCTACACTCTCTGGTTCACTAATTTCACCTAGCTGGTTTAAATCAATAGGAGGTGCTACTGAGTCGTGCTGGTATTCCAGACGGTGTCTGTCACAGGGAACAATGCATCTCAGGAATGAGGTGGCTGATGACTTCTGACAGGCAGTGAGTGAACAGACAACATAAATTTTAACAAGTATGTTTATTTTTTCTTTATAAAGCACATTTAGAAGAACATATGTTGATAAAAGTGCTAGATTAAAAAAAAATTTTTTCACCAATAACTAAAGCTCTATACCACTTTAAACAATAAAGACATACATATGAAGACATACATATACACACAATTCAGACAGACACATTCAACCATTCTCAAAGTGTATCCTCGCAGTTGCTGAGCCAAACAGTGAAGTTATTGCCATAAATGTTTTATGTATCACAAGTCCTACAGAGAGCTTGAACTTGCCTTTAACCAAACCTACTACCAAACCAGGTGCTTCAGTTTGGTGCACTATAGAAAGCTGAGAAACTTCAACCCTCCTACAAATGCAGGCAAACTGGGAGCTCTGGGAGCTCAGGGCTACAGAGAGCCAGACAAACCCCCATTAAGCACATAATACCCCCCAATTAGCCTCCAGGAAACATTTAACGAGTTGGATTGACATACGCAAATCAATACCATGCGTCCGGGCATTAGAGGCTGAAAGGCTTATTTGACAATTTCACTGAACATTGAAATCCAACCAAAGAAGCTCATGCTGCGAAGGGAGCTTTTATTTGGCTGAGTGTGACTACTGCTGGATCACGTTCTAGTGAAGTGATGTGCTTGGTACACAGCGTTAGGCAGGGACAACTACAAGTCGTGACCCCATGGCTTTGTGTAGTTAACCTTATTGATTAACGAGTGTGATGTGGAGATGCTCCACACTCTTTTTCCATCTTCCATGACTTCATTGAAGAAAATAAGCTATGGAAGGGTCCGTGCTTTAATCCTTTCATGACTTTTAGCCCACAAAAGAGGTGAATGCGTATGCTTAAAGCAACAACAGTGTTTGCAGGTCTTGCTCACTTTCACCAGACAACAACAAGGAGCCAACAAAGGAGTCCACACCATTCTTTCAATCCGGTAGTAAGAAAAGATGAAAAAGCAAAACAATGCTTTTGTTCCTCCCAAGCATTTATACACACATGACTCCAGATCTTATTCTTAGACAGAATTTGTAGAATTAGCCATGTGTAGCTGCTTGTTTGGATCACTTATTTGTAAGCTCTTGTAATCCGTTTACTGCAAGCCATCACTCGGACGCCTCTCTACCATTCCTTCCATAAGATATAAAACTAACACCACCATAACTTCAGCCCAAGCCATAAATTAGTGCCTCAATTTGTGTTCAGTGTACAAGCCTTTGCATAACCAAAATAATTGACAGGGAAGACCATGCCTCCTGACTAATGGATACTGCCGGATCATGGTGAATTTTTTTGTTGGTGATAACTGAGCCCAGGGCACTTGGAGGGACTTTTTTCCTATGAGCTTCTATTTTAGTAATATCTCTTAGAATGTAAAGGCACTTTAACCTAAGTCATCTTTAAAAAGCCTCTTAACCATACACTGTGGAGTTACTGGTACAGCCGTTCTCTAAAAGACCCTGGCTCTTTCACAGAAATAAATCTTCAAAATAGGTATCTTAATATTCCACTCAACAATTCTCAGAACAGTTACGCTTTCGAATGCAATTCCCTGGATGTAAAAACGTAAGTCAGTCACGTTACTGAATGACATTCTTCCCCGTACGGCACATTCACGCACATTTCCCATGCCATCACATGTTTTTCGTAAGTGACGTATGTGAGTAATATGTGATCATGTGAGAAAGGTGAAGGTGTCTATATACCTTGTGTGAGAATGATTATTTATGTTTCATTCATATGACTTTTCTGTAAGGGTCAATTCAGAATTAAAATGAAGGTTAAATCCCCACACCATGTTAAACCTACTCTCACCAGTAAAACAAGCAGTGATAGAAGCTTACATTAATTGTTGATAAAATGATATTTCCCTTGACTATGCGTGTTAGGCTAATGGGTTCGGAGAGAACAGACTAAAGCCGACATGCAGTGCAGCTTAAGATAGAAATGAAAAGGGTGATCTCACTTCGGCTTAACTTCACTCATTTGCCCCTGATAAAGCAAGTTGTTGGCTCGTAGCTCGAAGCAGATGCTAATTATTCTAATGCGAATTTAGGGCAATTTTCGACTTTGAAGAACAACTTTTCCTTGCAGCTCATGTCTTGACAGTGTGCGGTTAAGTGCGGTTTGTGTACAGCCTGTTTCTCTGCTGGTCCATTGCAACCAAAGCTGGTCCTAAGTCTGCACTCCTAGACAGACATTAAACTGTGTAAAGTATTTAGTAAGCCATTTCAGATCATCATATTATTATATTCATGAAAAACATTTAAACAATGTAATATATATATATATATATATATATATATATATATATATATATATATATATATATATAATTTATTATTTATTTAAAAAATGACAATTAAT
>JAKKZN010000007.1:25857805-25869088 GCA_033441825.1 Pangasius elongatus
AAACCACACGCTCTATTCTCTATATAGTACACATCATCAGTCCACTGTGGGCGTGTCCCAAACCACACGCCCTATTCTCTGTATAGTACACATCATCAGTCCACTGTGGGCGTGTCCCAAACCACACGCCCTATTCCCTATATAGTGCACATATCGGTAAATTTAATGCATTATATGAACTTTATATGTTCTGCGACTTTGTCGTGAAAACTGCAGCATGTGTGTGTGCGGGTGTGCGGTTTTCATCTGCCCTTCATTTTTAGGGTTTTTCCGTCTGGATGAAATGCTCCTGACTGAATCACACTGGAATTCTTATGGAAAGTTCTCTGGATGATGGAAAAGCGCAGTGTATAATTTGTAAGGGCTGTTTTTCACTTCGGGTTTGTTCCCATTCCAGCAGCATTTAGCATTGAAGTGAGCAGCCTTAATAGTGAACATCTGGGAGTGATTGTGGTGAGAGAGAGCGAGAAAGAGAGAGAGAGAGAGAGACACACACACAGAGAGAGAGAAACAGATAGAGACAGAGAGAGAGAGAGACAGACACAGAGAGAGAGAAACAGATAGAGACAGAGAGAGAGAGAGAGACAGACACAGAGAGAGAGAGAAACAGAGAGAGAGAGAGACAGACACACAGAGAGAGAGAAAAACAGATAGAGACAGAGAGAGAGAGAGAGAAACAGAGAGAGAGAGAGAGAGTGAGAGAGAGACTCTTACTCAGAAGTTTTGCTTTTTATAAAGATCATATTTACATATTTTATTTTTAAAATTTTCAGATTAAAGTGTGAAACTTTCTCACTGAATCACACTGACAGAATGCTGGAGAATTGAAATTCACACTGACAACCAATGATGCCACCTTTCTTTCTTTCTTTCTTTCTTTCTTTCTTTCTTTCTTTCTTTCTTTCTTTCTTTCTCCCCATCACTTTATGAGCTCAGTAATGTCTTCAGGAAACAGAAGTGTGTCTGTGGGTTTGTTTCATTTGTGTTTTAGTTTCCTGGGAATCAGCACCTGGAGGCTGTGAAGTGAAAATGAGACTCTGAAAGTCCAGAAATAACTTTCTCCTAGACTTAATGCTCGCTCCTCGAACTCCCCTCGCTCCTCTCGCTCCCTACTTCTAGGGAATGAAAGTAAACATGGTGTGTCCGGGTGAGAAATCAAGTTTCATGCTGCTGCTGCGGCGTCTGGCGGCTTGGCCGTGTTTTTTCTCCGTCCACATCTGGTTTCCACTCCTCCGGTTCTTCATGCGGTTTCAGCTGTTTTTCTGTCAGACTTTAAAAACGTCCACGTCCCCGTCGCAGCGTCTGCAGTTTTGCCCGGAGGTCTACAGTTACGCAGTGCCGTAACCAGGCCATGTGAAATTACACGCCTGACCACAACGCCGTGAAAAAGTGCAGCGCAGCCTCGCAGACACAAATAGACGAGTTTCAGTGTGAATCTGGCCCCAAGCCCAGCCGAGCTCCAGAGGAGAACCTTAAAGTCTTTATAGACTCGCTGCGGCTCAGTGTGGCTTACACACACACACTCTTCATCCTGTGAGGAACGACAGACGCAGACACATACATTATCAGACAACAGACGCAGACACACTCAGATAACTCACACACTCACACACACACACACACACACACACACACACACACACACACACACACACACACACAGCAGTGAGGATGAAACCCCGCAGGACTTCAGCAAAGCGTTCAGTAAGTCTTCACCTTTTCATTCATTCAGTTTTAACTTCACAGCTTTGTGACAGTCAAAGTGCCTCTGTGTATGTGTGCGTATGTGTGTGTGTGTGTGTGTGTGTGTGTGTGTGTGTGAGTGTGTGTTCTTAGGTCCAGCATACACAATATGTTGAAGTGTGTTGAGTTTTAAAGTGTGTTCAGAGCCAGTGTGAGTGAAACTGTCGATGTCAGTGATATGAATAATGGAGAATTTACACTCCGTTGTGTTTGCTGTGGAGTTTTATAACTTCATACAGATTTTAAAGTGTGAAACTTTAATGCAATGTTGGAGAAATTAATTTCACACAGACAGCTGATGATGTCATAACGAGGTGACCTCAGTTCAGCTCACATCACCCTCGACGTCACACGACACGTGACGACCATCATCCATTCCACATCACACACGTTCTGTATGACCAACATGGCCACAAACTGTATTATTATTATTACACCACACCGCTGCTGAATCCTGCGCTCTGATTGGTCAGAAGGTGTTGATTAGTTCTCTATAACAGCAGCTCTTACAGTAGCGCAGGTTTATATTAATGCACTCGTTCTGATACGTTATCGTTTCTATAGCAACAGCTCATTCACAGGGACGTGTACAGCGGACGCTTCACTGATAATAAACAGATTTAAAAATGTGCAATCATTGAATTAAGATGTTTATGTAACATGGAAGGAGTCTCCAGTGTCAGCGCTCTGTAACAGTCAGAGGTGAAGCTGTAGCTGTAAGTTTTCTGTCGTCTTCAGGACAGAGGAGTTTACGCTTCATAGCGGTTTCTCAGTAACGTGCGGAACAAACTGCGATTTTTTCAAAAGAGAATAAAGAGATGTGGTGAGGGAACAAGTGTTTATAGCTGCTATAACGTAAACGACAACAGGAACTAACTCATTTCATTGAACATTAAATGTAACTATAAATGGATAAAAAGTATGACGTCGTTGTTTATAAATAAACAGCTGTAAAAGTACGTGTTATGGTCCATCAGCATCAGTGTCGTACGAACACTTTGATAATCAGGACATCAGCGTAGATCAGTTTGTGCTCCATTTAGACACGTGACAGAATCGAAGCGTAAACAGTTTAGCGTCATGTGACGTCACGAGATTTACGTGTTCGTAACGCGGCGGCTGCGAAGTGAAACATGCGTTAAAGTGCAAGCTGATAAATAACCTTTACACTCTGATCACACTTCCACTAGAGTTTTCTCTCTTCTTCTATTTTTCCTTTTTTTTGTTCTATTGTTCTTTTTTTAAATTCTGTTTTCTTTCTTTTTTTGTCTCGTCTGACGTATCGTTTACTTTTTCTTTTTTCTTTATTTGTTTATTTGTATTTTGTTCAATCCCTTTTTTTAAATTTCTTTTTTTTTCTTTTTAACCCCTTTTTCATTCTTACTCTACTTTCTTTCTACTTTTCTCATGACTTCTTTTCTTTCTTTACTTTCTTCCCTCTTTTTTTTAAAAGTTTTTTCTTCATACGTTTCTTTTAGACCCTTGTTTAGGCTTCTTTCTTTCTTTCTTTCTTTCTTTCTTTCTTTCTTTTTTCACTTTTACCCTTTTCTCCATCTTTTTTTTTTACTTGTATCCATTCATTCATTTGTTCTCTCTTTTTCTTCCTTTTCCATCCCCCGCTCCTCTCCTCTCATTAGTAAAGGATGGGAGGAGATTTTTAAATGAAATTAGAAATAAAAATAAAGTTCAGTTTGATGTTTAAAAGCTCTTTAGCTGGGTGTGTTCATGTTAGCAGCAGACTGTCAGACTAGCGCTGTCGCTAATCACAGAGCAGAAAGACAGAGCTTCACCACTAATGACAGTCACACACACACACACACACACACACACACACACACACACACAGCTGTGGGTATACAGTTACGCTGCACAGAACCTCTTTGTTTTCTGCAGTTGAGTCTCGAGCGCTCAAGCGTTGCGCTGCTCGCCGTCCTGCTCGCCGTGCTGATGTCACTGTGTTCGGTTTCGCCGCTAAAATCCCCCACATGCTCACACAGTACCACAGCCATAAACAGCCATTAAAACACTGCATAATTGTCTAAAATAATGCTAGCTAGATTTACTCTGAAGTCAACAAACATATAGCTAGCTAGCTAATAGCTCTATTAAATAAAATTATTAAATATAACTAGATGGATAGCATTTGACTGACAGGCTATTAGCTGTTAGAACTAGCTAAACATGCTAAAGCATTAGCTAGCTCTGTAGTTAGTGACTTTTACTCTATAAAATATTTTTTTTAATAAAATACGATGTCAAATACGTCATCAATATAAACATCACCTACAGAAAGTCTCCTCAGTGGAGTCATATGGAGGCTGAAAGGCTTCTCAGTCTTACTGTAAATGAAGCTAACTTCATGCTAACTAGCCATTAAGTCTTTCAGCTGCGGAAATGAGAAAGAACCGTCAGGAAAATCAACATTTACCTCAGATGTGCTGATAAAGTACGAAAAAAGACTCTGTAACTGTAATTACACTGTAATTACACTTAGCAACTGCTAGCACAATTTTCTTGGGTTAGCTAACACTTGATGAAAAGCCTCATGAGGATCTGAAAGAAGATGAGGTTTTGGACTTCCCGCTGTATTTTAACTTTAGCTAGCTAACAGAGCGCTTGTTACTGACAGAGTGAAGACAGAGTGAAGACACAGTGGGAATGGAGGCGATTTGCCTCAGACATGTCGGTAAATTACTGAGAAAAAACAGCAGTTGATTAAAATCGCATTCTAAAAGCACTGAACTCTGAAGGAGCTACAGCGAGTTTCACCACTGTGAGAAATACACACGGGAATGCTAACTATACACTATCATAGCTAACTGGAAACTAGCATATAAGCTAGCTCATGTGTGTGTGTGTGTGTGTGTGTGTGTGTGTGTGTGTGTGTGTATGTAGGGTGTGTGTGTGTGTGTGTGCGTGTGTGTGTGTGTAGGGTGTGTCTGCTGCTGAAAATAAGAGTCTATGTTCATGATGATGTCACAGTGTAATGAAGTGTCAGAGTAAGTGGTGGTTGTGGGGAGCAGTAACATAATCATACATGCACACACACAGACCCTACACACACACACACACACACACACACACACACACACACACACACACACACACACAGGTATGCTGAGGTAGCAGTTTTATTTCCCTCTGCACACTGTTCAGCTCCACTTAGCTTCGATTTCCCCTGAATAACACCACAAGAATTCCACGTCTGAAGAGCTGCCTTTGTTTTCACCATGTGTGGGTTCAGGTTAATACACACACACACACACACACACACACACACACCCTACACACACACACACACACACACACACACACACACGCAGTGTGACTATACAGAGTCAGTGCTGTATGTTCTAACAGAGCAGTGGGATTGTTGCCCACAGTGGAGGTTTTGAGTTGTTTATTTGATTTCGTTTATAACTTCACTCGTAGCTAATGTTGTATTTGTGTTTGTAGATGATCAACTCGCTCACATAGCACAAGTTATATAGCATTAACTTATGAATTATCCTTAACTCGTTAGCGGTGTTACAGTGAACAGTGGGTCAGTGAACAAATGAATGAATGAATAAATCTGTGAATAAGTGAATCATTTAGTAAACAAGTGACTCAGTAATTGAATCAATGAATGAGCAGTTCAGCTAGTGAGTCAGTAATCAACTGATTCATTTGTTAGCATGCTGTTTATGCATCATTAACCCACTCACTGATTCACCCGCTCCTTCACTCTTTCACTAATTCAGTCCCAGGTTTTTCTCTGATTAAATGTTTCGTGTTTGTGTTATGTTTTTTTCTAAACTGTATTGTTGTGTGTGTCGTGTTCTCCATAAACACAAGTCTTTTGTCTCTGTGTATTTCAACTTATAAATAAAGCTCTAAGGTGGAAAAAGCCGAACAGTAAAGTCAGTCAGATGATTATTATTCGGGTGAGAGGCGGTGCGGTCGGCGGAGTCGAGTGTGTGTGTGTGTGTGTGTGTGTGTGAGAGAGAGAGAGAGAGAGAGAGAGACTCATTTATTATTGAAAACTCTTTGAGGAAAGTGTATCATTTCAGCTCAGTGTGTGTGAGACACGACAGCAAGACAAGAGGCAACACACACACACACACACACACACACACACACACACACACACACCTTCGTCCAGCGTGGAGCTCCATAAACTCCAGCAGCTCGGTAAGAACAAAGCTGTGTGTGTAATATTCTGTGTGATGTGTGTGAACATAACTGCCAGTGAGAAACATGGTGTGTGTGTGTGTGTGTGTGTGTGTGTGTGTGTGTGTGTGTAGTGATGGACACTTGTTGCACTAACCTGTCCTATAATACACCATGCTACAGAGTGGGCGGGGCTTATAGCAGATAGCAATAAACTGTTAATGAGCCAGACATTAACATAAACACATGTAGCACACACTGTTAGCTAAATTAAAATGCTAACATGAGCTAGCAGTGAACATTATCGTTTACATCATTTATAAGTGCAAAACCTTTTCAAACTGCCTGCACACTTTACATAATTACACTGCTGTTTGTGATGTGAGGTAGTGAACTCATGTAAACATTTAAATCTGAGTGAATAATTTAGCTGGAATTAACCTGAATCGTGCTCCAGTCAGCTACATTCAGGTTACATAAGACGTTATGGTACATTCTACATGTCTGCTCTCTGAGATCAACTGATGAATCCAGATTTTGCATTTAATTCAATTAAATTTTATTTGTATAGCGCTTTTAACAATGAACATTGACACAAAGCAGCTTTTTGATAAAATAAATACATTCAGCATATAAATTTAAAATGTATAAATTTATCCCTAATGAGCGAGTCAGAGGTGACGGTGGTGACGAAAAACTCCCTGAGACGATATGAGGAAGAAACCTCGAGAGGAACCAGACTCAAAAGGGAACCGATTTAATTTGGCCAATCAGGACAGTTCAGATTTGAACATCATCCGACTTCTAATTCACATCAATACGTAACACAGTGGAGCTCCTCATCTTCTTTGTAATACTTTAAACTTAGCATCTTTAAAACCTGGTCAGTTTCGATAGTTTATTTAGATCTTCTGTAACGGATCAATAGCAGTTTGTTACCATAAATCAAGAAAAAAGTACAATATGGCGTCCCACAAGGTTCTGTTTTAGACCCGCTGTTATTCTCCCTTTATATCCAGAGGCTTGGACACGAAGTACACAAACACACTAATTTCACTTCTGGGTGAAACGTGACAGTTACGGCACTGTTCATGCATAAACGTGTTGCTCCACCTCGCGTATTTTAATTTCAGTACCATTTTGTTGTTTCTTTTTACACAGTGACTCATTTTATCATACGAACCTAACAAAACACTGTCGATTTCTCACTTTCCAATGTGCCCACGTGTAAATAATGAGTTTTAAGAAGGTTAGTTTGATTAAAAAATGAAATAAAAGTAAAAAGTAAAACCTCTCTGTGATGTTAGTGAGTGAGGATTGTTGAGTTTATACTGTACAGATCTGCTTGAGTGTAAAACACAGCGAGTGATCTCATCCTCCATGCTGGAGATGCTGGAGCTGTGATCATGTGTCCATCAGGAGCCAGTCTCACAATGGGGTTGAAAAGAAGCTGTGTAACTTTACCCTCTTCAGTCATCCAAGCTCAATAAACACACACACACACACACACACACACACACACACACACACACACACAGAGTAGAGTTCAGCACTCAATGAGGATTTAATACTGAAATTCAGTATTTAGTCCTCAGACGTAACTACAGACTTAAGCGCTTGTGATGTTACATCTGATAACATGTAATTCTGGTTCTGGTTTTGTGTGTTGCTGACTGGACAGTTTAGAGAAGGGCCCTAGTTGTTTTGTGTGTGTGTGTGTGTGTGTGTGTGTGTGTGTGTGTGTGTGTGCGCGTGTGCTTAAAGTTATTCCTAATAAAGTAGCTGAAATCATGCTGAAGTTCTCTGTTGTGTTGTTTAAAGGAAAACAGCGATATTCAGAAGCTTTGCTCGATTCTGATTTTCAACTTAGATGCATTTTTCTTGCGTATGTTGCTTTAAAAAACAAACAATGTAAACGTGTTTTTGACAGAAACTTCAAAGCACATCTGTAAGGAACTCTGATAAGGCAGCTGCTAAATGCTATAAATGTGAGTGTAAAATCCACTTAAGCAGCTGCGTAACCCGACTCTGAACACAAGGAACTTTCCCCATGTAAATACTGCCACAGCTTTGGAAGTAAAACTGTGCGTTATATTTGGGTTTATAAAGATAACTGAGGGATTGTTGTCAGGTTTAATGATCCTGTTCTACTATAGCGAGCTGGTTTGTGATTATTAACTCACTAACTGTATGACACCGATAAGCGGCGCATTAACGCCGAGGCTCACTTTCTGTTCACTGTGTGTATTGCCTGCTGCTGTTTGTGTTCAATATCCATAATCACTGTTTACAGAACTTCATACATTTGCACTTTAAATCTCGCATCTGGATAAGAAACTGTTACGTGTCACAGCTAATATAACCTCAGGCCTTACAGAACTTCATACAGTTAATGTATGTGTTAATGTGTACAGTGTGTGTTAATGAAAAAAACGTGTGTTAATGTACACGGTGTGCGTTAGTGTATATAGTGTGTATTAGAAATTAGTACCAGAACTACGATTTAGTTTTTTACTTTAGAACACACACACACACACACACACACACACACACACACACACACACACACACACAGTTGCTCTGTAACACTCAACATGAACAGTATTGATGTTTATTTCTCCTGATGCCTCCATCATTCCTCACACACTCCCACTAACGACTGCACTAACACACACAATGTGTATGTGAGCTGAGCTTTCTGCTTCACACACACACACACACACACACACACACACACACACACACACACACACACACACACACACACACACACAGGCTTAGAGAGAAAATTAAGGATTGATTTGACTGAGTGACTGCAGGCTCCTTCTGTGTTTGTATATGTGTGTGTGTGTGTGTGTGTGTGTGTGTGTCAGCTGTCAAAACACTCCTCCTGACAGCTCAAACACACCCAGTGGGTGGAAAGGGGATAAATAAATCAGTGCTGCTTTAACACACACACACACACACACACACACACACACACACACACACACACACACACACACACACACACAGTGCTCCACTGGTAGACATGTTTCCACAGCAGGAACTTTTTGAGGAACTCAGGAAGTTCAGTGGCAGTTCCTCTAGAGGAAGCAGGACTGATGTCACTTCCTGTTCAGAGTCTTTAAGGAGGGAGTTCCTGTGTCTGAGATGAAAAGGGGTCTGGTTCTTGTTTATATAAAGTTGGAATGTTCTCTCTCTTGGTTTCTGTTTAAAGCCCACGTTCTCCTGCAGTAAAGCTGATAAACTCCGATTAACACTCTAACCCAATTATTTATTAAACACTTCAGATTATTCTGTAACGAGTGTTATAACACCAGCACAGATTCAACATCAATCTGAGTGTTTAATCTCAGCATTTAATCTGAATGTTTAATCTGAGTGTTTAATCTGAGTGTTTAAATTGAGTGTTTAATCTGAGTGTTTAATCTGAGCATTAATCTGAATGTTTAATCTGAGTGTTTAATCTGAGTGTTTAATCTGAATGTTTAATCTGAGTGTTTAATCTGAGTGTTTAAATTGAGTGTTTAATCTGAATGTTTAATCTGAGCATTAATCTGAGTGTTTAATCTGAGTGTTTAATCTGAGTGTTTAAGTTGAGTGTTTAATCTGAGTGTTTAATAATTCTCTCCATCTCAAATCTCCTTCTATTCAATTCTATTATTTGCTTGATTTTATATAATCTCTGTTATGTTTTATACTTTATTTTATTTTTTTATTCTACATGAATCACTTTATTTTACATATCAATGAGAAAATAATTTGAAGTTAAATATTTATATGTGCTGTAAAAACATCTTTAGTCAGTGCAGAAATGATGGCAGAGTGTAAATTGTTGTGTGATTACTGGAGCAGGAGGTCGGGTTAAAGCGGGACGTGGTGGACTTCAGCGTTATCTGAGGAATGTGCTGCTTTAAGAGCCACATGTTGGGGAAAGTTTAAGGTGGGATTATTGGAAACAGATTTTATAAAGAGCTTCATATTTCATATGTGTGTGAGCGCTCTAGTTCATGATTTCTGCTCGGCTCAGTTCTCACAGGAGTTCTCATCATCATACTGCTCATGAGGGTTTTGTTTCCTGTGTGCAGGAACAAGCAGATCATCAACACACACACACACACACACACACACACACACACACACACACACAGTTGTAATAATCAGCACGCTAAAATTGCCGCTGTGTTCATTAGTTCTGAAAATATATGTATTCCTGTGCTGATGATCAGATGCTCAGTAAGTCACACCCTTCAGTACTCACACAACGTGTTTCTGATGGAAATTTCCAAATTCACTATAAGGCTTGAAGAACATGACCTGGAACCAGAACATTGTGATAATATTGTAAACTGTGCTAAAATTTCATGCAGTGTTATGGTGATGTGACAGTGTACTAGCAGCGCACTGTTAGCTGGATTAGCATTTAATAATGAATGAAATAAAAATACACGTGAGGTGGTACGCTCAGACTGCCGGAGCCTTCTGTATGTGATGTGAACTTTCCCGTTATTATTATTGTTGGCCAACATCAGCATGCTGTTAATGCTCCCTATTTCTCCTTGTGGGTATTTTTGGCTTGAGAAAGTCGTGCCTGTGTTTTGGCAGAGTGAAATGCCACAGTATTTTTAGGTTTATTAAAATGCTCCTGTAACCGTCAGCTCAACGTTATTCCTCAGACTGTGCTGAACTTTATGTTCCCTTTATTCAGGAAACACTTCTCTAGCATTACATTAACGTGATTAACACACTGCAGTGGAACATTAAATAACTTCTCTGTCTTCATTTGCTGTAATAATCACACCTGATCACTGATTCGTACGTTCCCTATATGGGCATTATCTCCTGTGCTTGTTAACTATACTACTGCTTCCAGTGGTTCATTTTCACATCCACACTTTCTTTTGTTACTTTATGCATTTCATTTAAATGGTCCCTAGTTCCTCACTAGTTCCTCTCTATCACCTCCATTATTCCTCCCTAATTCCTATTTTCACACCTAAGCGTGTGTGTGTGTGTGGATGAGGTGTGTGTGTGTGTGTGGAGGAGGTGTGTGTGTAGAGGAGGTGTGTGTGTGTGGATAAGGTGTGTGTGTAGAGGAGGTGTGTGTGTGTGTGTGTGTGTGTGCGTGTGTAGAGGAGGTGTGTGTGTGTGTGTGTGTGTGTGTGTGTGTGGATGAGGTGTGTGTGTAGAGGAGGTGTGTGTGTAGAGGAGGTGTGTATGTAGAGGAGGTGTGTGTGTGTGGATAAGGTGTGTGTGTAGAGGAGGTGTGTGTGTGTGTGTGTGTGTGTGTGTGTGTGTGTGTGTGTGTGTGTGTAGAATTGTGGGTTTTGTGTTGTTGTGTTGATTATTTGTAGAGATGAATAATGTTGGTGTGGAGAGGATGTT
>JAKKZN010000007.1:25877819-25890952 GCA_033441825.1 Pangasius elongatus
CAGCATGATATTTTTCCCCAATGAGATCTGATGTGTTTTCAAAGTGTTCCTTTAATTTTTTTGAGCAGTGTATTTAAGCGAGTTTTAAAAAAGTCCACACTTAAACGTGCTTAAGTATTTAAATGTAGAAAATAAATTAATAATAAATAAATTAACAAATAAAGGACAAATTCATAGAAGTTTAGTTAAATTATTATTAAATTAATTTCCACCTCCTGAGCTTCACATCAAAAACACACACATAACTGAAATGTTTAATTTAATTTACAAATTTAATTTTATATCCTGAATGTGTTTATTCCTGAAAGCTGCTTTATGAAAATGTCCATTATTAAAAACAAATACAAATAAAACTGAATTGAATTAATTTAAGTAATGACATCATGAGGCTTTGGATAAAAGATTGAGCTGATTGTAAATGTTTAAAAGATAAAATTGTGAAACTGAATATTTACTGAATGTGAGAGTTTGAGGAGTTTTCCTTTATATTAAAAATATAAAAACTCACTAAAATAAAGTCAGATGTAGCGATCAGTGTGATGTTTTTCAGGAGTTTTTCTCTGGTTCTTTAGCGTAACGTGATCTGGTGTTTCGGTGGTGGATGAGAGGAGCACACTCGTGACCCGATCTCACTCGGTTCTGAGTAAACAGAGACCCGTGAGCTGAATAAAGGGCGTGTGCATGCTGACATCCTCGCCACGCCGCTGCGTAAATATTTGTCGTTGCCTCGGCTGAAGAGCTGCGATTTCAGCTCGTCCTGTAGAACAAAGCCATTATCCTGATTATCCCATTCACTCAGTGCTGCTTCCTCTCGCTGTCGTGAGAGAAGTTAAAATGGAAAGATTTTGTTTGCAGGATTTGAGCATTAACATGACGACGTGTAATTTAATACACACCACAGGGTTTATTTATTCAGCAGCACAGAAAAACAGGGGGAAAGTTAAATAAATATTCCTGTAAGAGCATAAAATATAAGATTATAATTTAGAATTAAAAGCATTTCTGATACATGCAGATGTTCAGAGAAATCTTTTTTTCATCATCATTATTTATTTTTTCTATTATTTATTTCTTTCTGTTTCACTACAGGAGTGTTTTTAACAGACTCATAAATGACATTAAAACCAAAATAACAATAATTTACTGTGAAACTACATCGTGAGTAGTATTTAACTTTTTATTGTTACTTTTAAAGTTAAATCAAATTTTCATTTTACAAAAACAAAGCTTTGTGTTCTTTACAGATAAATACAGTCTGCTCCAGAAGTGTTGAGTAAAGATGGGAAACGGTTATAAATTGTCAATATGTTTAATTAACTTAATCTCTAAACTATTTAAAATATTTTAAACATGTTATTGGCACCTTGCCTTTAGTATTTTGTCTAACATTCCAGCTTGTACCCGTTTTTACCGGGGTGCCAATAATTATAGAGCAGACTGTAACTCATATTCACTTCTGCCCAGAACTTTCCCATGATTCTCTGCTACAGCACATGAGGTATTTTATGGATTTAAACATGTTTACAACTAATAAAGTGGAGTCTAATTAAGTAAATAAAGTTATATATAGATTTATATATAATAAAATATATATAATATATAATAAATATATTAATGTTTTTTTTTAACTCTCAGATCTCTCTCTCTCTCATTCCGTCATTTGTGTATCTCACTCGTCGCCGCTGAATCACTGCCATTACAACAAATTTACCTTTTTTTTGCTTAATGGAAAAAATCCCTCGTGTTTTCATCAGTCAGTCAGATGGATTTCGTTTTTTTGCTGATTTGCTACACAAATGAGCCGTGAGAGAAAAACAGAGCAGAAAAAGATGAATTAAGGTTCAGTGCTGTTTCCCGCTCCGGACGAAACCCTGATTACACTGATGTGACCTGCTGCTCGCTGTGTGTGTGTGTGTGTGTGTGTGTGTGTGTGTGTGTGTGAGACAGAGAGAGTGTGAGTGCTTCTGACTTTTCACCCCTGATGATTATTAATGTGGCAGCTCGGCTAATTGGAGTCCACTTGTACCAAACAGCGTCTGTGTTCAGATATGTGTGTGTGTGTGTGTGTGTGTGTGTGTGTGTGTGTGTGTGCGTGTGTGTGTGTGTGTGTGCTGTAGCATAGCTGTTTATATTAATAAACCCTGAGCTAATGGAATATAAGATAAAAATATAACATGCTTTTAAAATTAATCTGAAAATGTACTTAACTCTGAAAACATTTAACTTGTTTTTATCTCAGGTTCTCTTCAGCACTTTTCCCTCTTCTGTTTTAAATAGTTTAATTCTCTTTATTTACTTATTTTTATGTTCTTTTGTCATCTTATATTCATTACCTTTCCTTGCTTATTTTGTATACTCTATGAATTAATTTACATTATTTATTATTTATATTATCTAAATGGGCTTTGTGTGTGTGTGTATCTTATCTTATATTTTAGCTTTTGTGCTTATTTATTTCATCCCCTTTTTGTTGGTTGTGCTTTTTAAAGCCTGAAGTTTGATGGCTGAAAAAATGCCTTTTTAATTTTAATGTTTAGTAAAGTAAAGTAAAGTAAAGTGCGTTAGATTCATCACCTCTCTCTGCTGCTTCACGTCCACGGGAGTAGAATGAATCCTGTAAAACTTCTGGACTGTTAAAATAAGATAAAGATGGACACAGAGATCAGATCCGTTTATTTTTATCCAGTTTTTTCTCCCTCGTATGTCGTCCTGCATCAGTGTCAGTAATGCAGTATAGTGTTGTCTCTCTCCTGTGTGTGTGTGTGTGTGTGTGTTCTACAGCAGAACCATGAGTCCGTGCGGAGCTGCAGTGTTTACTGGTGAAGCTCATTAACGCGCTGCAGGTTATTTAATATGTACATCCCTGAACACACTAATGCACATCATCATTAACACTCCTGATGCCATAAAACTCAAACACTAACACGAGAAGAATTTCCCCACAACACCACTGATGACTTTTTTACACCTGTCTCTGTCACGGCTGTGTGATTTATACCATAACAATCATCAACATCATGGTAAAGTCCTTCTCTTCACACCAGACAGAAATGTTTTCTTTTTTTCTTAGTTATATTAAAATGTAATTAAATGTAATTATCTGAACAAATGTGAGATTTATATTCTGAACATGAGGGATGTGTGTGTTCATGTTGATGCTGATGTTCATGTTCTTGTCATTAAAACTCATACGGCAGATTACTATATTTATTGCTCATAAAATAAACTAAATTAAATCAACACTGAGACTCGTAAAGCAAATTTACATTTAAAATATATATTTAGTTTAATTTAATGTGATCTCACTTCACAAACATCTAAAATCAGACCATTAGGATAACTGCAATTATAAAATCACTTAAAACAAAAATAAGCGTTCTGCATATCATCTGGTCTTTAGGTCCAGATTAAAATAGATTGTGATGTAATTTTTATCTAAAAGCTCTGTAATGAGATGTTTGTCAGATAAAACGTGTTTGGCTACACGGCTAATGTAGCTAACACGTAAAGCTTATAGCCACCAGTTTAGCATCATACAAAGAGCATTTCTAAATCATTGTGTGTGTTTGTGTGTTTTATTTGAGCTTTTAGCTTGGAGATGTGACGCACTAATGAATGTGTGCAAATTCCTGTCCTCATCAGTGTGGGTTTTGAGAGCTTCTGGAGGAAATCGGTCTTATTGGTGGAGTGTTTGAGGCGTGAGAGAGATCATGATGGAGAATCCCCTTTAAATCCATTTCATTAAGTCTCGGTATTACAGAGAAATCTCTCTATAGCAGTCTGTGTGTGTGTGTGTGTGTGTGTGTGTGTGTTAGAGTGTTAACCTCAGGCCTAATCAATAACGGGTGTGAATCCTGACTGACCTTCATACAGCTCATCGATCCACACCTCAGCACTCGGCCTTTAAATCTCTAATATGTGTGTTTACTCATCTTAGCTCCGCCCCTGAGGTCATGTGACCCCACATAAGCATTAATACGACGTTGAGTTTTTGTTTTTAATCTGTTTAACTGGTATTTAACCCTTATATAACCACAATGGGATATAAAGCTCAGTAATTTCCAAAGCAAATTAATGTAAAAGTTACATACACAAACAATAACAACAAATAAAAGAAAAGAAAATACAATAATTAATAAAATAAACACTAAATATGAATATACATTAATTAGACTAACATGTTTTACAGAAAGATATGCAATTTTGAATTAAGTTATAAATGACATAGCTATATAAAATATTAGAACAGAGAGTGTTAGGATTAGATTAGATCAGTGTGTGCTGTATGATGGAGTGAATATGAGCTGTGAGCCGCACACTTCCTTCATGTTCCCCTGAAACCCCGCTCAGGCTGTGCTCAGAGCTCAGAGAGGAGATGTCTGAGATGATGGCTGTGAATTTACGCTGATGTTTGGACACATCCGAGTGAAGAGCGTCTCTGATTCTACTTCCTGTAGCTCACAGTGCGTTCTTTGGCTTTATAGCTTTCAGTGTGTCTTCCTTTTTCACCATCTCTCTCTCTGTGTTTAGTCAGAATGTGTCTTTCTTTCAGGTTCCTGTTCTTCAGATATCCAGCTGATTGGATTTGTGTGTTTAGTGTTGAGTTTGTGTTGATTTAATTTAATTTTTCCACTGTTCAGTGTTCATGTTCTTTAAATTTGTTTCAAATGTATTCAGTCTGGATTTGGGGGTGTTTGGGTGTGTGCTTGGGTGAGTGTTTGGGTGTGTGTATGGCCGTGTGTTTGGGTGTGTGTATGGCCGTGTGTTTGGGTGTGTGTTTGGGTGTGTGTTTGGTGTGTGTATGGCTGTGTGTATGGGTGTGTGTTTGGCCATGTGTTTGGGTGTGTGTTTGGGTGTTTGTATGGCATGTGTTTGGGTGTGTATTTGGCTGTGTGTTTGGCCGTGTGTTTGGGTGTGTGTGTGGCCATGTGTTTGGTGTGTGTATGGCTGTGTGTATGGGTGTGTGTTTGGTGTGTGTATGGCTGTGTGTTTGTGTGTGTGTTTGGCCGTGTGTTTGGCCGTGTGTTTGGGTGTGTATGGCCGTGTGTTTGGGTGTGTGTTTGGCCATGTGTTTGGCCATGTGTTTGGGTGTGTGTTTGGGTGTGTGTTTGGCCATGTGTATGGGTGTGTGTATGGGTGTGTGTTTGGGTGTCTGTTTGGCCATGTGTTTGGGTGTGTGTTTGGTGTGTGTTTGGGTGTCTGTTTAGGTGTGTGTTTGGGTGTGTGTTTGGTGTGTGTTTGGGTGTGTGTTTGGGTGTCTGTTTGGCCGTGTGTTTGGGTGTGTGTTTGGTGTGTGTTTGGGTGTGTGTTTGGTGTGTGTTTGGGTGTGTGTTTGGGTGTCTGTTTGGCCGTGTGTTTGGGTGTCTGTTTGGCCGTGTGTTTGGGTGTGTGTTTGGGTGTNGGTGTGTGTTTGGGTGTCTGTTTGGCCGTGTGTTTGGGTGTCTGTTTGGCCGTGTGTTTGGGTGTGTGTTTGGGTGTGTGCTTGGGTGTCTGTTTGGCCGTGTGTTTGGCAGTGTGTGTTTGGGTGTGTGTTTGGCGGTGTGTTTGGTGTGTCTTTGGGTGTGTGTTTGGGTGTCTGTTTGGCCGTGTGTTTGGGTGTGTATTTGGGTGTGTGTTTGGCGATGTGTTTGGGTGTGCGTTTGGCGGTGTGTTTGGGTGTGTGTTTGGGTGAGTGTTTGGGTGTGTGTTTGGCACTGTGTTTGGGTGTGTGTTTGGGTGTGTGTTTGGGTGTCTGTTTGGCGGTGTGTGTTTGGGTGTGTGTTTGGCGGTGTGTTTGGGTGTGTGCTTGGCGGTGTGTTTGGTGGTGTGTGTTTGGGTGAGTGTTTGGGTGTGTGTTTGGGTGTCTGTTTGGCGGTGTGTGTTTGGGTGTGTGTTTGGGTGTGTGTTTGGCGGTGTGTTTGGTGGTGTGTTTGGGTGAGTGTTTGGGTGTGTGTTTGGGTGTCTGTTTGGCGGTGTGTGTTTGGGTGTGTGTCTGGGTGTGTGTTTGGGTGTCTGTTTGGCGGTGTGTGTTTGGGTGTGTGTCTGGGTGTGTGTTTGGGTGTGTGTCTGGGTGTGTGTTTGGCGGTGTGTTTGGGTGTGTGTTTGCCGGTGTGTTTGGGTGAGTTTTTGGGTGAGTTTTTGGGTGTGTGTTTGGCGGTGTGTTTGGCGGTGTGTTTGGGTGTGTGTTTGCCGGTGTGTTTGGGTGAGTGTTTGGGTGTGTGTTTGGGTATGAGTGCGTACATTTCAATTCATTTTATGACTAAACAGTTTCCCGAATCCATCACTGCACTAAGCTTATTATTAAATGGTAGAGCAAGCATCACATTAAACTCTAACTCTCTCTCTCTCTCTCTCTCTCTCTCTCTCTCCCCCAGTTAAGATGGTCTTAACTTTGAGATATGTTGGGAAACTCAGCCCAGAACATTCATGTGGCATGTTTCATATCATTTTTATACACATTTATGTGCAATGTGCTGAATATAAAAATATTTGATTTTATATTTGATATTTTATTTTCATATCTAATAACATGGAAAAGTTTGCAGTCAAAATTAATTAAATTTGTAGTTGCAAAAGTAAGACTACAACTGATCCACTGAAATTCTACTGTTACCTCACCCAACAACTCAGTCAGCTGGGTGACGTCAATAACTCCTAATCTAAAGAGTAAATGTTTTGAACAATAATTTAATGATGTGCCTGTTAAAGAGCTAGTGTGTGTGTGTCAGGATGCATGTGATCCAGGTGGACTCAGTACAGCGCTGGATGGAGGATCTGCGTCACATGACCGAGGTGGAGTGTATGTGTGTGCTGCAGTCCAAGCCGCTGGGCGTAGACGAGGACTCTGCAGGTGAGCTCATCATCCCTGGGGTGGGCGTGGCCGGTGATCATGTGACACGAGACAACCTGCAGACTCTCCTGAAGAGGGCACTCGTTGTGAGCACTGAGCTGGGCAAGATGTTCCAGCGTCTAGAGAAAGGACGATGGCAGCGTGTACATGGAACCGCCGTCAGAGCCAACTGCCACGTCCGCTCACTGGTGCATGAGTGCAGTGCTCACAGAAGCAACAACACCCACATGCAGAAGGTCAGGAATCTAGAACATCATCATTAACACACAGATGCAGAAGGTCAGGAATCTAGAACATCATCATTAACACACACATGCAGAAGGTCAGGAATCTAGAACACCATCAATAACACACACATGCAGAAGGTCAGGAATCTAGAACATCATCACCAACAACATTACACACAGTAGAAGGTCAGGAAAGAGGAAGTGGTAGAGCTGGATGTCTGTAAATATTCTCTAAATGTTCTCTGTGTCTTGTGCCTCTGCTGCAGTATGAGGCCACTCTGCTGGAGAAGTGTTTGGAGCTCACCGTCATCACTGAGAGGTGAGGAACCTGTAACAACTGCATCACTCTGACATCACACACAGTACATGCTCAGGGTTACAGTGTGAAATAAAATACACAGAATAATTGATTCTTCAAAGAACTGACAGTAACGCAGTGTGAGGACAGAGTGTATGTTTGTGTTCTTCAGGTGTCTCCACACAGACGATGAATATTTCCTCAAGTCGATGAAGGAGGCCATTCATGAGATCCTCACAGATGTCAGTGATTCATTCAGCCAAATGATTGACATGGCCTTAGCCAATGAAATACAAGTAAGATAACAACACAGCACTCAGTGAGTGTGTAAATAAATATCTGCTGTTTTTCTGTTGCTTCACTTCAGCTTTCTTTCTCTATCATTTTCACTTTTCACTTTTTTCTTTTCTTTGTTCTTTTTAATTTTTCTGAAAGGAAAACTGAAAGCTAGTATTGCTGAAACACATAGCTGAGTGTCATCGGCATAGCGGTGGAAACTAACTCCATGTTTAGGAATAATTGTATCCAGAGGTAATACATGAAGCCTGTGAAGGAAAGAGAGACAATCGGAGCCATTGCACAAGCATTGGGCATAGCCAATACAATAATTTGGAATATCCTGAAAAAGAAAGAAACCACTGATGTACTAACAACCAGACAATGAACAGGTCGACCAAGAAAACAGCAGCAGCTGATGCCAGAAACATTGTGAGAGCTGTGAAGAAAAACCCAAAAACGACAGTCAGTGACATCATCACCAACCTCCACAGGGCAGGGGTGAAGGCATCACAATCCACCATTCAAAGAAGACTTCAAGAGCAGAAATAAAGAAACCATACCACAAAATGCAAATCACTCATCAGCAGTGAGAATCAGAAGGCCAGACTGGAATTCGCAAAGAAATACAGAGATGATCCACAAATGTTCTGGGACCAAGATGAACCTCTACCAAAGTGAAGGGAAGGCCAACATGTGGAGAAGGAAAGGATCTGCTCATGATCCAAAACATACGAGCTCATGGGTCAAGCTTGGTGGAGGTAGTGTCATGGCTTGAGCTTGCATGGCTGCTTCTGGAACAGACTCCAGAGGAACAGACTCTTACTGATGATGGAGCTCATGATGGTAGCAGAAGAATGAATTCAGAAAAATTCTGTCTGCCACTTTACAGAGAAATACATCCAATCTAATTGAAGGAACTTCATCATGCAGCAAGACAACAACCCAAAACACACTGCAACACAACAAAGCACTTCATCAGGGGAAAAGTGGAAGGTTGTAGACTGGACAAGTCCATCAGCAGACCTTCACCCAACTGAGCAGCATTTCACCTCCTGAAGAGGAGACTGAAGGGAGAAACTCTCAGAAACAAGCAAGAGATATGCAACCAAATATTAAGTGTTATTTACTTTAATTACTTCAAGACTTATCTCTTCAAAACATTTTCTCACCTAAAAATTGGGTGTTTCTGCCACCAAAAGGTGCCATGTTATACATTGTTTAACACGTCTGGACGTGAATATCAGGAAATGAAAGATGAAATTCTGATCTATCGTCTCATATTCATTGTTTAACCTCAACCTCAAATGTCTTTAGTGCAAAGCAAAACCAAAAGAATTGGCCTTGTGTTCCAGTACTTTCAGAGGGGACTGTACACACACACACACACACTATACATAAAAGAGATAGAAAAGAGCAGTGGGTAAAGAACTCAAACTTTACGTTAGTATGCGTAGAGAAGTCATCCTTCATATCTACAAAGCGAGGAGTTGATTATTTTTAACAGAGCTCTGATTTGTTTGAGTAAATGTGTAGGGAAGCGATCTAGTACACAAGTTAATGATTTTGAAGAGGAAATTCGTGAAAATAGTTTGTACTCTTGGATTAGTAATATTATATTTCTATGTATATGTTATGACTGTGTGTGTGTGTGTGTGTGTGTGTGTGTGTAGGTCCTGATCAGGCAGGTTGAGGAGTCAGATGATGTGTTCCTCATGGAGAACGCGATCAGTAACCTGTTGTCACTCACCCAGGATGGACCGCAGCTCTGCAGCATCATCGCCAAGGTAAGACCAACACACACAGCATTCATACTGCACTTTATATCCATATAATTCTCTAAATATAAACCTACTGTGTGTGTGTGTGTGTGTGTACAGGAAGGTGCAGTCGTAGCGCTGTTGAAGATCTGTAGGCAGGACTGTTTCAGCTCTTTATACGCTCCTGCACTCAGGACTGTCGCCTCCATCTGCTGCGTGGAGGAGGGAATCAACCAACTGGAGAAAGTACAGTAACACACACACACACACACACACACACACACACACACACACACACACACATCTTGTTAACTCATTGTAAAATCTGCAATAATAACATTGTAATTCTCCAGTTAACTGAGGATCTGGCAACTATGCTCTCTAACTGACAGAACATCATTCATTATTTTCTGATCTTAATAATTAGAGAAAATGAGCTCATAAAGTTTCAGGCTGAATAAGTCAGAGGGAAAGTGCTGTAAGTGCTGTAAGTCTCAGGTTTGGTTGAAAGTGCTTTCTTGTCTCAGTAGTGTGTTGAGTCAAGAGCTGGCAGCCGTCAGAAACCTCTAAAAATATATATAAAAAAGAAAATCAGAAATTTTCCCCATGGGAGGATGTGACAGTAAAGCTGAGAGCAGCAAGCCTGAAAAACGCACCTGTTGAAAATGAGAAGCTCAAAACAGTGGCTGGGTTATAGATTTTACATAAAATTACACTTTTATATCAGAAATATTTAACTGTGAATGACTTGTTGATATGAATTTTTGACTTCTTATTGACATATTTCCTTTTTTTTATACCTGTTGTCCAGATTGTGTTAATTAGCTCCATCACTCTTTACACTTTGTATTTTTACTGCATTATTATTCAAAAAATAAATACAAAGTCAACTGTACATACTCTTATATACATTAATACAAATAATAATGATGAATAATTATTAAAATATTTCAATTTTTTGGGTGAAAATAAAAAAAAATCTATTAAAAAATATAAAAAATCGATTTTAATTAGTTAATAATTAAAATCACACAAACAGCTTCGTCTTTTGAGGAATAATAATAATAACAGAGAATAATAAAAATCATTCTTGGGTCTTTATTGTCTACTCAGGACTAGCTGCATGTGTTATTGCTTTTATTTTTAGTGTTTAATAAATCAAACACGAATAAATCATATTTGTTTGACTATTAAAAAAATAGTAAGTGAAATATCTGATAATTGTATTACAGCTGTGCGTCTGTAATTTTACACAGATTTCATTTATAAAACTTGTATAACATCGCCCCCATGTGGCCAACAATAAAAACACAATGAATAAGATGGTCTAGAATACAGTCATGGGAAAAAGAAAGTACACCCTCATTCAGTTCTATGTTTTATATATCAGGGCATAAATTACAATTGTGTGGTCCTCACCAACTTCTCTAAACAAACAACAACAACGTGTGTGTGTGTGTCTGTGTGTGTGTGTGTGTGTAGGTGGATGGTGTACTGTGCCTGGCTGATATTCTGACTGATGAAGGTTGTACAGAAGCAGCTCGAGCTGAAGCGGCTGCCGTCGTTGCTCAGATCACGTCTCCTCACCACTCCAACACACACCACTTGTCCAGCTTCATTGAGAGCATGCAGGACATCGTCTCCGCCCTCATCAGTCAGTTTGAACACCGTTTTTACTATTCATCACCTCGATACTGCTATTACTTATCACCTCAACACTATTACTCATCACCTCAACACTATTACTCATCACCTCAACACTATTACTCATCACCTCGATACTGTTATTACTCATCACCTCGATACTGTTATTACTCATCACCTCAACACTATTACTCATCACCTCGATACTGTTATTACTCATCACCTAAACACTATTACTCATCACCTCGATACTGTCATTACTCATGACCTCAACACTATTACTCATCACCTCAACACTATTACTCATCACCTCAATACTGTTATTACTCATCACCTAAACACTATTACTCATCACCTCGATACTGTCATTACTCATGACCTCAACACTATTACTCATCACCTCAACACTATTACTCATCACCTCAATACTGTTATTACTCATCACCTAAACACTATTACTCATCACCTCGATACTGTCATTACTCATCACCTTAATACTGTCATTACTCATCACCTCAATACTGTCATTACTCATCACCTCAACACTATTACTCATCACCTCGATACTGTTATTACTCATCACCTCAACACTATTACTCATCACCTCAATACTGTTATTACTCATCACCTCGATACTGTTATTATTCATCACCTCAACACTATTACTCATCACCTCAACACTATTACTCATCACCTCGATAATGTTATTACTCATCACCTAAACACTATTACTCATCACCTCAATACTGTTATTACTCATCACCTCAACACTGTTACTCATCACCTCAACACTATTACTCATCACCTCGATACTGTTATTACTCATCACCTCAACACTATTACTCATCACNTGTGTGTGTGTGTGTGTGTGTGTGTGTGCAGAGCTGTGTGAGACTGCGTCTTGTGGTGAGGTGTTCCTCTTAGCCTCGGCTGCTCTGGCGAACATCACTTTCTTTGACAGTTTGGCGTGTGAGATCCTGCTGCAGCTGAATGCAGTGCACATCCTCCTCCAGGCCTGCAGGGACCGCCAGCGAGTCGACACACCTTACTCTAAAGACCAGGTGAGGGATCACATATACACTCCTGAACAAAATCTTAAGACCAGGGAAAATATTCCAAGAATTCACACTTCGCACTGGTGGATCATAACCAGGTTGTAAGAACTTCTTCAAAATACCAAAAGAAGAAACAAGAGCAAGAGACAAAAAATAGAGAAAAAAGTTTAAGACCATAGCCTTTAAAAGTTAAAATCTGTGCAAAAATATATAATGTCATTGTCCTTCAGACAGTCACACTGTCATGATCTCCTCATGGATATTTTCCCTGGTCTTAAGATTTTGATCAGGAGTGTAGTTGCAATAAACTACTGACACATGTTCACATTTTCCACCTACTGTATTCCAACAAATCCCTCGTGTTATAATTGGATAGTTTTTACTAATATGTTTGAACAGCAGCAAAACAGCCCAAATTAGAAAGCATCGTGTTCTAATTTTGTCCTACCCTTATGTCAGAAAATCCCTTTTGCTCAGTTTGTGAAGTGAGAAGAAATCGGCACTGGTGCATTTTGGCAAGTGTCTGCTGAAGTGGTTACACCTAGGCTGTATGAATGAAGCTTCAGTAAACCCAGACCTTTTTGGGAGGTTTTGTGCTTCATTGCATCTCATTTCCAAAGATCTGAGTGAGGGAGAAAAACCCATTCTAAATTATCCACTTGTTCAGAAATATTAAAATATCCGTATACCACAGTTCAGTTAAGGTCTTGCATCTGACTGGTTAGAAGAAGCAGAATACAGGTTTATATTAATGCACCCCCATTTTCCCCCATAGCTAGTGTCACAGTAACTGACAGGGGAGAGAGAGAGTGTGCCCCTCCCACCCAGACAGCATGGCCAGTTTTGCTGCCTCGTACTTCCAGCCATGGATGGCTGTGGAATTGACAGGATTCTAACTCATGATCTCAGGATGATCGAGCGAATTTGAATTACACAAGGATTAGTATCATGAATGAATAGTCCACATAATACAACCCCTGGCAAAAATGATGGAATCACCACACTTAGAGGATGTTCACCCAGCCTTTTTACTTTATAGCAAAC
>JAKKZN010000007.1:25960756-25971466 GCA_033441825.1 Pangasius elongatus
CACGCGCGCACACACACACACACACACACACACACACACACACACACACACACACACACACACACACACACACAAACCCATCTCTGATTCCCACGCCGGGGCTTTTAAACCGTCACTCTGTTTTATTTAAACTCATTTAAACGCAGTTCAACATAACACACGGCTTTAACTCGGAGATAGCAAAATGATCCAGAACAGCTGGACGGAGAACACGTGTACACACACACACACACACACACACTGTGATTTTTAAACTGGCATGAAACAGACAGAAACAAAACCACAAACTGACTTACTGAATAAACCAGATTAATCACAACCATAAAGATTTACCGAAAATTAAACTCCACATCATGCGAGACGTTTGTAACGGAAGAACGTTAAAGCCTACACAATTTTCATAAAACTTAAGATCGCATTATTACTAATCATAAGCAAATCTACAAATAAGCCAGCACTCAAATTTGTACAGTAAAATAGTTTTATTTTAAATACGTTTACTGTAATTACATCAATTTATTTTTAATGATGTACTATTTAATCAGAACCATGCGCGCACACACACACACACACACACACACACACACACACACACACACACACAATACACCATCTATTTACTGTTCGTTTACCTTTAAATAAACCCCAGCTTTAAATTTTGTCTCGCAGATATTCATAAAATTATTATAAACACACACACACACACACACACACACACACACGCGCACACATACTAGAGCAGACAACTTCGATCCCTACAACGGAGTCATTTGATGATTCATTCATTAGCCGTCTAAACATTTAATTTAATAAAGACACGTAATTATTAAAAGTGACCTGTTGCCAATTTTTGTGTTTTTATTATCTGGAATCATGCAGAGTTTCCGCAATCTTCAGCTTTTGTTTTTGCAAGTTAGCTAGCTATAGTCAAGTCCAGAATTATTTGCAACCTTCCTGAAAATTGATTAATTATACACAAGTATTTATTTAATTAAAAAAAATAAATTTTATAAAAATTGTGCCATCAGCACTTATATGCCTACAGTTAATATTTGGTAATGCATTGAGTGTTTATTATGAGACACAGAAACAAGGCAGGAAATTATATCAAAAGTGCAAATTCTCTCAAATGAACATTTCAGTGGTTTGCATTTGTGAGTAAAGACTCATAAAGAATACTATAAGCAGTAAATTATTTATGACTGTATTTATATATTTACAATTAAATGTTTATTATTATGGGTTATTATTATTATTATTATTATTATTAATAATAATAATAATAATAATAATAATAATAATAGTTATATGTGCAGAAATGAGACTGTGTGTGTGTGTGTGTGTGTGTGTGTGTGTGTGTGTGTGTGTGTGTGTGTGTGTGTGAGAGAGAGAGAGAGAGAGAGAGAGATTATCGGTAGTGAGGTATCAGCTGGAGTGTGTGAAATGCAGAAGTGTGTTCTGTGGATCTGATGCACTAAATTTAGCGGGTGGCGTTTATTTGCTAACGCTGATTCTATCTGCTGTGATGAACGACGTGTCTGAGTGCAGGACTCAGATATGAATCATGCTTTTACTCCCAAACCAACAAAAGTCCTATATTTATCTCACATCTGTCACTGTCAGTGTATAAAAATGCTGCAGTGTGTGAGACAGACTTCCGTGTGCTGATAGTCCGCACAGAGCCACAGAAACTTCACACTGCATGCAGTGTTGGCAATACTCAAGGTGTGTAAGTGTAAAGATGTGTGAAGGTGTGAAATGGTAAAGGTGTGTAACGATAACTGTGGAGGTGTCTAATTGTATAGATGTGTAATAATAAAGATTTGGCTGTAAAGGTACGTAACTGAAAAGTTGTGTAAAGGTGTAGCGTGTGTGTGTTAATGTGCAGGTGAATTGCTCAGGCTGTCATGATGAAGACGGAACAATATTCCACTGTCCCCAGCAAAGACACACATGTTGACATTATCAACATCAAAGGCATTGAGGACATCGGATACGTGCAGCAGGACGCCATCGTGAGTCACAGTTCTGCTCTAATTTTACACGGATATGCTAATATTACTCTTCTACTACAACATTACAATTCTATTCTAATAGATTAGATTCAACTTTATTGTCATTGTGCAGACTACAACTACAAAGCCATCGAAATGCAAATAGTGAGGTGGTGTAGTGCAAGAGGGGGACAGATGAGGTCAGATGGCAGTAAAGTGCTAAGTGACAAACAATGCAATGGCATGATGTAAGAGTAAACAGCAACATATAAGAGTCCAAAGACATGGATTCATTTAATCCAAGACAGTACAGTACAAGTGAACATAGTCCCCTCCAAAAGTATTGGAACAACAAGGCCAATTCTTTTGTTGTCCCAAAAAAAAAAAAAAAAAGAATTGATCTTGCTGTTCAGTACTTTCATAAGGGACTGTAGGTGCAAGGGGCATGGTGTATAAGTGTACGTGAATAAAGTAAAATGAGTGGAGTCCAAAGACACTACAGTACAACTGACTTTTAGTTGTGCAAATTGTATATATTTTGTCTGTGTGCAAACCCCCCCCCTACCCCCCCCCCAAAAAGATTCATGAACCTTGAAGAAATGCTGATGCTCCTTCTTAGTAAGGGGACAGGACAGAAATTGTTGAGGGTCATTTCATTAGCATGTTTCAGCACTGGCTCAATGGTACACCCCTTTGAAGTAGATGGGGACCATGGCTAGGGCTAGGGACAGGTTGACCGTGTCCATGAAGACGGATACAAACTGCTCTGCTCAGGCCCTGAGCACTCGGCCTGGGATGCCATCAAGGCCAGCAACTTTGTGCATTCACTCTGCTCAGGCTAGAATACACATCGCTGGTGGAGTGTGTGAGTGCAAGGTTACTGGGAGGGAGCTCATCTTTAACCCCAGGTTCTGTGTTACACTTCTAATCTACTGTTATGATTCTACTTTACTTCTACACATCTACTGTTACAATTCTACTCTAATTTTACACTTCTCTGATTTTATACTTCTAATGTTATAATTCTACTCAGATTTTATAATTCATATTTATTTATGTTTTATTTCAACATATTAAAATTCAACATATTTAAACTTATTTTATACAAACAAATGTGTAATTACATTTTTGTTAGTTTAAAAAGAAATGTTAAAAAAATGTATAAAAACAATAGAGATCCCAGTTGGATTGTGAGAAGCATTAGTGTTAGAAGTCAGAAAAACGGCTGACAGAAAAACAGAAATCAGTTTAGGAATTTAGATTTGAACTTTGTGATTTCTGAACATCATGACAGAATATTGTGTAAATATTCAGTTCAATTCACTTTTATTTGTATAGCGCTTTTAACAATGGCCATTGTCACAAAGCAACTTTACAGAAATAAATACATTCAGGATATAAATTGTAAATGTATGAATTTATCCCTAATGAGTGAGTCAGAGGAGACGGTGGTGAGGAAAAACTCCCTGAGACGATATGAGGAAGAAACCTTGAGAGGAACCAGACTGAAAAGGAACCCATCCTCATCTGGGTGACACCCGATAGTGCAATTATAAATCATTCCCTTCTATAACTGTGTACTACACGGACAAACAGTGCAGTTGTGTAACCAGGAAAATCATTACATTTTTCATGTGAAGTCTGTTTTGTTGAACCTATCCAGTGTCTATTGATGGAGACCTGAGCGCAAAACTGCTCATGGCAACCGCAGCCCCAAAGCCATCACTGGGATCAGGATCACTGGTATCTCAGGAGTATCATGTGTAGCTCGAGAGCGAGAGATTGTTAGGTATGCTTCTTGTCCCGTAATGGTTAAGGACATTTAGAGTGTTTAAAAGCATGAGTCTCATCTCAGTCCATCACAGTGAGGAAGTGGCTTTGGGGGGTGGGGCATCCCATTTCACCACATCCTTATGTTCCCTAGAAGAAGTGAACTTTGCTCTGTCTTCCTGTTAGGGATGGAGTGACACTCCATTCCCACTGGGAGAACCCGCTGTACACAAGGCCATGTCTGGTTTTGTTTTCTTGCTGTGTGTTTTCAAACCCTTTCTCTAAAAATATCTCATCCCCGGATGTGTGTCATGCAGTTATATAATCAGAAATGAGTTTTATAGAAGCACTTTATTAAAGTCACTCGTGTCCTTTATTCATCTCAGAGCAAGCTGGATTCTGTTTTCGGTGTACAGTGGATATTGTTCAGTCTTTAATGTAACCTTCACAGCAGGTCTGATGTTATTTTACAATGAAGCTTCTCACAGGTCACACAGTTTCTCTTCTTTGTGAGCACTATGTAGTTTACGTTTCACCCTTTATTGTTAACTCATGATGACTGCTAAAACCCTACAGAGACCTTCAGTTACATCTCAAATTGCACACCAACCTATGCACTAAATAGTATGTCACCTCTGGTCTGCACTATTTCATACTGCCTGTAGCAGACAGTTTAGCATCTGAAAGCCTAAGAACACTGTCATACTAGAGCCCTGTTGGAAACCGTTTAGTACAATAAGAATTTAGTTTTTTTAATTAATTAATGTGTTTAATGTGTTTTTTGCTTGGTTAAGTGTTTTGTGAAGAGGCAGGTGTTCTGTGTTGGTTTGAAGACAGGCAGTGTCTCACCTATTCTCTGGCCATGGGAAATTCATTCACCACCTGGGTGCAGGACATAGAGAGTTGATGCAGATCATCCTTGTACCTTGAGCAATGGTGGGTTCAGACAAGCAGTATTAGAGGCTGGAAGGGAACGTGCTGCAGGCTGGGGTGTGATGAGTACTTTAAGGTAGGTTAGCACTGGTTCATTTTTACTTTTGAAGGTCAGCATCTGTGTTTTAAATGTGATGCAGGAGCTACACGAAGTTAGTTGAGGAAGCACAGCAAAGGGGTGAGTAGGAGAACTTGTGCATCTGCATTCTGGATCGGTTGCAGGGGTCTGAAGTTTTCACAGGGGCAGATCTGCCAGGAGCGAGTTGCAGTATTCCAGTCTTAAGATAACAAGGGACAGAACAATCACCTGAGTGGCCTCTGTGGATAGAAATGGCCTCCTGATCCAACTGTTATTGTAGAGGAGAAATCTGCATGACTGAGTCAGTTTAGTTATATGATGCAAGAAGGATAGTTGATTGTTCAGAAGGTTGTGCACAGTGACAGATGGTATGATGTGAGACTTCTACTGGGAGATCACAAGAACCTGATATGGGGATTCATCTCCAGGGATATACAGCACCGCAGTCTTGCTCAGTTTCAGCTGCCATTCATGATCATATGTCTTCCAGACATGATGAGATTTGAGCAGAATCACGAGTGAGGGAGGAATGGAGAGCATGAGTTGAGTGTCCTCAGTGGCATAAAAATCCATCTGTATATCTCACACGACGTTGCTGAGAGAGAGTGGGTATAGACGGCACGATCTCGCTGAGAAAGCAGGTATAGAGGAACAACAGAAGAGGCACTGGGCCTTGTGGGACACCAGTGGATCCATTTTTTCTCTCCTGATATGATAGTCCCTTCAGGCAAGACTCATGAGGATGGACAGGAAAGTCTTGTGATTGACTGTGTTGAACAGTAGGAGGATCTAGACTGATGACAGTGTTTCTGAACTAGCGGTATGAAGCTTCTCAGTAATGGCCACAAGGGCAGTTTTTGTGGCGTATGCCACTTTGCGGACAGACTGGTTAGGATCTTGGAGGTTGCTCTGGGTAACATAGAGAGACAACTGAATGTATTACAGTATGTTCAAGAACTTTTAGAAAGAAAAGAGAAGAGATCCTGGTAGTTGCTGATGTTTAATGTATCTAAAGTGGGTTTCTTTAGAATGATCTTCTTGCTGTTTTGAAGGAAGTTGGTACATAACAAGATGTTATGGAATTATTTATGATGGAAGAGTTGAAGGGCAGGGGTATTGTAGAATAGTTTGAAGAATTGTGGAAGTGATAGAATCCAGTGGGCAGGTGCTGGGATTGCTGGACAAGATGATCTGCAGGATCGGCTCTCTAGGAAGAGTTGAAAAATGTGTTATGAAGATAGAGGGGCAGGAGGGGTGTGGGAATAGCAGTAGGGAGGAATTGTCAGATTTTGTTAATCTTTTCATCAAAGAAAGTGGCAAATTCATCAACAGTCAGAGAGGAGGGTGAAGGAGGATGAGGAGGGTTAAGGAGTGAAAATAAAGTGTTATGGAGCTTGTGTGGAACTTTCCCTTGTAGAAGAATGTTTTAGCAGTGGTCACATCAGTGTCTACGTGCAAGCCTATTATCACACATGTGAATGTAGCAGTATTAATTTTTAATTTATGGATATAACATATATGGATTTTATAAGGCCAGTTTAAAATAATAAATTGATGTTATGTCTAAACTGATTGTTTATTTTTTTTATGCTGCAGTTAGCTAAGGGAAAAGCTCCATGAAGTAATCCATCATTTATAATTTGCACTGTTATGAGGGTGTGTATGTATTGTGTTTTGTAAATGTGTTTATCTTGCTGAAGTGACAGCACACGAACGTCTCGAGTGCACGTGAGGAGAATAAAAGGTTTTGTGGGTGAATGAATGTGACTCTGTGTATTTTCACAGTGACAGATGATCCTAACACACTGTTCCGCTTAAACTCGGCTGTGTTTCCTGTCTTTCTCTGTTAACCTGCTGCTCCAAATGCTAAAGAAATATTTCAAGAACTCGTTCCGGTCGTGTGTTTGGGCTTAAACTGATTTGTGAGAGTGCGTGTTTGCTGGAGCGTTTGTTAGCGGTAATGAGAGAGTGCTTTGAAGATCTGGACATTTAAGCTTTAGTTTTGTCTAATATTAGCTCCTGGCATCTCTCACTCTTCTCAAGTAGCAGGCAGAGAATTTAGACTTGCTGTACGACGTCAAGTGTGTGTGTGTGTGTGTGTGTGTGTGTGTGTGTGTGTGTGTGTGTGTGTGTGTGTGTGTGTGTGTGTGTGTGTTAATAGACAGTGGGTTAATATCAGGACATGGACTTGGAGCATCTCAGAGCAGGAGATGAAGTGAAGATGGCTGAGGAACAGAGCGAGGCTGCCAAGACAAGACATTTCTTAAAGGATGTGATTTTTCATGGCAAATTTCAAGTGAGTGTGACCAGTGGTGCTGGTTTATGTTTCAGCCAGGACGTTTAGACGGATCTGATAAATATCAAACCCATCCATTCTGCCTGCGTTGCTGCATGCAGATCGTTCCTCTCATGCAGAACAGACAGAAGAGCTGCTGTTTATTCCTCCTTTTTTGGTGATTGTATTCACCTGTGTAAGACATGCACGATGTGTAGCATTTACACTACAGATAAACAGGGTTTTAAGATAACGGTTTTAAGCTAAACAGGGTTTTAAGCAGGTTTTAGGAACAGTTGACTGATAATCAAGTTTATTCAACAATTTTAGTGAAGGTAGAAAACTTCTCAGAAATATGTAAACCGTGTGTGCAGTTGCTCGGTTTTTACTGTTACTTTTAAAGAAAAATGTGTTTGAGAGAAAGTGGTCGAGATGTGGCATGATCTTGTTTGCTGTTTGTCATGATTGTCGCTCTTTGCTATGGATTAATACTGGGATTAAATTTGAAAAAATTATCCCAATTTATTGCCTTTTTGTTAGACAAGGTTCTCACATTAGCCTTCATCACCACTGCCTTAGAGAGATTTTCAATCACCCAATTGAGAATTAAGAATTAAGAAGTTCCGAGGAGGACTCGAAAGCAGCATCACTTTTTTAAGATGAACCTGGATAAGCTACGACTTTTTGAGTACCACTGGTCACATGACAGTCTTGTAACCAAGATTAAAGAGGAAAGAAAAGTTAAGGGTCAAATTTTTAAATATTTTTAAAAATTAGAATTTTTTAACATTGCAACATTTTCTGTGTGTGATGTCACAGCTGTGATTGAATGAATTACAGTCACATGATCTTCTACTGTGTTCAGGAATGGTTTGTTCATTTAGGATTTTAATTGGATTTGTATATTGTATATACAGAATGGAACTAAACTGAATTAAATTGAACTGAACTCCACCTGCTTCCTGTCACTACACAACCTGCGCCAGTATCTGCACCAGTTTAGAGATGAGGTTCTCTGAAATGCTGCTGTTCTTCACTCTGCTGTTCAACTCATTACTTATTGCACTTATTAAGCCAATTTAGTTTAAGAAGGAATTTTTTTATGCTTTAAATATTGAATATTTATTATATAAACACATACATTGTATTTTTCTGATTAAATGGCTGATGTGAGAAGAAAACTGATCTTATTACACCATGTGAATTTATAAATATTCTCAATGGAGAAAAAAACAAACACATTTACACAGAATATATCATTATAAAACTCTGTCCTCTGAGTTTCAGCACCATGTCACTGAACTCAAATCAGATCACGTGATCATGTGATTAATTAAAAAATTCAACACTGCCGTTAATGAGCTTAAAGTCATCAGTAAGGGACAGATGGTATTATAAGTTTATAATTCTAAGTATAATGAAATGTGAAGGAGAAATGTGTTTCTCTCTCTCACACACACACTCACACACACACACACACACACACGCACACACTGATGCTGTGCCTGCTCTCTCTCTGCAGCTGCTGAATTCTCTGACTCGGGATGAGAGCTTGCGCTGTCCTTTCGGTCAGTACTTTCACGACGGCGAGCGGCGCGTGGATTATGTCCTCACCTACCAAATCAAAAAGCCGGGCAGCTCGCGCCGCCACTCATCCCGTTTCATGGACAATGTGCTCACACGCAGCCTGCGCCGGGCACGTGACCCTGAACCGGGCGTCACCGATCACCATGACGATGACAAGCGCATCCGGCGCGAGGAGTTTGAGGCCAACCTGCAGGAGATGGGGCTCGAGCTGGAGAGGGACGAGGATGTGAGTGTGTATGTGTGTGTGTGTGTGTGTGTGTGTGTGTGTGTGTATGTTGATGTACTCGGCTCGTGCAGTGAAGCTGTACAAAAGAGATTGTTTGTGTTTTGAATCTAGAACTTTAGCTAAAAAAAAAAAAAAACTCTACCTAAGAATAATGTGACCTTTGACCTCTACTTGTTTGTTGCTTTGACCCAGAGATGTTTGTGTGACCTTTCCCCAACAAAATGAGGCCCTTAATGCCTGAGTGCACCAAGAACTTCTGGCACCCCTAATTTGTCAGATTTGCTTTTCAGTATGTTTGCCTTATTTCAAGCTGTTATTGGTTGAAACGATGAGTTTAGATCACATATAATTCACGTAAACTTTACAAGCAGTGATGTAAAAGATGCTCTGACAGGACATGACATCACTGAACATCCATGTGTAATCATTAGTTTAATAAAGACATTGAATATTTAGTGTTATACCTGTAAAAGGCTGAGCAGCAAATCAGAAATATCCAGTGTAGTGATGAGTTACTGAAAATATCAGCTCAGTTTCACAGCAGAAGATAAAAACAAACTGAACTGAGTTTTATTAATGAAGTTAACTTTAATTCTGTAATTCTGATTCTCTCACTTTTTTAAATATTTTGTTATTTCGCTCAGAGAGCCACAGCAACTGTGCATCTGTACATTTCTCTCTCAACTCATTCACCCCCTTAACCATTTCCAGAGTCTGGATTCAAGTATTTCAGTGTTGAAGTGGAAGAAGTTATGTTTTGTGTGTGTTTTGTGTATTGTGTAGATTTGTATGTGAGATTATATAGATCATTTCTATGTGTGTGCATGTTGCTCCACATGCGCGCGCACACACTATCGGTTACTGTGCTGATGCTAGCAGGATAGCAGCTGTTAGCGGGATCGGTTGGACTTTAGCTATGTATATCAGTGGTGTGTGAAGGCGCGGCGTCACTCGGCATGCTGCGATTGAGTTCCTTATGTGTTCATCATGCTGCTTTGATCTCCTCAGAACTGCAGGCATCGTGATTAAATAGAAATGAAAACTAAGAAGAGGATGGGAATATAAATGACACCCTGTGATGAAGTGAATTCTGATAGCTGCATTGTGTAAAGTCACTTTCAGCTTATTAAACTTGTCATTTATGTCATAACCGTTTACAGAAACAACAACTGCAACTTTCTGCTGATGTGCTCTTGTTACAAAGCTGTTATTGTTCAATTACAACGTTCCCCACACACAGGCCCCTGTCCAATCAAAACAACCCAGCATTAAGAAGCCCTGCCCCCTCACCTACATGTTGAAGCCTGAAATCCTTTTTTTTATCCTTACGTCTCTGTCCTGCACTCAGATTTTCGGACGGGGGGGAACTAAGCTCTAAGGTGCCAGCAATTCACTGTTTCAGTCACGAAAGAAGCAATATTTATTCTGAATAAAAACATTTCTTATCAGAGTCGATTTGTTGGAATTTCCACCCATACAGAGGGATTTAATTTTACCACCGTTTTCAAACATTCTGATTTTCCGACATTTTTCCACATCACACTCACTGCACTGTGGATTCGCATACTTTTAAAACACACTTTTTTATCTGTGCACTCAGATGTTAAGGTTCAGATTCTTCTAGCAGCAGGAACTGAAACGCACACTTCATCCAAGAGGAAAAAATATTTGTAAAATAAGTGGATATGTCTTTATCCTGTGATTAAGCCTAATCATACATTAAATGATGATAATATTTTAATGTGTGTGTGTGTATGCATGTTAGAGAATGAGAAGATGCCTGAGGAATGGAGGCGTAGTGTATTAGTGCCGATCTTTAAGAATAAGGGTGACGTGCAGAGTTGCA
>JAKKZN010000008.1:17595-27595 GCA_033441825.1 Pangasius elongatus
CACACACACATATATATATATATATATATATATATATATATATATATATATATATATATATATATATATATATATGAATGCAAGACTTTATAAGCAGTGTCATGTAAAGGAACTGAGACGGGTCCAAATTCAGCAGGGTTTCTCTTTAATGAGAGCAACACGCAAATCCAAATCAGCAGGCATAATCAGAATCAATAATCAGGCTAATGTCAGAGGCCTGTATCACAAAGCCGGTTTCCGTGGTTACCCAGGTAAGTTTATGTTTAGTTTGAACAAACTCTCAACTAGTCTCATCTAGGTGGATTGTTTTCTAGCACCATGGTAACTTATACTACACAGCTAACCAGCTCCGGAGCAGGTTTTATTCTGGGTAAGGGTTCGCAAACCCAAATAGGACAATTAGCTGTGAGCAAAGTGATGTAAATCTGATGCATCAAAGTTAAACCTTTGGCGTTTGTAGTGATGGCTTCACCGTTTGTGGAGAATGCTGTGGAGCTCGGAGCACAAATAATAAGAAGGGCACTTAGAAGGGAAAGAACTTTTAGGGACAGACATAATGAGTTAAATAATAAATCTTTGTCAAGGCCAATTCATTATTCCTGTCTTAATATATTTTCACAAATTGATGTTAATTTCATTAATATTTAATTTAAATATTTACATTTATATTGAATGAAATTATATGAAATATGTTTATTATATTATATGTAACCTGAAAAATATGCACACTTGTTTTTTCCATGTTGAACGCTATTGGCTGTTTACTGCAAACATCTGGCTATTATGTGCATACGCACGTTGAGTATTCATTTATTCAGGATCAAAACCTGGGCTGACTGAGAAAATGGATAACCAGCATCATGAAACCTATTATCCTTAATTAACCCCGGGTAGATTTGTTTGGTTTTGTCAACTCAAAACTTACACTGCAACTCTGAGTTTGTTCAACTCGCTTTGTGTGACAGGCCTGAGGCAATCTACAAACAGGACAAACTGGGCAAAAACTAATAACAAGGATCAAAGAACAAGGCATGACCAAACCAGATAAACAGACCCAGGAAACAGGCTTGGTAACATCAGCTCCAGAGACAAAACTGAGCGTATATTTCACGAAGGTGTTGGTGAGTGAAAGTCTCTGTTAAAGAGTCCGTGTGCACACGATTGGAAATGGGTGTGCTTCAGCAAAAGTCTGGTGATTGTGAACATGGCAGGATGTGTGAGTTCTGAGGAGGGTAGTCAGGGCGGCCATGTTTGTAGGCCATAGTGTGTGTTGGGAAGTGGAGTTCATTGACTGGGTTGACCTGACGAGCAGCAAAGGGAAACAAAGTTTAAATGTGGAAATTAGGAGCACATGAGAAATGTGAGGCATCTTGAGGGTCAAAATGTAAAAAAAAAATGTATAAAGCAAGAAGTGGCAAAAAGCCAAAAGGCAAAATAGAAAATGAAACAACAGAATGGAACAGCCATTTACATTTGTGGCATTTGACCCTTAGGTGGGTGCTGGACCATTTTTGGCTTTGTAGGCGAGCATCAATGTTTCAAATCTGATGCTGCAGCTACAGAAAGCCACTAGAGGGAGCACAGCAATGGGGTGGTGTGGGAGAACTTGAAAGGTTGGTTGAAAATAAGTAATTTAGCTGCATTCTGGACCAGTTGCAGAGGACGAATGGTGCTCAGAGGCAGAACAGCCAGGAGCGAGACGCAGTAGTCCAGTCTCGTAATGACAAGGGAATGAACAAGCACCTAAGTGGACCGTGTGGATAGAAATGGACAAATTCTTCTGACGTTATAAAGGAGAAATCGACATGAGCATGACAGATTAGCAATGTAAGAGGAAAAGGACAGTTGGTTGTCCATGGTTACCCCAAGGTTGCGTGCAGTAACCGAAGATGAGATGAGAGAGTTGTCCAGGGAGATTGCAAGATCCTGAAGTAGGGATGCATCACTTGGGATACACAGCAGTTCAGTTTTGCTGGGATTCATTTTCAGCTGATGAGCTGCAATCCATGGAGAGATGTCTGCCAGGCATGCTGAGGTCTGAGCAGAAACATGAGAGTTTGAGGGAGGAAAGGAGAGGATTAGTGAGTGTCATCTGCATAGCAGTTGTATGAAAACCTGTGTGAGGATGCGACCACACCAAGAGATATAGAGATATAGAGGTATACAGATATAGAGGGAGAGCACTCAAGTATTGAGTCTTGTGGGACATGAGTGGAGAGTTTTCAGGAAGGAAGCAAACAATTGCCATGCCATGTCACCAAGTCAGAGACTCATAAGGATGGACAAGAAAGTCTTGTGGTTGATTGTTTCGAATGCTGCTGAAAGGTTGAGGATAACGATGATCTAGTGGCATGGATCTTCTCGGTGATTGCCATAATGGCAGTTTCTTTGAAGTGTGCCGCTTTGAAGGTAGACTGGTTATGATCTCTAATGAAGCTGATAGTCAAGGTCCTTCTAACACAATTAGTGCTATTTGATTTTATAACTTTTCTTTGACACCAGATGTTATGGAGTCATTAATGATAGTAGAGAAGAGGGGGAGCAGGTCTTGTGAGATGGTCTGGAGAGTTGTGGAAGGGATGGGATCCAACGGGCAGATGGTGGGATTGCAAGACACTTGTAGGATCTCTTCTGTTGATAAATGAGAAAAATGTGTCAGAGAAAGAGGAGAGGGATCCTGAATGTGTAGCATAGGAGTCGGGTAGGAGTAAAGGACTGGCAGATTTTTTTTTTTATCTTCCCATCAAAGAAGGTGGTGAAGTCATCAGCAATCATGAAGGACAGTGAAGTAGGAGGCAGCAAGTTGAGAAGTGAAGAAAAGATGATGTGGAGCTTGCAAGGACCTTGTGCAGAAGCTTCTACAAGCTTCCAACTTTCACCTGTATAAGGAGGTCTTAGAAGCTGTCACATCAGATGAGGACTTGGGCAGGAGAGAGCGGTATGAGACGTGATCAGTATTGAGTTGTGATTCCCTCCACTTTCTCTCTGCTGCTCTTAATTCTTTCTGATTGCTGATTACAGCCAACAGCCATGAATATGAAAAGTAAAGAGAGCAAAGTGTTCATGGCTAATTTCAACCAGATGATCAAAGATCAATTACCAAATAATGGAATGCTAAAAATAATCTTTAGTCTATCAAAACATAATATTTTTCACATAAAATTTTTAAATGTGATGTTTTTGTCCAAACAACAGTTGAGACAGAATCATTGGAGGTCATATAAGTCTTCTATAGGATCAGATATTGATGGGCCTGCAGGTGGTAGAGGCCCATCTGTGGTCCAGGTTCTGCTTGATGGTTGAACTCAATTTTTCTCTATAGTCCAGTTCATGTGATGTGGCTCCTTCTTGGAACCAACATCTTCCCAAATACTGAAATGCTAATTATCCTCAGGTTAGTTTTGAAGCTTGTCTTTTAAGCTGTTTTTGTTCATATGGACATCATTGTCCTTCCTTCAACAGGGCATAAGGAATTTGATGACATGGCTGTACTATCTGAGTTAGTACTATGACATTAAATGCCCGTGCTTGATTTTGTTCAATGTTTGGAGACTATTCTGATGATCCACAAATAGCTAGCCATCATCCTCCACCTGTTTTTTTTTTTTTTTGTGTAAAGCTGCTTTGAGGCAATGACACTGTAAAAAGCGCTATACAAATAAACTGAATTGAATTGAATTGTTCCACCATTGAGGTCTTGGTTGATTGAATCACTCTTTTTCTGGAACGTCCCCAAGACCTTACCACCAAAGGAAACTCTACCAGGAGCTAAGCTCTAGCTAGCATCTCTCTAGTGTTCACAGGGCCACACAGCCTTCTCCACCACATAAAGGTGGCAATCCTCTGAGAAATGATGGACAATACAATCCAAATATACAAGAGGTTACAAGAGTCTTGCTCAAGGGCACAACAGCTCAGGAATTTGAACTGTACCACTAAGACAATTACAAATAGGAAGTACACAAATAATAAAAAAAATTGATTGTTACAAAGGGAAAAAAAGATGTAATATCAAAACATACTCATTCTAAGACCATGAGGCCATGCAACTGGTTAACAAAAATGAAAATTAAAAGTGGGGGTGATCAGACAAAGTGAAATGGACAAAACCATTCTAACAGATCTCTCTCTTTCTCTCCCAGGTTCTGTTGTTGTAATCTGACAGAGGAAAGCTGTAGAGTTCTGTCCTCAGTTCTCAGCTCAAACTTCTCCAGTCTGAGAGAATTGGACCTGACAAATAATAACCTGCAGGATTCAGGAGTGAAGCTGCTCTCTGCTGGACTGGAGAATCCACACTGTACACTGGAGATACTGGGGTGAGATCATCAATTTATCACAGTTGTTAAATTTCCAAAATAATGAACAGTTTCTACCTGTATGTCATCAGGTCATTCAAACCTACACACCTTCAAACCTACACATTTTCAGTAAGTGCTTTTTTCTGTGTCAGTGAGGTGGTGGATCCAGAGACTATTCTGGGGACACTGGGTGTGAGGTGGGAATACACACTGGATGGGGCAGTAAATCATGGAAGGGAACCAGAGAAACTGGAGGAAACCCACATGGACACAGGGAGAACATGTGAAACTCCACACAGACAATAACCTGAGCACAGTGATCCATTGGCAGGAGTCCAAGGGAGCAAAACTGCCCATGCTTTCTGGGTGGGAAGGGCATCCTATCTGTCAATCACAGCAACATTAGTCAGTTGTGGGTGTCTGTGAGCTCATGTGAAAGAGGGCGGATGACCCTTTCCTCCGAGTGTGTTATGCTCCCCTGTGATGCTGCATGAGCAGCAGTCTGGCTTCACGTATCTTGGAGGAAGCACATGTTAGTCTTCATCCTCCCCAGCTGGTAGCTGTCATGTGATGGGGAGGGCTGACTGCTGGGTTGGAATCAGCAGGTGACCAAATTAGGGAGAAAAATGGGGGGAAACAAAAAAAAACAAACGCTTTCATCTATATCACCTGGGATCTTTTACATACATTTACTACTTTGTTGTTCTTCTCTTGCAGCTGTGTCTACAGAGTTTTTTGTTTAACATATACCACCATTTCTTCTCCAGATTGTGTTTGTGTGATCTGACAGAGGAAAGCTGTAGAGCTCTGTCCTCAGTTCTCAGCTCAAACTCCTCCAGTCTGAGAGAACTGGACCTGAGTAACAATAACCTGCAGGATTCAGGAGTGAAGCTGCTCTCTGCTGGACTGGAGAATCCACACTGTACACTGGAGACACTGAGGTGAGATCATCACTCATCATATACACACGTTTCTGGTTGTCTTAGTATGTTGATATACTGTATGTTGTGTGTAGATATGTAAATAATTCATAAAGGAAGTATGTGAGAGGTGTTATGTGGTGCTAGGTGGCTGGTGAGGGGTTATTTTGTAGATATTGTGACTAGTCAAGGACAAGAGAAGAAGTATAATTTGCTGGATCACTATGTGGATGACTGCCATTTGACAGACTTTGACCCTATGGCTGATGGCTTAACTCTGTTAAGAGTTGGCTGTGAGTAAGAAAGCATAAAGCACGTTTAAAGGGAGAAGTATCTCAAAACCTAGTGTGTCAGGGAACTCGGTCTGAGGAGACAGAAGGCTGTTTGACTGCAGTGGACCCCATCAGAAGCAAGGTACGGTAACGTGGATCAGATTGGGGCCTGTTGCATGACTGTGCACCACACGGAATTAAAGTAATATAGCTCAGTGAGAAATATCTGATGGTGTGGCCCATTGTGAAGTTCTCCACATATATCCAGCTGGCCAGTCAGATGGTATTAGAGGAGGTTCAATAACACGTAGTCTCATTCAAGCTGAAGATCAGAGAGATATAAAAGGCAGTGTATTTTTATGTGAACAGAGAGATGAACACACGTGTTCTGATGTGTAATCATTTGTTTTCTAGATTGTATGGTTGCTGTCTCACAGAGGAAAGCTGTAGAGCTCTGTCCTCAGTTCTCAGCTCAAACTCCTCCAGACTGAGAGAACTGGACCTGACGGATAATAAACTGCAGGATTCAGGAGTGAAGCTGCTCTCTGCTGGACTGGAGACTGGAGACTGTACACTGGAGACACTGAGGTCAGATCATCATGTTCTTACACACAATAGTGTACACAAGTGACTACACACCTGTGCATTAAAAGAGAACACAAATGAAAATATGGAACCAAAAATGTCAACAGTTTTTGTCCCACAGGCTTTGTTGTTTTTAATATTTCTTTTATTACTGCTGCAAACCACGTAATCATTCAAGAATATCAATTGCTGTTCAAATCAACTTGCTGGTCAGATGTGGACCTAAACACAAGCAAGAGTGTGTTCTAAGAGCAGTGTTAAAGGTGCACCAGGCCTGAGCTCTACACACAGGATAGCTGTAAAATGTTGGCGGATGTGACAGAAAGGAATTGAAATTGTTATAATGGCTTCAGTAAGAGATTTACAGCTCTCTGAATATGTTAGAGAATCAGCCTCGCTGTCCTGAGTTGTGCAAAATGTCCCACACTGAGGCAGACCTTGAAAAGTAAGAAGGAACATAACCAGATTAAACTTACTTTACATGATTATAACAAAAAAATATTGTAAAATATACTGTCAAATTAATAAAAATGAAACAGAAAAAATTGTCAAGTTAAAAGTATGTAATGAAGTTCGAGAATATTGGGTGAGTTATTGTAACAGGACATCAGGAAATGATGTAATAAATGCACTGGCTCTGTGCAAACAGGATCAGCATGTTTTAGAAGGCGTTAGTGTTATGTTTCCTCATTTATTAGGTGTGTGTATTAGGATATTGTGAGATGTATTGCCTGTATTCCAATATTTCACTATCTCTCTCCCAGATTGAGTTTGTGTGATCTCTCAGAGGAAAGCTGTAGAGCTCTGGCCTCAGTTCTGAGATCCTCCAGGCTGAGAGAACTGGACCTGTGGGATAATAAACTGCAGGATTCAGGAGTGAAGCTGCTCTCTGCTGGACTGGAGAATCCACACTGTACACTGGAGACACTGAGGTGAGATCATTCTTATTTTGCTCTTGGTAACAGATCAGAGCAGAAAAAAAACTTTTTAACATTAAAGTTGTCTATATCCAGTTCAGCAAATCTCCAGAGTCACTTTAAATAAATGTAAAGTATTTAACAGCCTCACACATAGCAGTAATAAATCAACAATCAAGTCCATGCAAGTTCGTAAATCAGGAGATTAGATGTTTCCTTGGTAAAGTAGAAGATACAGTACTCTACTCATTACAATATTAGCCTTTAGAAGTAACTTTTTTCACATGTAGCTGTAAACACATTAAGTGCTTAATATTATGTTTTGTTTCATGTGTACTTTTATGGTGTCACATGTCCAGTTATTTATGAAGGTTTGCTGTTTATTAATTATTGTGAAGCACTTTAATTACTTTAATAAACTTTAACTTTCTGACTGACTGACACATTTATTTGTTTGTTGTCTATCCATTTAGGAAGTCTAGAGACTTTGTGTGTGTGTGTGTGTGTGTGTGTGTGTGTGTGTGTGTGTGTGTGTGTGTGTGTGTGTGTGTGTGTGTGTGCATATGAATGTGATATTTTATAATATTATAATATTTAGCATGCTGGCATTATAATTGTTCATTGATCCGAAAAAAAGAATTTCTCTCTTCCTGTCTGCAGACTGACACGCTGCAGTATTACAGGTGAAGGTTGTGCTGCTTTGGCTTCAGCTCTGAGGTCAAACTCCTCATCACACCTGAGAGAACTGAACCTGGAGTACAATAAACCAGGAGAATCAGGAGTGAAGCTGCTCTCTGATCTACTGCAGGATCCACACTGTACACTGAAGACACTGCAGTGAGTAATGATTGAGTGATTATATTTTATTTGTATCACATATCACTGTAACTGTAAAGTGCAGGTATAACAGTGTGACCCTGAGGGACTGAACATTAGCTACCTCAGAGGGTTTAAGGTGTGTTTCAGGATCTTATTACCACATCAGAAGGTACTTGCAACAAGCTTCATTAATTCCTCTAGCTCATCCTGTTAAGATATCTTTGTAATGAGCGATGTAAAAATCAGAATGGGTGCTGGAGGGTTACAGCAAGCTTCAGAGAACTGGTTTCACCGATGTATGACCTAGCACTCAGGTGCTAGACTCTGGTGCTGTACACCAAGTACACTTACAGAGTATTATACCTGCTATAAAATGAGCAGCAGAACAGTAACTCTGCTAATGTATCTGTATAGATCAGTAACTCCCAATGAGCAGGGACTCCAGGTAATATAACTGGTCTGTGTGGACATGTTGGTAAAGACTGCGTTTTATATCCTGTGGGAAAAGCGATTTTGTGTAGAAACCAAAACAATACATATTCAAGTTTAAAACACAAAACAATAAAATGTAGACGAGGTGTAAAGGGGCGTGTCAGAGAAGCGACGCTTCCGGAGGCTTTAGGGAAGTTATAAACTCAGCTACAGTCTATAGACATTATGGCCATACGACCTGCTAATGATCAATGTGGCGCTACAACAAGCACTAAACTGTGAAGCACCTTTTGTACACCGAGGGCAGAGTGTGTGAGAAGGAGTGAGCGTACACCTGTGTGTGATTAACGTGGTTCTCTTTACAGTGTGTCTCTTTCATCGAAACAAAAGTGTGTATTTGTGTTTTGGCCTTTTTTGCTTTTGAGTTGGCGAATGAAGCACTGAAAAGTGTTCTGGTTAAAGAAAGCCAGAAAAAGAATAAATAAATAAAAGAATAGTCCAAGTCCTACTCTCCAAAGCCTGCCTCCAGTGTCCTCATGTCTCAGCACACCTACCAGTATACTACAGTTAGTTATCAAGATGTAGCACAGGTACAGCCTACATACATGTAATGGTCATGTGACTGATGATGACGTGCATATTGTGTGGCCATGTCCCTTCAACAAATGCTTAATAGCGCTCAAAACAATCGGTTTGTATTAAAGTGAAGTGTGTGTAGTGTAGGTCCACTCCTACGAACACACCACAGCCTACAAACATGGCTGCCCCGACTACACCTCCCAACACACACACTCTGTTAAGTCACCTGACTTCTGATCACACACATCTGTTCATGATCACATCTGCACCTCTATAAACAAACCAGGGACATGCAGTTAGTTGTGAGGTAATGCTCAGGTAAGAGTTTAAGTGCATACTGTGTTCTGTCAGGGGAAATAGGGATAATGTGTGTGTGTGTGTGTGTATACTGTGTGTGTATATACACGGTGTGTGTGTGTATACTGTGTGTATCTGATGGTATTTACACTGATGACTGAGTCTGTTCATTCTCTCCTGTTCTCTGTCTTACAGCATGAAGTAAACTAATACGTCTTCTTGAAGATGAGCTGCACGAGATTAAACTCTGCTGCATCTCTTTCTCTGGATTAAAGAAAAGTTTAATGATGTAACATGACTCTGTATAATGCATTCAGCTTTACTAGTGTGTGTGTGTGTGTGTGTGTGTGTGTGTGTGTGTGTGTGTGTTTATTTACATGGGAATATAAAATAAAACAAGGGAATAGAATTCAAGCTATGTGCAGATCTCAAACTCATTTACACACTCAGACACACACCAACACTCTCTCTCTCTCCTGATCTGTCACACACAAACACGGCCAGTTGTGTGTGTCGCTTACCTGGGGAAGAGAAGGCACCAGGATGCACTATGGGAAGAAGGCGAGCTGGTGGAGGCAGTGTGATGGACTGGGTGATGTTCTGCTGGGAAACCTCAGGTCCTGGCCTTCATGTGGATGTTACTTTGACACGTACCTCCTCCCTAAACACTGCTGCAGACTGAGTTACACCCCTTCATGGCAGCGGTATTCCCTAACGGCAGTGGCCTCTTTCAGCAGGATGATGCTCCCTGCCTCACTGCAGAAACTGTTCAGGAACGGTTTGAGGAACATGACCAAGAGTTCAAGGTGTTGACTTGGCCTCCAAATTCCCCAGATCTCAATCCGATCGAGCATCTGTGGGACGTGCTGGACAAACAAGTC
>JAKKZN010000008.1:39909-49909 GCA_033441825.1 Pangasius elongatus
TCAGAATGTATTTTTGATAGACTTCAAAGCACTATCGTAAGTCGCTCTGGATAAGGGCGTCTGCCAAATGCCATAAATGTAAATGTAAATGTAATTATCTCCGTGTCCTCACTCTGACTCTCGATAAAGTCTCGGCTGAAGAACAGCAGCGCTCTGAAGCGTCCTCCTAACCTTCCCTCAGACACGTAGTGAGTCCCGAAGCGCTCCAGCAGCTGGCGGTAGGCGGAGAAGTCGTACACTACAGGAAGTGAGGTCAGAGCGCGCCAGAAGTCCTCAGAGATAGGGAGGTACTGCGGCGGCTGGTTCTGGACTCGAGCCACTTCGACATCGCTGCTGATCTCCACCAGCTGCTTCGCCTGGAAAACCGTAATAAAAGCACACACACACTTACTAAACAAACACCTGATGGTCCAGCGGCTCACGCTCCCACAGCGTGTGTGTGTGTGTGTGTGTGTGTATGTGTGTGTGTGTGTGCGTGCGTGTGTGTGTGCGTGTGTGTAATCGCACCGTACCTGTATCTTCTTCAGCTCCTCGGTGGAGGTGAAGTGATCGTGTCCACTCGTCGTCCCCGTCGTCGTCTCGCGGTTCTCGATTCTCTTCACGTAGTGCCACGAGCTTTCATAGAACTCGCTCGAGAAGTCACTCTTAGCCGTGACCTTGAAGATTAGATTGTATATTAAATTGTGTGTTTCAGGGTGTATGTATATGTGTGTTTCAGGGTGTGTGTGTGTGTGTGTGTGTTTCAGGCTCTGTGTGTGTGTGTGTGTGTGAGTGTGTGTGTGTTTGAGGCTCTGTGTGTGTGTGTGTGTGTGTGTGTGTGTGTGTGTGTGTGTGTGTACCTGGAAGGAGTAACCGAGGGCGCTCTGTGGAAGTCTGTAAAAGTTCTGATGATCTCCACTGAAGATTTTTCTACACTGACCTCCAAAAACCTGAGTGTTTATTACACGCCCTCTGAACACCTCCTTCACTGCGTCATACCTGAGAGAGAGATCCACATCAGAGTGTGTGTGTGTGTGTGTGTGTGTGTGTGTGTGTGTGTGTGTGTGTGTGTGTGTGTGTGTGTGTGTGTGTGTTTTACCCGAGTCCAGAGGCTTCTATCTGTGGTGGAGGTCTCTGTAGGTCACACACATGCTGGCTGTCACATCTCCATTCATCTGATCCGTCCTCACAGTCGTGATCGCCGTTACACACCAGAGTCTGACTGACACACTTCCCTGTGCGCACACACTTTTATTTATTTATCTATTTATCATTATTATTATTATTATTATTATTATTATTATTATTATTATTATTACCAGATTGACAGCGGAAGCGATTTCCACATCCCTCCTCTAGGGGGCAGCCTTGAGTTGTTTCACAGGTTTGTGTACGGCGTGAGGGCCCTGAACACGGATCTCCACCAAACTGTGAGTAAACTGAGACAGAGCGGATCTGAGTCTGAAACACACACACACACACACACACACACGTTTATGCTTATGACCAGGATAAATGAAAGATTCATATTTTTCTCTGAATTTAAATAATTAACTTTTTTTTTTGCAGTCCTCACTGAAGCAGTAACATGTTCTAATCTACTCCACTGCAAAGGAAACTATCTGAAACACACAGTGTAGGTAAAATGAAGAGCTCTCTAGCGCCACCTGTGTTTTGGTGCAGGCGTCGCAGGGGGACCAGGGCGACCACGGGCCCCAGGCACAGCTTATCGCTGCGTCTGATCGGACTGCAGACCTGAAACAAACAAACAATTTATATTTCCTTACATCAACGTTATTTAATAATTCATTTATTGTAAGTTATTAATTTTTTAAAAATCTGTTATTTAAAGTAACATTAAGTTTCAGTTTAAAAACACAAAAAAGGACAATTCTGTGTAAATGAGTAAATACTTGAGGTTCCAGAGGAAAAAATAAATCCAGATTTGTTAGAGAACGCCCCACACTGTGTGCCCCGCCCCTTCTCCAGGAACACCGGTGTTAATGAAAGGGATATTTCATTTAAAATCCGCCTCATGAATGTATTTCATCATAACGACACAAACACACTCTGGGAGAAATCCTCACATGGAACCCATGTTCTTTTTTTTCAGGCTGTTGTTTAGATTTTTTTGTAATGTCAGTAACACTCTACACTCCTAACACACAGTGTTAATTCTCTCATTACGCATTAACGCCTGATATTCCGCTCTCAGCCAATCAGAGCACACCATACTGCAGTTATAGAGAAGAAGAAAAGATGCTGGTACTTACATTCGCAGGATGAACAGAAACAACACAAAACTGCAAAACTGAAAAAGTTTCACGGTTTAAAGAGAAAGTGAAAGTGTGTGTTAATTAAAACATCTGCACACATCATCACTTCAGATATGCAGTAATAACTGTTATAACAAGTTATAACTCTGCTAAAGCTGCTTACCCTGGTCATGGTGCTGCAGAGATCTGTGCGTGTGTGTGTGTGTGCGTGTGTGTGTGTGTGTGTGTGTGCGTGTGTGTGTGTTTATGAGTGGGAAGAGGTTCCTCCTCCACAGAAGAACATTCCTTTGGCTGGGGTGTTTGGGGATTATTTATTGCTTCCATATAATTTCTTAGGAATCTTTTGTCTTTGCCTGTGTGTGTGTGTGTGTGTGTGTGTGTGTGTGTGTGTGTGTGTGTGTGTGTGTGTGCGTGTGCGTGTGTGTTGTTTTTAGACGTCTGTAAAAACAAAAGAAAAAAATAAAACAGAACATATGGAGTTCAGTTCAACACTGGATGGAGACAAAGCTCCAGTTTCACTTTCTGTTAAGGGCACTGAGGGGTGTGTGTGTATGTGTGTGTGTGTGTGTGTGTGTGTGTGTGCTCAGTTCACATGGGTTAATCTGCATTCTCTCTCTCTCTCTCTCTCTCTCTCTCTCTCTCTCTCTCTCTTCCTCATAGGAGCTCATTTGAATAATTAAAACATAATTGAGTTTCCCAGTGAAGCGCTTATTGTCAAGCTGTTATTAACAGCTGACACTGTGGTATGATCATTTAACACATGCACTCACACACACACACACACACACACACACACACACACACACACACACACACACACTGTCACCATCATCATCACTATAATCATTTGACATTTTTATGGAGGATTTTTGATTTGCACTTGAACAAAGTTTAAATATTGAGGAGTGAATCTAGATTAATCCAAGGGATTAGGGATTAGGGATTAGGGATTAGGGTGAGATCAGTGGAACAGGTATGCATAAAGGGTTAAAGCTAGGCCTTAGGGATTAGTGGTTAGGGATTAGGGGCTAGGTGTTAGGGATTAGGGGTTAGGGGTTAGTGGTTGGGGTGAGATCAGTGGAACAGGTATGTGTAAAGGGTTAAAGCTAGGCCTTAGGGATTAGGGGTTAGGGGCTAGGGGTTAGGGATTAGGGGCTAGGGATTAGGGGTTAGGGATTAGGGGCTAGGGATTAGGGTGAGATCAGTGGAACAGGTATGTGTAAAGGGTTAAAGCTAGGCCTTAGGGATTAGAGATGGAAATGGACACACTATTATTAAATATAAATATATAACACTAATCTTTTGTGATCTGCAGCATTCTAATACAATAATGCCTCAGCTTTATTCATCTTTATTCAGCCATCACTCATTTTTGCACTTGAGTACTCTCTTTCTCTCTCTCTCTCTAGCTCTATCTCTCTCTAGCTCTATCTCTCTCTCTCTGTCTTTCTCTCTCTCTCTTTCTCTCTCTCTAGCTCTATCTCTCTGTCTTTCTCTCTCTCTCTCTAGCTCTCTCTCTCTCTTTCTCTCTATCTCTCTTTCTATCACTCTCTCTCTATCTCTCTCTCTCTGTCTTTCTCTGTCTCTCTCTCTCTCTCTCTCTCCTTTCCAGCTGCCAGCAGAACTGCGTGGGATTTTAAATGTTTTATTCTTTTTCTGTAATTGCTCCAAAGAGTGTTTCATCAAATGTTGATTTTTTTTGTTTAAATATGTACATGCTTTTTTTTAGTTGAGAACTAAAGAGAAGACACTAGAGAGGTACAGCTTAACTCAGCTTACGGTTTTTCTCCAGTCTTCTGCACTTCCATTACCACAGAGCCAGGTGGATTACGAGTGATTTAAAGATGAGATTAACGTGGGCGTTGGTGATTTATATGATTAGAGGAGTCGAGTTCATCGAGGTTAGTCACTGAGGTTAGGGGAAGAGCCTTTAGAGCTGGGGCTCTCACACTAGGGGTCATGACTTCATGTGGGGTCACTTGATTTACAAACTGCCCCACAGTCTGAATACCCCTGGGTGAGGGAATAGGACATGGGGCACAGGGATGCAGCTATGAGTCTGCTGGTTAAATGTAAAGAGGTTTAAAGGACAATGTACGGTCTAGGGGTTATGCTTAGGATAACCTCTTTAAGATAAAGTGGTGTCAAAGATACGGCCCAGTATAGGTCCTAAGATCCACTTCAAAATTATGGGATGTTGTAATTTCTTTTCTGCTTTCAGAATGTACCTTTCAGATAAATGCAGATGTTATTGTGTTATTGGTCACTAAACTGATTTTTCTGGCCTGGCTCACAGGGACTGAGTATAATGTAGTCTCTTATCTACACTGATTTTAACACCACTGATCTAGAGCATAAGTGTTAGTGCCTAGGATTAAAGGTTAGTGACTACATTTCTAGAGGATGCAGTGTTCTATGGCATTTAATGTGAATTTTTAATACAGGTCCTGTGATGTAATAAACACTGTCACATTGGATGATTTACAAACAGTGGATTTCTCATACTGTGACAATAATACACATTTAATAACATTTATAGCTTTTATCTCTTTCAGCTCTTTATGACTGACGGGAAAAGTGCTTCTCCATCAGACGAGGCTTCGTAACAGTCGTCTCTTATAGTCTGAGCAAGAATGTGAAGCTTTAACAAAAACAAGATTGGCTGCCAAAGGCATAATACAGCTGCACTTCACCACCGTGTCTGCCAGCACTGAATTGCTGTAATTCAAGAAAACGTGGAATGAGTCCATGATGGACTATTATGTGCGTCAGAAAGGAAACGAATTGGCTTGACCACGAACAAGACTCAAAATGCTGCCTTTTATGCTGGTGTTTATTTAAATGAATTTTCATCTGCATTTCAATAGAACCCAGACTTTTTTAGCATTTTCATTTTGTGTTTTTTTTTCTTGCAAAAATGCAGCAGACCTACAATAGTACCCTGAGGGACACCATGTGCTAATTGTTGTTTATTTGTGTATTGTTTGAAATTTATGTATAATATAAATAGAAGTATGTCAATCTAACAGTCTAATGTAGATAACTGTAGACTCAAAAACAATTTTATGGTCAAAGTGTTTGGAAGGGAAATGGATGGCAAGACAGTCACAAAAGTGCATTATTTACATTTACATTTATTTACACCAGATTTGTAAGAGTTCACCCATTTTTTTGGAAGTTGCATTTAAACACTGAGCAATTTAAAGTTTTACAAATAAGTGTAAAATTTGGACTTCAGCAGTAACATGCAGTAACATTCAAACAACACCTGACGATCCATCCACACACTGACATCTTGAGTGATTGTCATTACAACTGACAAGCAGATTTCATCATATACATATATATATATATATTAATTTTTTTTTTTGCACATATGCTAAATACCGAGTTGCATTAAACACTTTTAAAAGCGGCTCCATTTGGACAAATAATTGTAACCAAATGGAGTAATTACAGAAAACAAAGTCAAAATAATATTCAGCACTTTGGTCTTACTGAGAACTCCATAATAAAAGAGATTAGAGAAAGGACAGAGCTTAAGACACTTTTTACAAACACGAAATACAGATACACTTTACGTCCAGCATTCACTCTGAAATAACAGGACAGGATAAGGGTAGTTAGGGGGCAGCCCAGATTAGGGGGGAGGTAGTCTTAAAGTCTTGTTCAAGGAACTAGTAGTCTTGGTTAGCAGGATAGAAATATTGGTTAGGGGGTCTACAGTCTAGGCTGCAGGGTAGCCATCTTGGTTACAGGACTGGCAGTCTTGATTAGTGAACAGGCAGTCTTGGTTACAGGACTGGCAGTCTTGATTAGTGAACAGGCAGTCTTGGTTGGGGGACTGGCAGTCTTGGTTAGTGAACAGGCAGTCTTGGTTAGGGGACTGGCAGTCTTGGTTAGGGGGCAAACAGTCTTGGTTGGGGGACTAGTGGTCTTGGTTAGGGGACTGGCAGTCTTGATTAGGGGACTAGCAGTCTTGGTTAGGGGACTATCACTAACACTGAAATTTCAGTCATGCATCTGAACTGCAGCAAATTGAAATTAGCTGGGATGTACTTCTTTATCAAGTATGAAACTAAATATAAAACTGTACCAAAAATCATTTTAGGAATATTTTGTAGCATTATCACACTGTGATAATAAAATCTCAAAATAGATATATTGTTAATACTATGCTAAAGAGATAAAAATAATGACATCAGACCACAAAAAACACATTTCCAGGTGCAGCATGTTCCTCGAAATATGTTACAAAATTTTTAAAACCCTGTTCAGAGAGGTGTAAATAAAAGATTGGAAGCTGTTAGCAAATAGCATGATGTACTGAAATCGGTAGGGTAATACTGGGAATGATCTTATCCTTAAACACTTAATACTTAAGTATAACCTGATGTTTTTTGGCATGACAGATAATTCAGCTAATTTTGCACAGTATTTACAGATCAACAATCATAATCATACACAGTACCAACATTACAGCAGTTAAACCTACTACCATTACATTCACCATACAAACAACATTTATTCACCATGAAATATGTTAATATGTTACTGATCAGAAGCTAATGCACTGTTTATTAATGCTGCAGACGAGATGCAGAGAAGAGTAAGTAAAATAATGTTTCATCATCGTTCATTTCCTTCATCGTGGTCAAAATCAGACACGCAGTAGGCATGTACCGATATTATGTATTCGTATCGCAATACAGTATTAATATTTTTTAAAATCCCAACATTACTAAAAAATAATTCAGAGCATTCAGGGAAACTGATCTGTCAGTGTTTCATATTCGCTCTTGTCCAGGAGACACAATGAAATCATTATCTTTTCAGAGAGAAACATGACGATGCTCCTTCAGATCTCTCCAAAATACAGACCTTTAGATGACCTTCCTTATGCTTCATTCTAAAAGAAAGATTTTTTTACTTCCTTACCAAGGCCACCTCCTCCTGAGCAGCTAGGTCTCTATGATAACAATATGGTGGGTGTGAAATATAAGGATATGTCATGATTCTGATAAATGGCACATGCCTAACATATACACACATTATTCCTGCCTTCTGAATTTCCAAAATTCATGCCCTTCATTTTTTTATTAGCCCTAAAAACCAGAGGAAGGCGATTTTTCGAAACTTAAAACTAGCACAGGAAAACAATAAGTGCAATCTGAAGGCAGGGGTTCAAGTGGCATCTTCTTCATCATCCTCACCAAGATAATAATTAAGAGTAATAACAGCACTTATGAAATCGCCGAGCTCCACAAAATCAGCCGTGATAATGTTAACACCGCTTTCGCCTGGACGCTGAGAGCGAATCCACTGCATCATCCCCGGAAGAGCTCTGTAAAAAAAATAAAATAAAAAAAAACACACACACACAAACACACACACACACACACACACACACACACACACACAGAATCAGCTGGGGTAGCAGTCTTGGTTTCTGGGGTAGCAGTCTTGGATAGCTGTTACAATTAGGGCCTAATGGATAAGACCTTAGAGGTTAGGGAATATTAAAAGATTCAGAGAATAGAGTTACCTTTCCCTTTACCTCCTCTTTATTTCCTAGGCACTGAATCTCTCAAATTGTCAAAGAATGAGTTTTGCATCTAAGTCAACATTTTGTAGCAAACCGGGATGCATTGTAAGTAAATATATTCTTCCTTGCCTACCTCTCTGTGATGGTCTCTCTAAGTCCGCTGGTAACTCCTTTCATCACGGTGCTCGCTTTGGGTGTCAGAACCACCTGGGAAACAAAAAATGTTCCTTTCCGTCTGCGCTCGGTCACTGACGTCTGGAGGAACTGAATTAGTTTTTCCGGGTCAGTGGTGTTGGCCCATGGAGACGGCATCATCTGACCCGGCCACAGAAATGGCACCTCCAAGGCCATCGGGCTGTGGTAAAACACCAACACCTGGTACTCCTTCTCCCACAAATACTTCAGACTCACTTCCTCAGCAAAAACCACGGGACAGAGACGATCTCCAAACACAGTGCGTAGCATCTGGACCAACTTTTCATGATGTAGGTTCTGCACGCCGTAAAAATGATTAAAGTCAAGAAAGACGATTTCTCGAGCATGGGAGGACAGAAAAGCGCTGATTTGCTCCAAACCTTCGCGTACAGTGGCGCTGAAGAGCCCATGGGCGAAGTACAGCTCATTTTCAGGATCTCGAGGTTTGGTGGAGATGCGAAGGTCGAAAAATCGAATCCCGGCCTCTAACTGGCTGGAAAAGTTCATGGTTTGTGTTGCGAGCCACTTCCTCATCAGCTTTTTAGCCACAGCTCCAAAAACTGAGACAAAATTCTGCACTGTTTCGGGTTGTTCGGGTCCAACAGGAGATGCTTCATCGATGTAGAAGCTGAAAGAGTCATGGGATCCTGCAAGAGACGAGGATTGTTAACAATTTAGGAATGCTTGGTTTCTCTTTGCTTCTAACTATAAATCACCCTAAACTCAGAACCCCCAATGCCATTCCCTCAGCCCTTACAGTATGCTTTATCCCAACCTTAATCCTTAGTCTCTAGTCTATCCAACTCCCCAAGAACAGAACCTAAACCTATTCTGCCCCCACCCCTTTCTAATCCATGGAATCCATCCCTATCCCTTAGGTGCTTACAGCAGCCTCTAATCCTAACCGTAATCCCTTTCCTACCTTGGCTCCTTTCCCTTTTCCCATAACTCTAACCTAAACTTGTACCCATTTTCCTTACAGTATTCTCTAGTCCTGGTTCCAACATATAAGCCCAGAACCTAAACTTAGGCCTACATTTAACCTTTGCCCTTCACTCTAACACTTTATAACTTTGGTCTAGGATAGTCCTAGGTCCTTACAATATCCTGTAATTCTAACCTAATTCCCAGCCCCAATCTATAAACCCCATACTTATATACTCTAGCCCACTGACCCTTACCTTCTTCAAGGGCCATACACTAACTTATAACTCTGATTCTATCTCTGATCTTTAGCCACTAGCCCTGTCCACTAGGTTCTTACAGAACGGAAAAGTCCTAACTTAACCTGCCTTAGCATAATCTTTAGGATCCCAGTCCTGTCGCTATCTCTACCGTCTACCTTTTCCCTTTGCCTGTAACTCTAACACTGTCCTCTAGGTCCTTGCAATAGCCTGTAAGTCTAATTCTAATCCCTAATCACTATCCCATCCATAATACCTAGGCCCTTTTATTTCTGTTTTTCCTAAAAGTAACCCACAGTACCTACCTTATCCCATAGCCCCTAGCCATGATTTCCAGGACCTAAACCTCCCCTCTAACCCTTGGCTCCCGAGCCCTGTGTGTCCTTACACTAGCCTCATCTTAAATTGTAGCCCCTTTTAATTTTTATTCCAATCTCTTACCAAGGGTCATACACTAACCCCTAGGTGAGTAAATAAAAATAATTTATTTATAATATTATGTAATATTATTTACAGCAGCCAGTCAGAAGGCAGTAAATACTTTCCCACTGATGTGATTTTCCTGCCTCTCACTGTGTCTTATACTGATTATTCTAACAATAACGCTGATTTATGGAAAACTGCACACTGAAATGAAACCTGAATTGGAGCAGATGATTCGAGAACAGAGAATGAAACACAATTTTACAGCTGCTGTGTACATGATGCTGTAGAAAACATGAGCTAAATGACTTATTTAAACTATACAGGAATCCGAACGCTCATGTGATGTGACCAGCTGTCATAATCGTAAACTAAAGAAAATGTTATTAATGTTAAAT
>JAKKZN010000008.1:59909-64909 GCA_033441825.1 Pangasius elongatus
GTTTAAAGTTTTTAGAACATACAAACACTTGCTTTTACTGAAGTGTTTGTACTCTATGTTCCTGTCCTGCGTCTGCCTCTGAGCGACGCTCATCACAAACTCCCAATTATTAAACGCATTCCAATTCTCATTATTTTATCCGTAATTATTTAATCGCAATATAATGTTTAAAATCTGTAACGTGAGCTGTGCAGCAGGAATGCATCGTGACTCAAACACACACACACACACACACACACCCAGTGGAGCTGTACCTGTCCTCTTGTCCTCTTATTGTCCTGTTTGATTGGTGTGTGTGTGTGTGTGTGTGTGTGTGTGTGTGTGTGTGAGATAAATAACCTTCAGCAGCTCGATCAGTGCAGCATGGAGCCGAGGAGACATCCATCAGTGCCAACGCAGCTATAAATATCCACTGCGTGTGTGTGTGTGTGTGTGTGTGTGTGTGTTTGTATGTGTGTGTGTGTGTGCGTGTGTCTGTGTGTGTTGCCATCGACAACCAGAGGAGAACAAAATCTTCTCTAATTTTCCTAAAAATCCACCATCCTCTCTCACACACACACACACACACACACGCACACACACACGCACACACGCACACACGCACACAGCTGCAGCGGATAAATCAGTTGTGTGTGTTAGAGTGTGTGTCTGTATGAGAGAATTTACTGTTAGTAATGTTTGTGTAGTGAACTGTGTGAGTAAGTTCACATGTTAATGTTAGCATGTTAGCATGTTAATGTTAGCTGCACATGACTAGCTTTCAACTCGCTCACTGTAAAATCAGAGTTAAAGAAATGAGGAAGACACGCCACGCCACTCCACGCCACGCCACGCAGGTTTTATCACAATCATTACATTTTATTGTTAACATTATAACACAATAAACACAAATACAGTGCACTTACGGGGATCATCCAGTTTGCTAAGTCTCCGTATCTGGACACCTGCATTGCTCCCAACATTGTCAGGTTAATGTGTCCACTGTAACACACACACAGACACACACACATAGACACACACACACACACAGACACACACACAATCTCACATCACTGTCCTATAACAGCAAATCCCACAGTGTTTTATTCCTCTTACACCACAGCAATTTACCAATTTTCTGTTTTTTTTTTTTTTTTTTACCAAATTCCAGTTCTCACTTACGTTATAGCAGCTATAACCAGTCATTCCCTCACCAGCCTCTATCGTTTCTCTCGTCAAGGTTTACAGAACCTGATGAAAGGTTCTAGAGCGATGCTACAGGTTTGAGAGTGACACTGAGAATCCTAGAATTCTAGAGTTGGATAGGATCTGAGAAACAGAAACTGCTCCGAGAATTCTACAACATAAGACTATATCAAAGAGTTTAGAACCTGAATCTGCTAACAAGCCCGTTAGAATTTTCACAAAGAAAGCTCTAGAACCAAAAACCCACATTCAAGTTTCTAAAACCTAGAACAGCACAGGGTTGTCTAGAACCACCCTGAGGATTCTGGATGCAGACAGAGGTGTACAGAACCTGGACAACATGCTGATTGTTCTAGAGCCACACTAAAAAATCTAGAATTCTGAAGTTGCACAGAAGATTCTAGAACTGCCCTGAGTCTACCAGAACCGCCCTGAGTCTACCAGAACCGCACTGAGTCTACCAGAACCGCCCTGAGTCTACCAGAACCGCCCTGAGTCTACCAGAACCGCACTGAGTCTACCAGAACTGCACTGAGGATTCTGGATGAAAGTAAAGGTTAAGAGAACCGGACAAAGTGTTCACTGAGAAACTGAGAATTCTAGAATTTTAGAGCTGCGCAGAAGACGAGAGAACCTAAAGCCATAACCAGCCTAGATTCCAGAGCCTGGAGGTGGGCTGGGGTGTTGGGAACCCTGCTGAGCATTTTAGAACCCATCAGTGCTCCACAGTTAAGATTCGGACCCTGTGTGGCTCGTTTCAGACGTCTGCTTCCAACAACAACCGGCTGTGTTCTCGCTTTACGGAGCTGTGGCTCGGAGACGCATTTTTCCTCGAGTGTGACATAAGAACCGGGTTATTGTTCTCTAAAGACCCCGCTGATGTGTTAAAGGTCGGGATTGATTTTCTCACGGGTGGCTTTATTCCGTCTGTTGCGTCACGTCTCTGTGTGTCTGAGTCTCTGCCTCAAAAAATCCAATAAAGGCAGTAAATTCAGTTCAGACCTTTACACACACACACACACACACGTGCACACACACGTGCACACACACACACACATATGCGCACACATGCACGGCAACACACGCGCGCACACACACACACATGCACGTACGCGCGCACACGCACGAGCACACATGCACACACACACACACACACATGCACGGCAACACACACGTGCACACACACCCTAGTGAACGTTTCCTGATGGAAAGAGAACCCACGTGCATCAATGTCATGTTTAAACACCAGCATGTTCTCATCCAGGGGGCGGAGTTAACACTGATCTAACCCCGCCCACACTGTGTTCTTTCCTGTTTCAGGTTTAAGTTTTAGAATTTTGCGTCTGGTTTTACTCGTAGGATCTTTACCGCTGTTTTGGATTCTAGTAGTGCACTTGTTTGGTTTCAGTGCAGCTCTAGAGCCCTCAGCACATTATCCAGTTCTGTAAATGTTGCTTTGCATTCAGTGTGGCTCTAGAGCTCTCTGTACAGTTCCAGGCTCCAGGATCTGGTTCTGTTTTATAATCTTCAACTCCGGTGCTGTTATAAATTCTAGTAGGCTTGGTTCAGTTTTAACTTTACTGAGAATTTAGGTTCCAGAAGTCTTCAGGTTCTGTAAAGCTTCAAGAGAGAGAATAAAGAGAGTCCGGTGAGGGAACGACTGTTTATAGCTGCTGTAACGTAAGCGAGAGCAGGAACTAACTCGTTTCACGAAGATTAACTGTAAATATAAATGAATAAAAAGTATGACGTGTTATGTTTAGTAATGACTATATAATAGTTAAATTGCTGCGGTGTAAGAGGAATAAAACACTCAGGAAATTAATCAACTCTGGCGTGTTTGTGTGTGCGTGTGTGTGTGTGTCTGACCCTCTGATCATGGAGAAGGACTCATCACTGGAGAAGTACGATGCTCCGGGGAGAACCGTCACCGTCTCCTTCCCTGCAGGAGAGAAACACAACACAGCTGAGTCTCATTACACGTTTACACCACTGAGCAGCTCTATCCGATCGCTGAGCAGCTCTATCCAATATCTCTATCTGATTATTAATCCAATAAATAGTAAAATACTTAATATGTGAAAAGAAGAGATCTACAATATATAGTTTTATTGCAAATATAGTGTATAGAGTTAGAATTATAGAGCTACAGTACAGAACTACATAGTATAGACATATAGTAAAAAATTACAGTATAGAACTACAATATAGCATTATAGTATAGAGCTTTAGTATAAAGCTACAGAATAGAGCTACAAAAAAGAATTGTAGTATAGTTATAACATACAGCTACGCTATAGAGTTACAGTATAGAGATACAATATAGGATTATAGTATAGAGCTACGATATAGTTATAGTATAGAGATACAATATAGAGTTATAGTATAGAGCTATGCTATAAAGTTATAGTATAGAACTAAGGTATAGAGTTATAGTATAGAAATACGGTATAGAGTTATAGTATAGAGATACGGTATAGAGTTATAGTACAGAGCCACGGTATAGAGTTATAGTATAGAGATATGGTATAGTTATAGCATATAGATACGGTATAGAGTTATAGTATAGAGTTATAGTATAGAGATACGGTATAGAGTTATAGTATAGAGCTATGCTATAGAGTTATAGCATAGAGATACAGTATAGAGTTATAGTATAGAGATACAGTATAGAGTTATAGTATAGAGCTATGCTATAGAGTTATAGTATAGAGATATGGTATACAGTTATAGTATAGAGATACAGTATAGAGTTATAGTATAGAGATACGGTATAGAGTTATAGTATAGAGTTATAGTATAGAGATACGGTATACACTTATAGTATAGAGCTACGCTATAGAGTTATAGTATAGAGATACGGTATAGAGCTATAACATAGAGATACGGTATAGAGTTATAGCATAGAGATACAGTATAGAGTTATAGTATAGAGATACGGTATAGAGTTATAGTATAGAGTGATAGTATAGAGATACGGTATAGACTTATAGTATAGAGCTACACTATAGAGTTATAGTATAGAGATACGGTATAGAGTTGTAGTATAGAGATACGGTATAGAGTTATAGCATAGAATTATAGTATAGAGATATGGTATACAGTTATAGTATAGAAATACGGTATAGAGTTACAGTATACAGATACAGTATAGAGTTATAGTATAGAGTTATAGTATAGAGATACAGTATAGAGTTATAGCATAGAGTTATAGTATAGAGATATGGTACACAGTTATAGTATAGAAATACAGTATAGAGTTACAGTATAGAGTTATAGCATAGAGATACGGTATAGAGTTACAGTATAGAGATATGGTGTAGAGTTACAGTATAGAGATACGGTATAGAGTTATAGCATAGAGTTATAATATAGAGATACAGTATAGAGTTATAATATAGAGATACGGTATAGAGTTACAGTATAGAGATATGGTGTAGAGTTATAGCATAGAGTTATAGTATAGAGATACGGTATAGAGTTATAGCATAGAGTTATAGTATAGAGATATGGTATAGAGTTACAGTATAGAGATATGGTGTACAGTTATAGTATAGAAATACAGTATAGAGTTATAGTATAGAGATATGGTATAGAGTTATAGCATAGAGTTATAGCATAGAGATACGGTATAGAGTTACAGTATAGAGATACGGTATAGAGTTATAGCATAGAGTTATAATATAGAGATACGGTATAGAGTTACAGTATAGAGATATGGTGTAGAGTTATAGCATAGAGTTATAGTATAGAGATACGGTATAGAGTTATAGTATAGAGATACGGTATAGAGTTACAGTATAGAGATATGGTGT
>JAKKZN010000008.1:67409-72327 GCA_033441825.1 Pangasius elongatus
CACTCTGCAGGTAGACTTTGATATCAGGTTTGATGAAGTTACTCGCCAACATCGGAATTCCGATTCCCAGATTAGCTACAAAAAAAAAAATTATTCATCTGTTATACAGTGCAGTGCGGTGTGTTCTGATTGGATGAGAGCAGTATAGTGTGTTCTGATTGGATGAGAGCAGTGCGGTGTGTTCTGATTGGATGAGAGCAGTACGGTGTGTTCTGATTGGATGAGAGCAGTACGGTGTGTTCTGATTGGATGAGAGATGCAGTGCGGTGTGTTCTGATTGGATGAGAGATGCAGTGCGGTGTGTTCTGATTGGATGAGAGCAGTATGGTGTGTTCTGATTGGATGAGAGCTGCAGTACGGTGGGTTCTGATTGGATGAGAGCAGTGCGGTGTGTTCTGATTGGATGAGAGCAGTACGGTGTGTTCTGATTGGATGAGAGCAGTACGGTGTGTTCTGATTAAATGAGAGCAGTACGGTGTGTTCTGATTGGATGAGAGATGCAGTGCGGTGTGTTCTGATTGGATGAGAGCTGATGTATGTGGGGTATGTTGATGTATTTCCGTACCGAACATGCCGTCCTCAAACTCCAGCGCTGCCCTGCGGATGATTCGCTCCCTCACGATGTCCGAGTCCTTCTTCGGTTTGGGTTTCTCCACCTGCGCCTTCTTTACCGTACGCTTCTGCAGAACGAACACACACACACACGCACACGCACGCACACGCACACACACGCACGCACACACACGCGCCACAGAGGCTCACGGTTTCCACATGACGGGATTCTACACAGCTTTTTGATCACACAGAGACAGACAGCCGTCTCACCTCAATCCGTTTCTCGTAACGATCACCCTTCACAATGCGGTGAACGTAAATGCTGGGAATGTGAATGTCTTCTTCTGCAAACGTCCCCACGTCCACAATTTCCTCTACCTGAGGGGACACACACACACACACACACACACACACACACACACACACACTGCAGGATTCATGGCTATGAATAGACACAAAAACAGACCAGCAGGCAGACAAACAGGATAAAGTGATAAATATGGATGCGACGTTGGTACTTTACCACCAAATGCTAATGTAGCGTTACTGTGTGTGTGTGTGTGTGTGTGTGTGTGTGTGTGTGTGTGTGGAAGCCCAGCTGCGCAGATGCTCATGAATGGGAACAGAACAGATGAATAATCAGTGTTTTGTAATTTAAAGAGGAAACAGAGGACATGAGGGCAAAGGACACACAGAGACAGAGAACACAACAACACACTCGGAGCGGAGAACACACTCGGAGCGGAGAACACACACGGAGCGGATGACACACTCGGAGCGGAGAACACACTCGGAGCGGAGAACACACTCGGAGCGGAGAACACACACAAAGAACATATGGGGGACACACACATGGAGAACAGACTCAGGGAGAACCTCCTCACCTCCACGATGGTGATCTTGGCTGCTTTACACATGGGCTGGTTGAAGTTTCTGGCAGTTTTTCTGTGTGTAGAAATAAATCAGTGTATTAATGTCCTGGAGCCTTCACCGTCCTCGTGCTCTGATTGGCTGAGAGCTTTAAACACAATACTGGACAAGAATTCTCAAAAACTGTTTTAAACAAAAATCTTAAAAATCTACATGGACTTTCCCCTTTATAATACAGTGACAGTTCCACGTGTGCTGTGTTATAAACGGACCACACGGTGACTGTTATGAAGCGTAATTAACACCAGAACACTGTTTCTAACCTGCAGCGTTAAACACACACTCACACTGCCCCCTGGTGGAGAGAGGAAACACTACACCCTCGAACATTTACACAGGTTATATAATCTCCATCATTATAGCGTTAACGTGTGTGTGTGTGTGTGTGTGTGTGTGTGTCCTATTTCCCACCCACACAAGGCTTTATTTAACACTCAGTGTATTTATGTAGGATGGGTCATATTTATATTTATATATATATATATATATATATATATATATATATATATATATATATATAAATAACAGTGTGTAGGTGTGTAGTTAGTTTTAAACACAATAACACATTTCTACATATTTATAGACGAAAACGACACAAAACACTTAAAGTCTGTGTTAAAGTTAAAGTCTGGACTGAGCAACAAACGTTCGTAAAAATGACAAAAAAACAACGTCTGTAGAAAAAAGGAGCGTTTCAGTCACGTGTAAATAAAGGGATACTGCTGATTATTAAATTAACATTTAAACATTTAACACGTATGACTCCTGACACCACTGGTGGATTCAGGGGTCACCCCAAGGTCAAAAACACCGCCCCCGCCCCCAGGCGGGCCGTACCTGCCCCCGCCCCTCAGGCAGGCCGTACCTGCCCCCGCCCCTGCCCCTCAGGCGGGCCGTACCGGCCCCCTCCCCTGCCCCTCAGGCGGGCCGTACCTGCCCCCGCCCCTCAGATAGGCAGTACCTGCCCCCGCCCCTCAGACGGGCCGTACCTGCCCCCGCCCCTGCCCCTCAGACGGGCCGTACCTGCCCCTGCCCCTCAGACGGGCCATACCTCAGTGTCAGTACCTGAAGATGATGTTTCCCGCTCGATCTGCTTTCCACGCTTTCACCAGAGCGAAATCTCCTGTAATCGCCTCCTCCATCACAAAGTGTTGCCCTCTAAACTCACGCACCTGATACACACACCACACACACACACAAAACGCACCACACACACACACATATCACACACACCACACACATACATATCACACACACCACACCACACACACCACACGATCACACACACACACACACAAAACCCACACAACACAATTATTTAGTTAAAATAATATTCATAATTCACCTTGCAATATTATTATTTTTATTATTATAATTACTATTTAAATAATAATGTTAATAATAATAATAATGTTACTAATAGCGCTAATAGCAGTATTAATAAGAGTGCTAATAGCATTGTTAATAAGAGTGCTAATAGCATTGTTAATATCAGTGTTAATAACAGCATTAACACGCCTCTCGGGGTTGGCTGGCGATGGCGATGGAGCCGTCAGTGTTGTATTTAATGGGTGATCCTCCCTCCTGGATTAACGTGCCGTATCCTGTGGCAGTGAAGAAGGCGGGGATTCCTGCTCCTCCGGCCCGGATCCGCTCGGCCAGTGTTCCCTATAAGCACACAGAACCGGAACCGGAACCAGTACAGTAAAACACTACACAGTACTGAGAGTGAGAGTGTTACTTTACACCGCCCGTTACTGTACACCGCCCGTTACTTTACACGACTCTTACACCGCCTGTTACTTTACACCGCCCGTTACTGTATAGGACTCTTACACCGCCTGTTACTTTACACCACCCGTTATTTACAATGCCTGTTACTTTACAGTGCCTGTTACTTTATACCACCCGTTACTTTACATGACTCTTACACCGTCTTTTACTTTACACCGCCTGTTACTTTACACCACCCGTTATTTTACACCTCCAGTTACTTTACACGACTCTTACGCCACCTGTTACTTTACACCTCCAGTTACTTTACACCGCCTGTTACTTTACACCTCCTGTTATTTTACACCACCTGTTATTTTACACCACTCTTACAACGCCTGTTACTTTACACCGCCCGTTACTGTATAGGACTCTTACACCGCCTGTTACTTTACACCACCCGTTATTTACANACTCTTACACCGTCTTTTACTTTACACCGCCTGTTACTTTACACCACCCGTTATTTTACACCTCCAGTTACTTTACATGACTCTTACGCCACCTGTTACTTTACACCTCCAGTTACTTTACACCGCCTGTTACTTTATACCTCCTGTTATTTTACACCACCTGTTACTTTACACCACCCGTTACTTAATATTTATGGAAGGAGTCTCCAGTGTCAGCGCTTTGTAACAGTCAGAGGTGAAGCTGTAACTGTAAGTTTTCTGACGTCTTCAGGACAGAGGAGTTTACGCTTCTTTGCGGTTTCTCAGTAACGTGCGGAACAAACTGCGACGAGAGAGAATAAAGAGCGGCTGCTGAGGGAACGACTGTTTATAGCTGCTATAACATCTCACCTGTGGTGTGTGTGTGTGTGTGTGTGTGTGTGTGTGTGTGTGTGTGTGTGTGTGTGTGTGTCTCACCTGTGGTGTCAGCTCCACCTCCAGTTCTCCGGACAGGTACTGTCTCTCAAACTCCACATTCTCTCCAACGTAAGATGAAATCATCCGCTTTATCTGCTTCGTCTTCAGGAGGAGGCCGAGACCGAAATCATCCACCCTGCACACACACACACACACACACACACACACGCACGCACGCAAACGCACGCACGCGCACACGCACACACAAAGTCATCCAATCTGACAGTGCACTCTGCCTAAGCAGTCTTCACTTAAACAGAACACAGTGCATGATGAATAACTGATTACTTTTAAATACAGCTTCTACTTCTGTTACTCTAACGCTAATCTGTGTTAGCATGTTCACTGTAGCGCTAGTCAGCGTGTTCACTGTAGCGCTAGTCAGCATGTTAGCGTGTTCACTGTAGCGCTAGTCAGCGTGTTCACTGTAGCGCTAGTCAGCGTGTTAGCCTGGATAATTAGGGGATTAATATTAGGCTCTACAGAGGGAACGTGTTGTAATTCACTCAGAATGAGACTCAGCAGCATCCTGAGTTACTTCTGTTCCAGTCGATGTGTAACCTCTGTGTGTGTGTGTGTGTGTGTGTGAGAGAGAGATTGTGTGTGTGTGTGTGTGTGTGTGTGTGTGTGTGTGTGTGAGTGTGTGAGAGAGAGATTGTGTGTGTGTGTGAGTGTGTGTGAGAGAGAGAGAGAGAGAGAGAGAGAGAGAGAGATTGTGTGTGTGTGTGTGTGTGTGTGTGTGTGTGAGAGAGAGTGTGTGTGAGAGAGAGAGAGAGAGAGAGAGAGAGAGA
>JAKKZN010000008.1:83970-94589 GCA_033441825.1 Pangasius elongatus
CTGTTTGTTAAGGGAATCATTGTGCCTGTAAAAAACTCCTTTAGAGGAAAAAAAGTTTAAAGAAAGGAAAGATAAAATGTGAGTACTCACAAAACGGTTTAAAAAGGATTTTTCTCCATTAAATTTTTTTTTGTGTAAAACAGGACACAAAAATTGGACACAAATGTTTTCCCCGTCAACAGTATCTTTTTGATGTGCGTTCACGTTGCTTTATGAGTTCGACGTCCTGACGTTTCGCAGGGAATCCTGCTTCTTCAGAGGACAAATGCTTTTTGTTCCCATCCATATCTTTAAATAAGCTCTGGGGTGGGAGCTAGGCTAAATTAGGGGTGGAGCTAAAATAAGAAGGTTCTGTATAATTGGTAACTATACCTGTCTGTCTCAAATCTGCCTATCTATTGGTTGTGAGTCTAAAGGAAGTGTGTGGCTTTATGGGTAATGACTATACCTGGGTAATGTAGTTTAAAACTGTTTTTGTCAACCCTGGTTCTCTTATTTCCCGCCAGGTTTTCCCTGTAGTCCATGTGGTGTAGTGGTATAGACAAAGGTCTCCTACACCCAGTCTCCCTGGTTCAAGACCCATAGCAGGCAAGAGAAGAGAGCTAAGAATATGAAGACTACCATTAAACAAAAATATACTAGAAAAAGAGTGGGTATTAGAAAAAATATAAACTTGAAAGAATAGCGTTAAAGAAAGGAGGGGGAGAAAAGGAAAGGTTAAAAATGGAATAATAAAAAAGTGACAAAATAAAATAAACATTAATAGATTAAAACAATGAAAATAAAATAATTGAAATATAACAAAATATGTAAGTTGTGCATGTCTAGGTGTGTACTAAGAATATGGTCAGTTCCCCTCTTTCATTTGTAGTGGCACAGGCTAGGTTAGGTTAGGGAAAGATCAAATCCTCGTGTGTTGAGTGTATGCTCTTTGGTGCACAGGCTCACTTCTATTCTAGAGTTAAAAAGAACGAGGCAAGACCTGTTTTCTTGAACTATAAGTTCAAATACAAAAAAATATATTAATAGTAATTTGGATCCCTGGGTAAGGGTGATCCTAAAACAGTGCAAATTTCAAATCCTAAAATGGTAAATGAGTAAATAAATAAAAAAAAATATATATATATATATATATATATATATATATATATATATATATATATATATAAATGTGTTTTAAAATATGGTTAAGAGAGTAAAATCAATAAAGTTAAAATGAGAGAGCTGAATAATAATACCCACTAAAAAAGGAACAGTGAACTGGAAAGGGACCAGGAGTCCCCATAAAGAAATTAAAAATTATTTAAAAAAATAGATAAAAAGGAAAGACTAAGTACACATGCTATTTCTGAGATGCCAGTGATCCTGACCCTTCTGCTCCTCCTCGCTCACTAACCCATCCTGATGCCACTTCTGCTCCTCCTTGCTGCTTGACCGATCCTGATGCCCTACTTCTTGTTGGAGTTCTCATCAGTTGAGTTCGCTCACTGCTGCTAGGGCCCCATATAGACAGCCTGAAGAACCATTTGGTTTGCTGGGGATGGTGCCACCTGGGGGTTGTGGAGATGGTTTGGGGATCACATACGGGGAGCCGTACTGTAATGGCTTGGGACTGCGATTGCTGTAGTGGCTTTGGGGCTGTGGTTGCCACGAGCAGCTTCATACTCAGGACTCCATCAGTGGACAGTGGAACTGAACTGAACTAAGTACACATAGCATATATTTTTTTTCCAAGAAAAAGAGGGGGGGGGGGGACAACATTATTTAAATAAAAAAAAGAAACCTAAGGGACCAGATAGGGCGTGCAGTTTTTCCCAAGTCAGATCCACACCCTATATCCAGCTGAGTGATCAAAGCACAGGATCCCGGGTGAAAGTTTTATTCCATGTATGCACACTCACGTGTCCACCTACGGCTCCCTTTTACCTGTTTATGTACAAATCTCATGGGGCAGAATTGGGAGTTCAGTTTGTATCCTTGGAGCCAGGGTACTCACTCCAGTAGAAGAGCAGGGAAATGAAAGCGGGTCAAGATAGGGAGGGGGGAGATTAGGGTTAGGGTAGAAATAAGGTTTAGGGTTAGGGTAGGGGGTTAGCAGTTAAGTTTAGGTGTTAGGATGGGGGTTCAGGATGGGAGATTGAGGTTAGGGTAGGGAGGGGGAAGGAAGAAAGGATAGAATTGGGGTTGAAGTGAGGGTCATGGTAGAGTTAGGATTAGGGTTCAGGGTGGGAGGTAGAGGTTAGGGTTAGGGGTTAGGGTTAGGGTTAAGGTTAGGGTTAGGGTTTAGCGTTAGGGTTAGGGTAGGGTTAGGGGTTAGGGTTGGTGTTAGGGTTAGGGTTTGGGGTTAGGGTTAGGGGTTTGGGTAAGGGTTAGGGTTAGGAGTTAGGGTTAGGGGTTATGGTAAGGGTTAGGGATAGGGTTAGGGTTATAGTGGTTAGGGTTAGAGTTAAGGTAGGGTTAGGGTTAGGTTTAGGGTTTAGGGTTAGGGTTAGGGTTAGGGTTAGGATAGGGTTAGGGTTAGGGTTTAGGGTTAGGGTTAAAGGTTATGGGTTAAGACTTCCATTATACAATGGACTGTTTCAGTATGAAGTGCTATTTTTACTGACAATAAATGTGACAGAATGGGTATAAAAAGGAACAAAAAGAAAAAGGAGAAGAAGAAGAGGAAGAAGAAAAAGAAGAACAAATCCCACCAAGTCTCCAACTCTAAGTTGTTATCCTAATATTGTATGGTTGGGGTTAGCCAGTTAGAAGTAAAGTTATGGTTAGGGTTAGGGGTTATGGTTAGGTTAGCGTTAGGTGTAGGGTTTAGTTTAGGGTTAGGGTTAGAGTTTGGAATGAGATTAGGGTTAGGGTTTGGAATGAGGTTTGGGAGTTGAAGTTCCGGACAAAACCGGATGCAAGAAGACGGTTGAGCTTGAGGTAAATGTTGAGAAATTGTGCAAAATAAATTTAAACCATCCCAATATTGTGGTTTTTATAAAACAAGTTATTCAATTTATTTAACTGGATCAATCTATGGTTTTGAATGTCCCAGTGAAAGAAGTGCTGAAACCTGAAATAAGTGCTATAAGTGCTAGTAAAAGTGCTAACAATTGAATCAAGTGAAAAGTACTAACAATCAAAACAAGTGCTTAGTTAAATATTTCTTAAAAAATGTTTACAAAGTGTGTATTTGTATGTGCACAAATCCACCAAGTTGTGTTTAAACATCAAACCAAATCAAACCAAAACAAAACGCTACACTGAGACCTCCATTATACAATGGATTGTTCCAGTATGAAGTGCTATTTTTACTGACAATAAATGTGACAGAACGGGTATAAAAAGGAACAAAAAGAAAAAGGAGAAGAAGAAGAGGAAGAAGAAAAGGAAGAACAAGGTAAAAAAAAACAGAGGACAAAAGAAAAATAACAGGAAAAAGAAGAGAATATTGTAAAAAGAACAATGGATAAACCCTATCCCCTCTCTCTATGGGTAACTCTGGCTCCAAGTCTCCAAGTCTAAGATGTTATCCTAATATTGTAGGATTAGGTTTAGGGTTAGGGTTAGTTTAGGGTTAGTTTAGGGTTAAAGGAAGGGTTAAGGTTAGGTTAGGGTTAGGGGGTTAGGGTTAGATTAGGGTTAGGGTTAGGCGGTTAGGGCTAGGGTTAGGTTAGTGTTAGGATTAGGGTTGAATCTGTTTTGACTCTGTTTTGTTCCCACTTCCTCTCCCACCCAGTGTTCTCCCTCTCCACCCTACTCCAGACCAGCAACCACCCCCCTCTCCGGACTGTCTTCACCTCCAACTCACATACACCTCACTACACTTCCCCTCACTGCCCCCCTAGTCTTTCACAACCTTTCACCCCCGTTCACTCATTTCAGTCCTCCCTCACCCCCCTCTCCTTAACAATGAATCAGGTGAGGTGTGAACTAAGGAAGATAAAAGCAAGGAAGGCTGCAGGGCCAGATGGAATCAGCCCCAGACTGCTCAGGCACTGTGTGGACCAGCTATGTGGGGTGGTCATGTACATGTTCAATCTGAGCCTCAGCCTGTAGAAGGTCCCAATCCTGTAGAAACCTAACTGCGTGCCTCAGACCTGTTGCCTGAACCTCCCACCTGATGAAGACCATGGAGAGGATCATCCTCTGCCACCTCTGTTCCTTAGTGAGCACAGTGCTTGACCCACTGCAGTTTGCATATTGGCCTGGCATGGGTGTGGATGACACAGTGATCTACCTGCTGCACTGGGCACTGACTCACCTGGAGACCACCGGGAGCACTGTGAGAGTCATATTTTTTTTGACTTCACCAGTGTTTTCAACATGATACAGCCAGCACTGCTGCATGGGAAGGTGGAGCGGTCGGGGGTAGATGATCACCTGGATGTGTGGACAATCGACTACCTCACCAACAGACCACAGTATGTAAGGTTGTGTGACTGTGTGTCTAAAGTGGTAGTCTGCAACACCGGGGCTCCCCAGGGCACGGTGCTCTTCCCTTTCCTTTTCACACTGTACACCTCGGACTTCAGTTATAACACCAACACCTGCCACCTCCAAAAGTTGGGCCACTGTAGACAATGGGTGGTGGCTATTGAATTACTAGCCACGGATGTGAAAAAACAAGGTTCTTAGTGATTTGTTTGTTTACTTATTTTTAACTTTTTGAAAAGGTGCACTGCTCCTGGAGGTGCTGCATTACCAGATCAATGAGTACAGCAGACAGCATAAGCCCCTCTTGCAGCTCCATGCTCTAAAAAAAACAGTTTAATATAAAGTCCTCGCATGGAGGACATGCCAGACCCTAAACTGATAAGGACAGGTACTACACTCAATCTTAGCCAAAAGGCCAAGAAGTGAGCACAACAGCAAAGCCCACAAAAAAAAGTTGAACTCATCAAAGTGTCACTCCACGGAAATGTTTAGCAAAAGGCTAAAGACCTGAACTATGAAGTAAGAAGGCCCAGGCTCCCAAAAGTCTTTTGGATATCTAGAAAGCTGGCCTAGGGTAAGGTGGCTTGCGCCGACCTCGTACACCATGATAGCTTTGATAGCTATTGCACACAGGCAGAGCAGCAGCTGTGACCATATGCCCTTCTTTTGCAGGAGTGTGATACGCCCTGTCCTGGCTGATCTTGGCAATGACCCTACTTTTATTGCCTCCATGTATACAGCCATGATGTCCTTACTGACCAAAGGCCAGACCAATTTATATCACTCAAAAGGGGAGACCATCCCATAACCCCCCTCCCCCCACTGCCCCCGGCGCTACCCCGCTGTTGAGTGAGCGCATGGTCCTCTCCACCTCTTCCTCAGTCAGATCAATTTCGAGGCCCTGCAGGTCCTTCTGAGCCACCCTCCAGTCAACAGCCTCCAAGAAATCCTCTGCCCTGGTCTCATCCATCAGCCTTTCCTGAAACAGGTCTTCATAAAAGACCGCCACCCCCTGTAACATCCCTTCTATGGAGGTGATCAACTGTTCTCCTTCCCTCAGTCCCTCCATGTGGGATCTACGTTGCCATGCCCTGACCTTGTCGAAGAAGGACCTTGGCAGCCTCTCATCCTGCAGCAAATGCTGCTGGCCAGCCTGCACACAGTAGCTCCTGGCTTCGACATAGTAGTGATCCTGCAAGGCCCCGCTAGCTAACCTAACCCCCTCCATACCCCCCTTGGCCCAGGCAGTCTACAAGGAACTTGACCACTGAGTGGTCTTACCTCTTCTTTCATATGCCACCTTACAGCCCCACCACTCCACTTGAGTGTTGTAGAGCACTTTCAGAGACTGCCACCCCAAATAGAGCATTCGAAAGGTGAAGCAGGGATCCCACAAGTTGGTTACATTCAACCTCCAGAAGCCCAGACCTCGTGCTCCCCCTTTCACCTCGACTTCCACCCTCACCAAGCAGTGATCAGATGCCCAAAATGGCTGCACCTGGTAGCGAATCACCTTCTCTCCCCCTCTGGGAGCCAGGATGTAATCCAAACAAGAAGCATTCCCCCTACTATTCCTCCGGGTGGCCTCCCCTGCCCCTTCCCCAAAACCCTTACCGACATCTACCATACTTACACTAGATAGGATTCTGTTCAGGTTGCACTCCCTCTCAGGCTTGACATTAAAATCACCCCTATGTAACAGACTTTATTTGTGCAAAGCAGAGGCTCCAGAGCCTGGAAGAATCCTGCTCTCTCTCCAACCTTTGTCAGAGCATATACGCAGATGACCCTAAATAATGTACCCCTCCAGGTCCCATCTGTACTCAGCACCCTTTCAGACACTACAGCCACCAATTCCCAATTCAAAATCTCATGGCCTGAACAGAATTCCCACTCCTCGGTCTCAGTGGCACCTTCCTCTGGGCTGTTCTGCTCTAGCTCTTCCATAAAGAGGCTGGCGAATGCCCATTTCTGGGTTGGACAGTTGCAGTACAGGTGGGCTTTGCTCCCGCACAAGCTGCAAGTTTTTGGGGCCGTGCAATCGGCAGCCACATGCCCTTCACCACTGCAGAACCTGCACCTCAACCCCTTGCACATGTCTTTTTTGTGGCCTAAAGCACCACACCACCAGCAATAGATAGGCTGCCCAGAATAGTGCAAAAAACCTCTATGTGGCCCAATAGCGAAACTACCTGGAGGATGACGCAGGCCTGGATTCACCTTCAGCCGTACCATGTATCTCCGCCTTCCGATCTAAATATCAAAATGGTCCCTCAACTTTTCCCCCCCGACACACTTGAGCAGTATCGCCCAAGAAAACCCCTGATATCTTCCTCACAAACGAATGGATTATACATGTGTGGTACAAATGGTACCTCTTCCAGGGCAAAGAGAGGGTTCAGCCGAAGTCCGTTGTGTGCAGGGCTTCATGGATTGCTGCTGCACTTGTCGAAGAGGTCCATGCACTGTCTCAGCAATGTAAGGGTAATATCCACGAAGCCAGAAGAAGAGAAATCCTGCAGGCAGAAGACCGCTGAAGGATCCACTCCACATAGGTCCCAAAGAATTTTCATAACAACCCACACTCTTCCAAACAGCCTCTTGACATCCAACATCACATTATCGTTTAGCTCTACCCATACAGAATTTTGTAGCCGCACCGCTCGGGCTGGCCGATGAGCATTGTCTCCCAGCATTACACTTGATCTTAGCCAAAAGGCCGAGAAGCGATAACCTGTTATTTTCTCTGACCTGAAGAACGCCCCATGGCAAAGCTTTGACTCCAGAATGGTAGGCGTTAACACACGCTCAAGCACCTCATGCGGAGAGAGGCAAAAGGATTAGCTATGGAGAATTGAGCAGCCGGACTACACCCTCAACAGAGCCCTGTCAATCTCTTAGGCCAAACCATAAAACAGCCAGCTTTGCAACCCCTCCTTTTTCCACTGAGCACAGCTGAAACAATTACAAATTATATCTGATTTTTTTTTCAATATGGCACTTTGGCCTTTCCCCTCCTCCTTGATAGCGCTTGTGAAAAGACAGAACAATTTAAGGAAATCACTGTAGGACTAACAGACATAAGCCATGCCACCTTGAGTAGAACATAAACACAGAAGCAACATCTTATCTAATCAGCCTGAGACACACAGAAGCCATGCCTTCTCTATGTAGACTGATAGACACATGCTGTGCGTCTGTTAGTGGTGCCTGTTAGAATAAAACATAGACTGATGCACAGATGCCTTGCCACCTACAAATGAAAGTGAAAAAAGCCAAGTTTTCTTGAATAGGACTTATAGACACAGAAGCTATGCCTCCCTCTACAGAAACTGTTAGAGAAAGAAGTCATACCTATTCCAGTGAACCATGTCTCCCCCAGAACCAGACATACAAAAAGAAAAAAGCTACACTGAACTGCTAGACACAGAACCATGCCTTCTCTAAAATGACTGATAGACACAGAAGCCACACCTTCTCCAATACGACTGATAGGCAAAGAAGCCACACCTCCTCTAATAGGACCAATAGACTCAGAGGCAATGCCTCGAAAAATAGTACTGACACACACAGAAACCAAGCATCCTCCATTAAGATTGATAGAAACCATGCCTCAAACAAACAGAACAGACACACAGAAGCCTAGATACAAAATCTATGCACCCTTTAATACAAAATCATGCCTACTTCAGTAAAACCCGAACAAAAAAGCCTAGGGCAGATTAACCACATACAGTAACTTGTCACAGTGGTCTACCCAACAGAAAAGAGACCCATTTTTATGGTACAAATAAACCAGAGCCTCTCTTTTCTAATTGAGACAGATAGACATAGAAGCAATGCTTCCTCCAATAGAACAGAAAGACATGGAAGCCATCTCCTCCAATAGGGCTGAAAGAGGTGTGTTTTTTTTAATCTTTCATTAGGTTTGATAAACTGAAACAACTCTTCCAAATGGACTAATCAAGCTACAGATGTCATGCCTCCTCCAGGAAGACTGATAGTGACAGAAGCCACACCAGGAATAATAAGCCCTTCTAATATGCCCTTCTAATAATACTTCTAATATGCCCAATAGACACAGAAGCCACACCTCTAATAAATCTGATAAACATATAATCCACACTTCCTCCATTAAGACTGATAGATACAGAAGCATCAACTACTTCAACAAGATTGACAGAAACAGAAGCTCTGAAATAGACAAGCTGACTTCACTGTGATTTCTGATGCAATTTCCTTTGTCTGGAAATTTACAGCACATTTATCTTTTCTATGCAAAGATAAATGTGCTGTAATTTCCTTGTCAACCATCCATATTCCTACATCTTTCACTGAGGTTAAAAAGAAATAGAAAGATGGAATGCAAATTCATATGCCATGCCCAAAATTTGTTGCTGACTACAACATGCACATGGGTGGTGTGGATCAGGCAGACATGCTTAAATCACTGTCTGCTACAGGCCCCAAAGGCAGAAAATGGTGTTACAGTCTCTTATGGCACCTTGCAGATGTCACAGTTGTAAATGCACACATTTTTGTACAACAATCTTTGACAATATGACCTTGAAAGACTTCCTGCTGCTCTTTGGTAATATGTTTGGTGAAGACCAGGGCAGGTTATAATGGAGATAGAAGATGAGAGAAAAGCAAGCAAGGCTGAGTTGCTGTGGTACAACCCATACATTCCAAATAAAAAAAACTCAAAGATCCCCATTACAAAATGCATGTGCACTAAGTGCAATGTAGGGTTGGGCATTAGTCATTGATCAAGCCATCTTTTATCTTTATCACAAAATATTTGATTGGGTGGTTCCCCCATTTTCTCCCCAGTTTGGTCTTGCCAATTCCCATCCTCTAGCTAACTCTCCCCTATCACCTGACATCTACCAACCTGGGAGGGTGGGGCTAGCATGTGCTTCCTCCGAGGCACATAAAGCCAACATCTGCACCTTTTCAAACTCAACAGCATACCAGCATAATGCTATCAATGTGCCATCTGTCCTATTTTGCAAGCATGAGCTCACATGCCTGTGACTGATCTTGTGTGTGCAGTTTGTTCAGTGGTGACTCTGCTCTAGGTGAATGGTGATGCATTGTGTTTGAGTATGTCTTCATGCATACGTGCAGGTTGATCTGTCTATGGATACACTTCCTGATGCAGTTCAGTTAGCTTCATAGCTCACAGAGAGCCAGACATCCACTAAAGTTGAATGCAGCTGTTTCGCTTATGTTAACAGTAAGAAGTAACTTGCACAAATACACACAATGCTACTGTGGACATCACTAAATGCAAATGAGCTGTGTCAGGAATGCACTTTGCACTTCAAAGGTGCCCAACATAAGTACACGAGTACGAAGAAAGACAGTTTCTAAAATGTTTGTAAACCTGGTGGAAAATGTTTGCTTGTTTTGGCTGAAAAAACAATGCTATTACTCCATATTCCTCCCATAGGTTTCTATTTCTCCATAACTGAATTAGAAGCCTAGGAGGTTGGGTCAGGGTAAGGTGACTGTGACTCCTTGGGGTTATGAAGGAATTGAGAAGACAGAAATCAGACCTTGCAGTGCTGTATTTTTTTGACTTTTTTCTCTGTGCTTCTGGCATGGCACAGTCAAAATAAACAAAAGAAATCATGCTCTGTCACACATGCAGAATTAGCAGTACACTGTAGTCATCATCATTGGTTTTCATCAGTTCAGCACCAGCTATCTTGTTTGGCTTTTCAGCCGCTCCTTGCTACAAACAGAGCATATAAATAGGGCACTCCTCACTGCTAATCACAAACAGCTGTACGCCCATTCATTACTGCACAGAGTTTTATCAGTAATCTCCCAAATTTAGAAACCGTGATTGGATCACCGTCTGATCCCTAAGAACTTGACCAGGCAACTGAATTCTTAGAATCAACATTCTGCAACTCACTAGATAAGGTAGCTCCATTTAAAAGAAAAATAATTAGGGAGAAAAAGCTAGCACCCTGGTATTGCGATCACATATGAACTTTATAACAGAACACTCAAAAACTAGAACGTAAATGCCGTCAAACTAAATTGGTAGCATTTCAAATACCATGGAACGAAAGCTTTTTGAGCTATAGGAAAGCTCTTAGTGCTGCTAGATCAATGTATCTCTCCATCCTAATTGAAGATAACAAAAATAATCCTAGATTCTTATTTAATACTGTAGCAAAATTAAC
>JAKKZN010000008.1:94689-110167 GCA_033441825.1 Pangasius elongatus
TAGTCGAAGATTAGTTGATATTATTGTAGACGGCGTGGATCCGGTGTGGATGGCCTCCGCTCGCTGTCTTAAAAAAAAATAGAAAAGTGCACTTCGAGAAAAAAAATTAAAATACGTGAAAAATACAACAGATGAAAATGCAAAATTACTGATTTAAAAAAGAGAGAAACAGTATAGTTAAGACGCCGACGCACGCAACAACCTCCTGGCAAAAAAAAAAAAAAAATCTTTTTTTAATATTAACAGGTATTGTTGCCATACTTAAGGCATGGTTACTTTATTATAAGTGAAGTTTTATTAGGAAAAGCATAAACAAACTGAAACTGAAAAGCAAACACCTACCACTTATACTATCTAAATGGTACAGACAAAACAGCTTTGTGTATACCTAACCTTAACCCTGTCTAAATTCCAGCTTTGACTTGTCCTTTTCCTCACACCTGCCCAGCCCTAGATTCAACAAATGATGGTAGAAAGGATGGGTAGGTGAGCAGAAATGTGCCTATACAGGCATAGAGCATTGACCTGCTCAGTCTAGTGGCTCGCCCTCACTCTGCTTTCCTTCCCATGACACGCTAAACTAATCAATTTTCAAAACAAAGCACAAAATCCAACCAAAACCCAACAGTAGCGACTACCAAGACACAGTATCTCTCAGAGCTATAGCAGTGCTTAACAGGTGCCAGCCCGTGCACTTTCCTTGGCTCTCTATATAACCATGCAGTTTTCGGACTGTGATGGGGATCACTGTACATTAAAATGTAGTTGAAAATATTACCTTTTGAAGACAGATAGGAGTTAAACTCACAGAGACACAGTTGGCTCCAAAGCAAAATGTTTATTCTTTTCACAGCCAGGGAGAACAGCTCTGTCGACCAAAGTGCTACATGCCATTATATAGTTCACTACACATAGCTAGTGTTTGGTGATTGGATACAGGTAAACAAAGAACTTTTTGGTTAAAACAGACCATCATTAATTATTATAGAAGATTACATAGTTAACAGAAAAGGAAATAAATCTAAGATTACAACAACTGTGAGAACTGCTGATGAGATCTACTTTATCTTCTCCTCAAGGTCATATTCTTCCTCTATTTTTTATACATAACAAGACATGACCACAGCTTCACATCAGGTGTCTTAAATCTTTCTTGAGAGAGTGGAACTCTCTCTATGCCTTAAATCAGACCTTCAAGAACTTCCTGTTATCTCACACAGCAAGTCTGAATATAATGAGCAGATGCACTAGATGTCTTGGCACTCATAAAAATGTTGTACCTACAGAGTATAATGAAGGATTAACTAATAATAATAAAAAATAAGTAATGAATAAATAAAGGGTTAACTAATTATTAAAAGTATGAAATTAAATCATTTTCCATACAAAAACTTAATTCTAACCCTGACTCTAACCTTAACCCTGAATGCTAACCCTAATATATGTGGTACAGGACAGCATGCTGGAAACCTTACATGGTTAGTTGGATTGTTAGATAAACCTATTCAAGTCATTGGGAATAACATAACCATGGCAGACACATCACCAAAGTGGCCACATCTCTGAAGAGGCCATATTAGTGAAGCAGCCACATTAGAAAAGTGGCCACAATCATCCATATGGCTGAAACAGCTACAGCCCATAATACAAGTTTAAAATTTTTATGTTCTATGGCAGAGCTACCAAGACAGCCAGCCAAGCCCTCTGTGATATGACCAAAGAGACCATGCCACTGAGACTATTTTATTTTAAATATAAGACAACATCCTATTCCTACCGTGATATTATATTTTGGATGGGATGCCAGGCTGGCTGGAAGTGTAGATGTTTGGGTGGACTTTAAAACTCAAATAAAGCCACTCAAGTTCATAAAGTAAAGAAAGTAGGTTAATAGGTACATTAAAAAAAAAAAATTAAAGACAGCTAAAATACACCAGTCGGCATTAAAATAATACTGAAAATGAGTCTACAAAATTTTGCCATCTGGTGGTAAATATCAGAAACAACAACTCATCCATCTATAAAAATAAATTAAAACAGACTACATACAGTATGTGTGTATATCTAAACGTCTGCAGATGTAAATAATGATAAATATATGTACTGTACTGTACTCTGCAAAAGACTTAAGAAATGTTGTAAAGCAAAGATGCCTTCAAAAAAATAATTAAAAATAAATGTTGTTTATAGAAAAAAAATCTAGGACAGCAAAGAGTAATAAACTAAAGTAAAGGCAATATTCCATGTGACAAGCATTTGTTTTTAAAATATGCATCAGTAGTCTCAGGTACACTGTGTGCAGGTTTATTAGGAAATCTGCATCACAGTTCTTCAGGAGACACATGCTTCTGTTTTTGCAGGTAAGGCCAGACAGCATTCGTTACATCTCACTGTGTCCGAAAACTGATGATTATGTAATATGTTACTTTCTTTTCTCATCGACAATTAATTTTTTTTCTGAAACATTTAACCCTCTATGGAGCCATATCTTTTATAAATGACACAAAGAAGAATTGCCAGTTTTAAAATTTAAAATACATCTTACCTATTGCTTTTCACTCGACCCAAACTGACTTTGGAAAATTCAAGCAGAATCAGGGCCCAATCACAAGAATGCACTGTTTAAGTTCAAAATCAGAGCCAATAGGAGCTATGATATTTTCATACAGCTCATTTGAATCACACTAATTTGAATGCCACTACTGTTTTCAACTCTATACCTAACTCTAACCCCGACATTTTTGACCCAGTAGCTCCAGAGGGCAACGACCCTCACGCACCAAATTTTAAAAATAATATGAATCTGGGTGACACCAGTGATATTAAAAACCATTACTCTTATACAAGCTGAATACTAGAGAGTCAGGCAGTGCTAGATGTGTTGAAAAGATCTTCATTATAAGCAGCTGGGTCTTTTTTTTTTTTTTTTTAGCTTTAAGTCTATAGTAGTATATTCTTTTTAGCAAGTATATTCTTTATGCTTTCCAAGTAAAAACATGCAGTCATCTTAAGCGTAACCACATGGTACCATCCACAGCAACCTCACGCCAGACTTTAGGCTATCCATGTGGGGCCGTCCTCAGAGTGCCTATTCATTATTATAAATTGGACCATACTGGTCTAAACACAAGTTGAACCCCACAACACCACCGAGCTGCATCTTTCACATTGCTGCCTACCACTGTCACATTCGGTGCTCTCATTATTAGATATTGGTGAAATCTATCTTGCAACTAGTATTACTTCAGTAAACTAGTACTTCTTGCAACAAAATCCTACGATAATATTTATTTTGTACAAGCCAACCCAGATATATAAGCCTGCACATTTATTTATTGTTTTTCATACCTGTTAAAGTGGTCTTGGTATAGATTTAGTACTAACTACAAGTATAATTGTGTAAAACTCAGCAAACTGACAAAATGGCATAACAGATCTTGAGTATCTGATCAGTTTCTCTAATATATCTGGCAGGTCAAGCCAAAGCAAGGACTTCTCAGTGCATATCCATGACAGTGCATATGTTGGCCCATCAATCTATAAGATGTTGCCACCCCTTGTAGTCCTTATGCCACCCCCTGCTACCCCATGAATAATTTTATAGATCTGCCCCTGCACACACCAGGGCAGGCGGTTTGAACTTCATGTGAGTTTCTTGGCCAATCCACCTATTAGAATGTTTTTGGGAGGTGGGAAAAAACTGGAGAAAACTGCTATACATAAAATTGTAATGAAATGAACTGGGAACCCTGGGGCTGTGAGACAATCTATCCACTGCACCACCCTGCCTTCCTCATACCAGTGTATCATAACAAGAAGACATTGTCTCTTAGTGAAATCACTATTAAAGTGAGAGAGAACATAGATTTATTATCTGTTGAATCTCAGATTAAATATGCAAAATGAAAGTCAGTGAGCATTTGAATAATACAGAAGGTTAATGACAATTCTGAAATAAGTTAAACCTAAATAAAGTACCATGGGATACACTTTAAAGTGACAGGAGTGTTGTTTATTGACCATCATTAGAGTGCTGCTTCCCTAATCTGAATTTTTCAATTTTCTACCAAAAGCAAAACATTTAAGTACATATTCAATAAAGAAATCACAGAAAGATAACTCTTTTGGCTGTGGGTCCAACAGATCCTTTACTGTACATATAAAATCTGTGCACAGGAGAGTATCCGTCTGAAAGCTGATTTAGGCAGGCACTACCTGTCAAATTATAATTACAAATGACTTTTTATAAAACAGTTCAATCAAAACAAAAAAACAAACAAACAAAAAAGGCTAGCCTAAACCATTTGTTTAGTCAAGCCTTTTGATAATAGCTTTTTCTTAGGTAAAGGAGCAGGTCTGGATGGTTCACAGGCATAGAGTGCTGTGATGAACTGGGATGTTTAGATGCTGTCACTGACCCCCAGCTGTCAACGCCCGCTGTGGCTGGCCGCTTTATGTACCAGGACGCCCAGATGTTTGTGTTACCTTCTGGCTCTCTCGTTTAGTTATGCTGTCATAGCTAGTCTTGCTAGCAAGCAGAGGCCCTGTTTGCACTCTGATCACAATGACCATCCTTTTAAGCCACTACAGTACAAGATGGTGTTCGATGGGTTCACTTCTGAATCTGGTTCCTCTCAAGGTTTCTTCCCCATGTCATCTCAGGGAGATTTTACCCCCAAGGCTGTCAACTCTGGCTTGCTCATTAGTGATCTAAATTTACATCCAAATTTACAAAAGCTGCTTTGTGACAATATTCACTGTTAAAAGTATTGTATTTTACTGTGAATAAACCATACCTGAATCATATCTGCTCATTACTTGTCCTCTCTCTACTGGTTGGGGGGGGGGGGGCAATACTTTATGCAGCACAACAGCTGAACTACAGTCAGTAAATATACACCTACAGTGACATGTCTAGTAACTGGTCCTGACGTGCCAAAACATCACTCAAGCCATTCCGATTAAAGGCAGGTGTCAATATTACATTTTATTATCACAATATCAACCTGACCTTTAATCGCAGTACACATCATCTGCAGACTGGATTCCTTAAAAAAAAAAAAAAAAAAAAAAAAAAATGCTGAAAGATTGCGTCAAAGCAACAGTTCTCTCCACCACATTTTAACTTTCATTGAACTCTCATCCAGTAATGTGAACTAAGAAGCTTTCTCTGAGGAGTGCAGCCTCCTCACATGAACACAGCATGTGTAATTTTTAAATGTCCATAATAATATTGTACAAGCAAACTATAACTGATTATCAGCACATGCCTTCCATGAAAATATGCACAAATCCATGAAAACACAAGACCAGGACACACAGAAAGGAGCCAAATAATTTAGTTGTCAATATATAAACAAGCATTTTTGCCCAAAGTATGATGTACAAGCTAACAAAAGCAGTGTAAAACAACTTCCTAAATGAAGAAGCATTACCAAAGGTTTGTATAAATAGAATAACTTATGATTCTATCTGTACTATGAGTGAGTCTGGCGCCCCTCTGACAAAGCATAACACAAAAATCTGCAAAATATGAAAAGTCACAAGTGGGGCTGTTTCACGTGAGCACCTTCGGCAGGAGTGAAGCTACAACAGGCCTTTTGGAACCTTTAACAAACCCAAATATCAAAATAAACAATTGAGGCACATGGTAGTGATTAAAAAAATAAAAACCAAAAATAATATGACATGGGTACGTCACAAATTCAGCATTACAAGGAATCGATGCTACAACGGCCGAACACATCATTGGGACAGACAGAGGTGAAAACTTGGACTTTTATCAGAGTCTTTCATTCATAGGTAGTTTGCTTTTGTCTCTGATCAGACCGGTGGCTTATTTATTACTCAGTCATGGGAAAGGCTTGAGACAGCAGCTGATGTAAGGGGGATCAGTGCAGGAAAAAAGCTCCCCGCTGTGGGAGCAGTCAGCGTAGTTAGTCTTCAAAAGCAGTGATGTGTAATACTTACAAAAAAATTTTTAAACAAAAAAAAAAAGAGTGTAAAGAATTAGTAGAATGTTGAGCTTTACACTGAAGAGAGGCAGAGGTCTCTCATTATGATGTGCTGAAAGAAAAAAACTGGAGAAAAGGCAACAAAATGCAGGCAGAGGTCAAGGCCACGTATGAAGAGTTCAGTGTCAGTGTGGAACACGTAAACCATGCTGAAGATGAAGGTGGACATGATGCTGTTCCTCTGAGGTTTTAGCGGCTACACATCCAGTGGACCATGAATGATGCTCCTTTTTTTTTTTTTTTTTTTTTTTTAGTTTTTTTGTTTTTTATTTTTTTTAAACAAAGTTGGCCTTGCAGGAGAAAATGACTGAATTAAAACAAGGACAGCCCCCGCAGGTTTGTGTCGCATGGATTAGGTTAGGGGTGGGTGTGGGTGAAAAGGGGGGAAGGGTAGAGGGAAGTGGTGTTTATCATAAAAAGAAATAAATGAAAATGTGATATTGCAGGAGACCAGAGGTGAAGCAGAGGCAGTTGCATGGCCAGAAAATCCTGTACATGTTTCTCCATGTTTCTGTAATGGACGGCCAACTAAGAGGCTTCCAAAAGATCACACATCACACACTCATGGTCATGGAGGGAGAGTATTGCTGTGGAGGGAGTGACAGAGACACTGATTAAACACTCTTTTGATGTCAGTAAACATTCCACATTAGTTTCATATTGTGCAAATATAAACAAGAAACATTTTGAGAAACAAGTGAGTGCTACTCCATCATCAGGAAGAGAGCTCAGCCGCGCCCTCCTGTTTTCCATTGGCTAACACCTCCAGGCATTGTCAGTTCACAAGCTTACAGATGAACTATTTAGTGGAATACAGTCACAAATGACTTCACCTTGACCATCAAGAACTAAGCGTAGCAAGCGAGCTAAGCGTTTAAAGGTCCGATGTGCAATTAGACTGAGGGTCTCATGGTACGATGTGTAACCAGGCTGAGTTTAAATGTCCAATTTATAATCAGACTGAGGATGAGACAGATGACACTCACATTCTCATTCTGGAAGGAGTGAAGGTAACTGCCTCCGGTATCATCGTCTCTCGGGGTTCCCAGGTTGTTGCTCATGTTGCTCATGTTATTGGGTGAATTCTGTACAGAAAGATTCATTTAGTCAGATGACTGTTATTGTTCATCACTGTTTCTACAGTAACACATTAACCCATTAATCACTGAAATTAATGAAATTAATAGAAAATCACCTTTGGGAGTCCATCCAAGTCTCCAGAACCTAAAGTATTGAATGAAAACTCATCTTAAGTGGACTGTATCAGTGTCTCGTGTTTAAAATACCCACTATAAACTGTAAAAAATAAATAAATAAATAAATAAAAGTAAAAGTAAAGATGAAATGATGAAGTGATTTTACCCCCGTTCATATGCATGGGGTCCATTCCAGCCATTGCCCCTAGGGGGCCCTCTGAACCCGGACCAATGGGAAACTACACAAAAGCAGGACACATTAAAATAGTGGCAGTGTAAATACACACATGCACACACACAAAGACACACAGTACAAGAGAAACAGTCGAGAAAAAAATCTCTCGACTAACAAATCATTGGACTTTTCCATTGTTATGTGTTTGAAAAAATCATGAGAATGAAAATTCTACGCTGTGCAGTGTTTCTGTCCTTACATTAGTTCTCCCTCCTCCACCTGAATTCATCATGGTGTACAGGTTTTCACTTGAATTGTTGGAGTCTGAAAGAAGGAGGCATGACATGTTAGCATATCATTGCTGTTTCTAGCAAATTAATATCTAAGTGATTAGTGAAGGTGAAAAAACACCTGCAGGGCTTGAGACAATTCCTGGGGTTCCTGGGGGTCCACCTCCCTGAGGACCCTACAGAAAACAGCACAAAGTTCCAGTTCACATCTACAACATCCTGATCCTGAACAAATTTAGCTAAAATAAAGTGTGTATAAAAGTAGCTTCTATTAGACACATTAGATACTGAACACGAGTCCTTTTTATTTGGGATAAAAGGACAGTTTTGTCTGAAATGTTTCTTTACTTCAATGATTACAAGTCCATTAAGATAAAAGGGCAAATCAATGAAATACATAATAATATTAAAATATTAGAGAACTTTTGGCCCCATGACAGGAGTTAAATCCTGAATGATGTGCGTGATAGTCACTACCAAAGGTCAACAGTGCTTTACTTACCCCATACGCACCAGGAGACGGTGAGGAGTACGGCATCTGAGAGTAACACACACACACACACACACACACACACACACACACACACACACACACTCTTATGCTGCGTTCAACTAGAGGTCATAAGTTCTTCCTCCAAACGAGGAAAAGCCAAAGAAACACAGCAGCACTTCTTATGTTTACTGAGTTACTGTATATACACACACATTAGCTTTAGAAAAATCTTTAACACTGAACTACACTTCACTGTTCTGAGGAGGAAAATATACGTCACTCAGCACAGGTAGCTGGCTAGCTTGTAGCTAACAAAAGACAAAAATTAAGCTGTCCATGCCTTTTTTACCCCCCACACTTTGCATTTCGAATGGCACCAAGGTCGAAAAAGAAGCCATTCAGATCTCCAAAACTTAATTTGTTAAAGATTAGTTTTTCTTAAGATGCTACAAATGCATTTAGTGTCAGAGGAATGGATTTTGATTTTAATATGTAATCAGATCTATGTTGTCATAAATAACATTAGAGGTACATGACTGCAGTAGCCTGTGTTGTTGTCATTGCACTGTGTATCTGTTGTCCTATGTATTCACTGTTCTGTGCACTTATTGTCTTGCACTTCTCTCACACTGTATACTGCAATGTTGTGCTGCACCACGGTCCTGTAGAAATGACATTTCATTCTGATTTATACCAGCTATATAGAGAAATGACAAAAACCCACTTGACTTGAGGTACTGATTCTCAAAAATCTTTCTGTAATTTATTACAATATCACCAGGCTTAAAGCTGAGATACATCGCATAATGTCAGGAATTAAATGTTTTTTACTGATATTAAACACACACGCGTGAGTATTAAAGTGAAACAGGAAGCAGACTCACGTTGTTAGCATTGGGATTCGGCCAGGGTGGTCTGCCGTTCCCTGGACCCCTGAAACACATCAACATGAATGTGAAAGAGGATCGCTGTGATTCAGACATTTCGTAATAATGTTAAACCATTAAGAGACTGACAAACAAAATCCTGTTTCCTTACATAGCGACTCCCGGCATTCCCGGACCCATCGAGTTGTGTGGGGGTCTCATCCCACCTCCAAAATTCTGCAGGAGAAATTTACACCGTATTTAAAAGAAATACTGAGCAGAAAGTGAACACTGCAGATTTAACATCATTTGCCTGAGGCAGGTATTTGACTCAACACTCACTGTGTGTCCTAAAACACACACATTCACTACAACCATACTGATGTTTCATACACAATACGCGTAACTCCCTGCACTGTGTATGTGCCGAAGGGCCTATAGTATGGTGTGTGGTTTAGAAAATGTCCACAGTAAACTGATAATGACATGGATTTTGTAATGGTGTTTTTGGCTATATTTCCAGGGAATAAGTGTCATGGGAAGGGGGTAGGAAACAAACCAGGATTCAAGAGGCTGTGGTGCTGTTACCTGGGGTCCAGGGCCCATAGGTCCCATTCCTCTGGGAACATTCATCCTTTGCATCGGCCCTAAAAATAAATAAATAAATAAATAAATAAAATAAAAAAACAAACAAAAAAAAAAAAAAACAGAAAAAAAATCTCTCTAGTGCTTTCTTTATACAGAAAAAAAATGTAAAATAAACGTAAAAAAAAAAATCCTTTTGTGTGTGTGTGTGTGTGTGTGTGTGTGTGTGTGTGTGCGCGTGCGTGCGTGTGTGCTCACCCTGAAGGCGGGGGTCCATGTTAGGGAGCATAGGCTGAGCTGCCGGGACACCACCTGGAGGCTGCAGGAGGAATCAACACACATCACTCATTCAGTTTTGAATTTGTTAACAAGAAAATGAACAGAAATGAAAGACACTGAAAACAAACTCTAAAACTGAAAATATTTCCTAAATTGATACTGATTAATATTTTGATATTATAAATGGGTTATTAATACCAAGATAAATTAATACTGTGGTGACGTTATGTGGTAATATGGTGATAATATTAGGATTATGTTCAGGTTTGTCATCTGTTACACAACATTTGTAATAAATAACACAATGTCTGTAAAAAGTGTGTAATAAATGGGTTCATGAGCTCACCTGGTTGCCCATTCTGATCGGGGGTCTCGGCCCTCCACCAAAACGAGGAGACATGAATGGCTACAACAGAACAACGCACGTTAGAGCCCGGCCCTTTAAACGCCACACACAGAACAAACTTCACATCATAAATGGGAAAGACAATTTCCTGAAAGCATTGTCGTGTTTAGTGTATGTGGAGGATCAAATGCTCATTTTAATATCTGACATTGCTCTGCTTTCAGAAAACTGAGAGGGACAGAGAGAGACAGACAGCAAGAGAGCAGAACGAGTACGCAAAAAGAGAGCAAGAGGGAGGAGGAAGTGTGCAGGGAGGAGCTACCTGGCCATGAGGTCCCATCATGCTGTTAGGAGGCTGAGCGTGAGGAGAGGACTGCGAGCCGGGGGGGCCCTGAGAGAGAGAGAGAGAGAGAGAGAGAGAGAGAGAGAGAGAGTTACAGAGAGAAAGACCGACAGACAGGACAGAGGGTTTGGGGGTCGGTGGTGGGGCATTTTAGGCAAACAGTGAAAAGAGAAAACAGAAAGCAGCAGGATTTCATCCAAACCCACATGAGCAGTGAAAAATGAAACATCGAAGCAAAAACACAGCAGCAAGAAAGACTGAACTCACCCAAAACTGATTTTATATAAACAAACCAACACGTTTCTGTACACAGTAATAACACTAACAAAAAAATTTAATTTTTCACAAAGACTTCATCAATAAATCACATTCTATTATTATATAAATTAGAAATCTTTCAGACTCCACCCCTTCTTACAGACCCCACCCCATTTGCCTGATAAACCTGCACTGTAATGCTGAACCTCACTGACTTTTACATTTGGTAACAGTAACACATGTTAACAGTTCTGTCTGTACGGAGGATTCATGTCTCTGTACACAAGGGGGCTGGTGAGAGTCAAAACATCACTGTGCAGTAGGCTTCCAGAGAGAAACACCCACACACACACACCCACACCCACACACACCCACACCCACACACACACCCACACCCACACACACCCCCACACCCACACACACAAGCTTTTAATCTTTAAAATTTAAAACTACTTTGTGGCTGCTGTAATGAGCTGTATCTTAAATCACACAGTATAACTTCAGAGAGCTTCACAGGGCTGTATGGAGCTTCACATGGCTGTATGGAGCTTCACAGGGCTGTATGGAGCTTCACAGGGCTGTATGGAGCTTCACCAAGATTGACATGGCTTCAGGGAGCTTCACAGGGTTTCATGGCACTTTGCATAGCTTGATGGGGCTTCACTGAGCTTCATGTTGCTTCAAGGAACTTCACAGAGTTTCATAGAGTTTCACAGAGCTTCAAGAATCTTTATGGAGCTTCACTGAGCTTTAAGTTGTTTCAAGGATCTTCAAGGAGCTTCACAGAGCTTGATGGGGATTCACTGGGCTTCACAGAGCGTCACTGGACTTCAAGGAGGCTCAAGGATCTTCATGGAGCTTCAAACTTCACAGTGCTTCTAAGAGCTTCACAGTGCATCATCAAGCGTCATGACACACTTACAGAATTTGAAGCTTTGTAATAATAATAAAAATAATTTAAAAATTAAAAACAAAAAAATAATAATAATAGTAAGTTTAACTTATATAATTATTTTCTCACTTTACAATGAAAAGAAAAAAAAAAAAAAAAAAAACACTAAACTAAAACACAGAGTCCTCCAAAATCCACCAGGATCTAATTTCAGCGATGTAGCTGCGCATAGTCACACTGAAGGCCTACACAGGTATGTTCCACAGCCTGTACAGCTGCAATACCACCGGGCAACAGTGCTCGGAACGCACAGACATGTTGCTGCACAGAGCGCTGAGTCCTGACACCACGCAGAATCATCATACAAACTCGTCGCCATCGATCAAAGTAACAGGCGCACCATAGTCCATAGCGAGCAGGAGGACACACATCCTGCATGGTGGATCAAAGCCTGGGGGGAACGGACACTCAAGATCGGGCCACAACCGGCAACCAGCGGACAGAGAGACGAAAACAGAAAATCAAAATACAAACGGCAACACATACAAACAGAAAAAGTTCCGGTCAGATGCAGCAGTCTAAAATGCACACAGCGTACTCTCAGCCAAAAAACATCACAGGGCTTCATGGAGCTTCACAAGGCTTCACCTTTATCATCATTTCATTTTTTTCAACCTGGTCCATGAATCCCAAGTATAAAACTCATTAAATACTCATGTGTACCAACACCACAGTCACCTCCATCACCTCCACAAACTTTAGAGAAAATGAGGGAAAATCCAAAATAAACCAAATGGTAATTTATACCACAGAGTCTATTTAAAATTTAATCCACTGTCCACATGAGAGTAAAACAGCCAATCACTTCGTCGTTGAGTCCTGCGAGATCCCAGGCACAATGCACATTTCTAGATCGGTCTTTAGGTCATATCAGAGTTAAAAATAAACATTTGTTAAATTTAAATTAAATTTGTTATGTTTAAATATTGCTGTGTACATGTAGTTAATACCGAATACAAACCATTAATACACCAATACAAAACCATTGCAGGGACAAATTTTCACACTTTGACCATCTGCTGAAATTCAGTTTCAGGTGACTTTAAAGCGAAGCAGAGCTTCAGTGTTTATACAGCGCTAAAAATCTGCACAGTCAGCATTGCAGCTTCACAGTTGCACAGGACTGTGTGTGTGTGTGTGTGTGTGTGTGTGTGTGTGTGTATAAACCAGAGAAAATGGAGTGTGATTATGGGGAACATGTGGTACCTGGAAGAATCCGGGGGGCATTGGACCACCAGGCATGCCGTCCCCGGGGGGCATGTTCCCCATCACAGGGCTCGGGGCTGCAGCAGCACTCTGCAAACACACAATCATTTAATTATTAATAATTTGGCCAAAAGTAAAAGGCCACAGTGTCCCTTTAACCTGAAAGTACTGCATCAGCCGAGACGTGTTCAGCGTGGGATAAAATTCTCCTTAAATTGGAAAATGAACATATTTTAGCATTGTGTGTAACGTTTAGCATATCCTAACTCACACAAACCTACACACACATACACAAAACTACACAAACCTACATACTTCATCAAAACATGATAGAAAACTATTATTATTATTATTATTATTACTACTACTACTACTACTACTACTATTGTTGTTGTTGATATTGCCTCAATCCTTTTCCCACTGCACACAGTTCAGGAAACTTCGGTACCTGAAACTGTAGCTGTGCTTCTGGACAAAGGGTTCAAGCTGTTCCAGCACAAACAGGAACTAGTGGTACCTGTGGGCAGGGCTAGTTACACTGTTTTTATTCTGATGATGATGCAGTGGGCTTTGCTGTAGTCATGGTTACCATTCCAGTCTCCTCCCACAGTGGAGAGTGTGTGTGTGTGTGTGTGTGTGTGTGTGTGTGTGTGTGGACTGTGAGATAGCAGTGTGAAATACCGTAGCAAGAGATTGATAACAAGAGCCATGGCTAACACACACAGACACACTACAAGTTCAAGTTACCTAGGTTCATTTGGGCTAATCCTCACTTTGGGTTCATGTTCTTGGCAATTTTTGGCTGCAGTTGAACATTTGATGAAACGCCACACGCGCACACACACACACGCACACGCACACACACGCACACACGCACACACACGCACACCCTTGCAACGTTATGTCTGTGTCTCCCCCCCTCTGTCTGCGTTTCTGCGGCTTCCTGACAGCCATCAATCACTACTTGCCCCGCCCACTGTTTCCCCAGAGGGGCCTCTCCCAGGGGGAAAAGCCTGAAGGTAACACATTTCCCTTTAAAGAGACTACAGCCACCACAGCCACCCCCCCCCAACACCCCCCCATTCCCCCTCCCCCCAACGCCCCCCTCCCCCCTCACTCCTTTCCTCCCCCCAGTAAACAGCCGAGCCTGAACACGAGATGCAGACAGGAACAAAAGCTGAGCACGACACAGAGCCTATTCTGATCCTCTAAATAAAACCAACCCTGCAACCCCCCAAGCACCCCGTCTACACCCCCCCATACCCATCAAGCTGGAGATGATAATGAACATCACAGAGGGATTTGGTCACATCACCGTTGGCTGTGCACGCTTTACAATTATTATGACTTACATGTGCACGCTCTCTCTCTCTCTCTCAGAATTTTTTTTAACAAAAAACTCTCACATTGAGCATGTTATTGCACACTTCAGTAAAGTGACCAAGTGAAACTCTGCCTCTACACAAGCAATTTAAATGATCACATTTTTATATTAATCCATCATGAAGCAGCTCTACAGTCGCTCTGAAGCTCACCAACAAACCAGCCAAGTAGAAAATTTTCATTTCCTTTCACATTTTTTATAACATGCTAGTAAATATTCATTTGTCTATTTTATGGAAGTGATGTAACACTGTCACGCTCTGAGCTGCTCAGCCTTATCTGATTAACAGTGTACATGCACTGAATAACCTGATTAGGGGCCTGAAAACATGGCCCTCTTTATCGCAGTTGTTTATACAGTGTGTGTGTATAATCTGCTAACTGTCCAAATCACATAAAGAGCAGATTATCAGTGTGAAGAAAAACACATTCTGCATCAATGCAAGCAACTCACACACATAATTCCTGTTCGGTCAGATCTGTAATTAAACCCCCTCTAAAGAACTGAGCTCAAGATCCCATTCTGACATCCGGTCAGAGTTCCGAGTCGGGGTAGATGTTAGCCACACACTTGACGTAAATCTGCTCTGCAGCTCTTCCAACACAAATCAATCTCATTTGCATAAACACGTTTAAGTTCATTTCCTTGTTTTGATAGACTTCCTGGAACATCTCACAGACACCGTGCTACAGAGGTGACAGATTTGGGATTTGAGCAATAGACATGAGTGAGGCCGATATGGACTGATTCGATATTCCGTTTATCATCAGATCATTTTAGCTCAGTTTACTTCTGCTTGTGAAAACAACTATCCTCAAAGTTTCACTAAAATCTGCTGAACAGAATTATAGAATTAAACTTCATACAGAAATACACATGATACTGAAACTTACAAAAACTACAGAATAACACACGCTCACACACGCGCTCACACACGCGCTCTCACACGCGCTCTCACACGCGCTCTCACACGCACTCTCACACGCACTCTCACACGCACTCTCACGCGCGCGCGCACTCTCACACACACACACACACACACACACACACACACACACACACACACACACACACACACACACACACACACA
>JAKKZN010000008.1:126736-131736 GCA_033441825.1 Pangasius elongatus
ATCTGGGAGAATATCCAGCTAAATGGAACATGTTGCATTTTCTAAAAATTAAGCCTTTATCTACTGCAGCGTGTGTGTGTGTGTGTGTGTGTGTGTCTGTGTGTGTGTGTGTGTGTGTGTGTGCGCAGGGTGTTTCAGAATTTACCTTTACATCTTCATGAGCTCATTCATGGCAGGTTTAACTCAGTACACATAGTTAGATAAGTCACGTCTGCTGAAAAGTGTCTGGCAGTGAGTGAAGAGGAAAATGATGCGCCTCCGTGATTTAGAGCTGGGACTAAATTTTAGGCTGAATTTTAGAAATTTGAGGGCTCAACGTTATAAGAACGTAAACACCTGCTAATCAAACATGAGAGATTCAAATTGATTTAAGTCTGGTGGTGGACTATGGTGCTAATGTGGCTGATGGAATAGAGACCTGTGGATGTCCTACAATCTCCTCACGTCCACGATCTCCTCACGTCCATGATCTCCTCACGTCCACAATCTCCTCACGTCTATAATCTCATCACGTCCACAATCTCCCACAGGGTTCTGATTCTCTTTCTCCTCACGCTGACTCTAAGCTTGTTCACTGTGAACAGGTTTTAAAGCTCCGATGTGCCTAAATTTGCTGATTCTCTGTACGTTGTAAAATTTTAAAAATAAAATTCTGTTCTGTTCTCTTCTGTATCAGCTGATTATTGTCAGCACACATATACACACACACATAAACGCTCATACACGTGTGCACATACACAAACACATATACACTCATATATGCATACATATGCATCTTCTTCTTTCGGCTTTTCCCTTCAGGGGTCTCCACAGCGAATCATCACTCTCCACCTATCCCTATCTTCTGCATNACTCTCCCTCCTCTGAACATGTCCAAACCATCTTAATCTGGCCTCCCTAACTTTGTCCCCCAAACGTCCAACATGAGGTGTCCCTCTAATGTACTCATTCCTAACGAGAGGATACACTCATACAGAACACTCATATACACATATTCATGCGTGCACACACACACACACACACAAACTCAGACAGTCCCCTCTGAAAATATTGGAACACAAGGCCAGTTCATCTGTTTCTGCTCTACACTGAAGACATTTGGGTTTGAGATCAGAAGATGAATATGAGACGATAGATCAGAATTTCAGCTTTCATTTCCTGATATTTACATCTAGACGTTAAACAACTCATAACATGGCACATTGGTGGTAGACCACCCAGTTTATTATTAAAGTAAATAACACTTACATTTGTAATACACTAATATTTGGTTGCATTTCCCTTGCGATAACTGTATCAAACCGGCGACCCACTGACATCACCAAACTGCTGCATTCTGCTGCTACCATCATGAGCTCCATCATCATTACAGATTAGTGAATCTGTTCCAAAAGCAACCATGCAAGCCCAAGCCATGACACTACCTCCACCATGCTTGCTCTATGAGCTCGTTTGTTAGTACAGCAGTGATTTCTTTAGTTTTCAGGACATTCCAAATTGTTGTATTGGCTATTCCCAGTGCTTGTGCAATGGCTCTGATTGATTTTCTTTTCTCAGCTTCAAAATGGCTTGTTTTTCTCCCATAGACAGCTCTCTGGTCTTCATGGTGGTTTATCCTTTTTAAGAACTAAAGTTAAAACCATGAGTAGACATTCAGAGCTATTAACTGTTTAAACAATCAATCTAACAGGTCACACCTGGGCAACAAGACACACCTATCAGTCACACCTGATCCGCTGTGGCGACCCCTAACGGGAGCAGCCGAAAGAGTTCGAAAGCTGAAATTCTGAACTATCATCTCATATTCATCTTCTGATCTCAAACCCAAATGTCTTCAGTGTAGAGCACAAACAAAAGAACTGGCCTTGTGTTCCAATATTTTTAGAGGGGACTGTTTACACACACACATAGACTCATATACACATGTGCACACACACACACACACACACACACACAAAGGTTTGTCAAGGTTCAGCTGTCACAAATTCCTCCCAGAGCTGCTGTTTATTTTTAGCAGGAAGGCGGTGATCCTGTGCTTTATCTTCTTGCCTGCATTGTGTTCAGTGAGGAGTAGTGTTTATCCCAGTAATGTCGTAGTGTTCAGTGAGCAGTGTTTGTCTCAGCAGCATTGTAGTGCTCAGCAAGGAGTGGTGCACAGTGACATTACAGTGTTCAGTAAGGAGCAGTGTTTATCAGAGTTGCGATGGGGAATTATAAATCCAGACCGACGCAGACATGTACAGGTAAAACCTATGAACCTCACTGTGAGCCGCTTATAACTGTGTTCAGTGATTATAACAGTTTTAAGTGTTTGTAACAGTGTTCAGCAATTCTAACAGTGTTCAGCAATTCTGACAGTGTTCAGTGTTTTTAACAGTGTTCAGTGTTTAACAGTGTTCAGTGTTTAAGTAGTTTTCAGTTTGTAAATGTTCAATGTTCCATGTTTGCGACACTGTTCAGTGTTTAAGTATTTATAACAGTGCCCAGTGTTTGTAACAGTGTTCAGTGATTATAACAGTGTTCAGGGTTTGTAACAGTGTTCAGTGATTGTAACAGTGTTCAGGGTTTGTGACAGTGTTCAGTGATTGTAACAGTGTTCAGTGTTTGTAACAGTGTTCAGTGATTGTAACAGTGTTCAGTGATTGTAACAGTGTTCAGTGTAACATTGTCACAAGTCACTAACATTGTCACAAGTCACTAACATTGTCACAAGTCCCAAACACTGTCAAAAGTCCCAATGTGACAGTGTTCAGGTTTGTAAATGCTCACTGAGTGTTCCATGTTTGTAACAGTGTTCAGTGTTCAGTGATTCGGGAGAGCAGCAGGAGGAAATAAACTCTCACATCACGGTGTTTCAGTGATGATTAGTAAAGTGCCTCCATGCTGCTGGTGGATTTTATTCTCATTTACATTTCATTTACGGCATTTGGGAGATGCTCTTATCCACAGCGACTTACAATAGAGCTTTGAAGTCTATCAAAAATACATTCTGATACTGGCTCACTAGGTCATTATAATCACGCCAGTGTTTAAAACTCTAACACACGAGCACAGTGGCGCAGTGTTCACTGTATCATTACATCATTACTACACCCTGAGCGGAGAACAGTTAATAACTGTTAATAACTCTTAATAACTGTGTATATGAGTTTTATGTAAAGTTTAAACTGTAATTAAGAGTGCAACTGTGTCATAAACAAGTATGACACAGTAATGTTATATAACGTGATATTGTTAATCAGGGTTTTTTTCCTGCCCGTGTGTGTGTGTGTGTGTGTGTGTGTGTGTGTGTGTTGATGTGGTGAAATGTCTGAAGATGTTTTAAACTGCGTTTTAAAGAAGGAATACAGAGAAAATTAAACTTTTTCAATAACTGAAAGAGATAAATCTTCATGTTTAACATGTTTATATCTTGTTTGTGTAGTGTGCATCTGCACTGAGCTTTTTCACACACAGCAGTCCATTTGTTCAAATCAGAGCAAATTTGATACTTTTGGCTCGTTTGCCAACAAAATCTGCTGGGGGCGTGTCAGGGGGTGGGGCTAAGAATATTCATAAAACCTTTCATTGGTCAGAAATACAGAAACAGAGACAAACCTTTCGGTGTGTATACACCGTGTGTGTATGTGGCTACAGATGAGTGGAAGAAGAAAGTGAGTGAGTCTTACTCTGTGATTATGGAGAAGCTGGATGATGATCTGAGGATTAAAGATGAAGAATATTCTGAACTCAAACATGTGTTCAGGTGAGAAACGATTCCAGAATCTTCTACAGATTTAACACTGATTAATTTAATTAAACTCATGAAATATTTACAATACATTTACACTTATTCATTTGGCAGACACTTTTATCTAAAGCGGCTTACAAATGTGGAAATACAAGCAAAGTGATATATCAAGCAGAGAACATGTAGTGCTACCATGCACGATTTTTAATGGAGTACTAAAGGAGCAAAGTGCCGAGAGTAGAGGCGTAAGAGCAGATTTTTTTTAGGGGTTAGTTAAGTGTTCATAGAAGAGGGTGGTCTTTAGACTTTTTTTTTTTTTTTGAAGATAGTGACGGATTCTGTTGTCCGGACTGAGGTTGGAAGTTCATTCCACAATAAATGACATTAAATCTTCATATAAACCCTAAAATGAGTCACAGCCCGTGTTGTCCTTTAAAATGATAGAATGTAAAAGGTTCCAGGTTTGAGGTGTGATGGTCCGTCCGTAACCTCGTCTCTGTGTTGTTTTTTCTAAACGTGTTCAGTTCAGATGAAGCTTTTAACAAAGTGAATCTGAACTACCGCTCAGAGGCCGGACTGTCCCTGTTGCACCTGTGCTGCATCTGTGCAGGTACCAACCAAACAACACACACACAGCACACACACCTGAAGTACTATGGTACAATGGCATCTATTGCCTCAAGTAGCAACAGTTCCTGTGTGTTTAGCAATCAACAAAGTTCTTATGACGAAGAATAAAAATATTAAAAAGTTTTGTGACCATATCTTTAAACTCTATCTTTAAATATCTAAAAATGTTGATAAACAATTATTGTGATAATAAGCAATTATCACAAGCTTTAATGCTGTACCTGTTAATCTGTAAATAAATCAGTAAGAGAAGTACCTTCTGTAGTCACAGCTGTTTCTGCGTCAGTACTGAAGCACTCTCTGATCCACTCTGACCCACTCTGACCCACTCTGACCGACTCTGATCCGCTGTGACCCACTCTGATGCACTCTGACCCACTCTGACCCACTCTGATGCACTCTGACCCACTCTGACCCACTCTGATCCACTCTGACCCACTCTGATCCACTGTGACCCACTCTGATGCACTCTGACCCACTCTGACCCACTCTGATCCACTCTGATCCACTCTGATCCACTGTGACCCACTCTGATCCACTGTGACCCACTCTGATCCACTCTGACCCACTCTGACCCACTCTGATCCACTCTGACCCACTCTGATCTAGGAAAAAAAAGCCACATCCGCACTCTGATGCT
>JAKKZN010000008.1:151883-166048 GCA_033441825.1 Pangasius elongatus
TATAATGCGAACTCTCTCTTCAGGACTGCTCCTCTACACACACACACACACACACACACACACACACACACACACACCCCCACACACACACACCCACACACACACACACACACACGCACACTGACACTCTCTAACGTCAGCAGTTACTGATACGAAGGGAAAAACCCTTTCGACAGCACACACATGCACATTTAATTGAATTAACTCTGAGTAAACAGTTTAGACTCTGTGTGTTCTATAATGACTGACAGTCCATTTTTCTAACAGTAAAGTGCTTCTGTAACAAATTCTACACACACACACACACACACACACACACACACACAAAACTTTGCACCTTTGTTAATGTGTTATACTGCATTTGTGTGTAAGAGGCATATTATTTACACAACAGCAACAGATTCATAGTCACTAAGAATTTATGAATTTCTACACAAGTCATGAGTATCATAACTACACTAATCAGGTATATACTATAGAGTAAAATAAACAAACAACATTGTTTTCATGGATATTTCACAATAGTGTAAACATACAGAGAGGTAAAAATTGTTCAGAAACAGTTACCCTACACACTTTGTTGCCACCATAGTCTTACACTCTACACTCTGTAGTCACAGTATCGATTTTATAACCCAGACTGCTAACCAGTAGGCACTTTAATAATAATATTGTTGTTCTCTCTGTGTGTGCGTGTGTGTGTGTGTGTGTGTGTGTGTGTGTGTGTTTCAGGAGAGGCCAGAGTTCTCAGAGGTTGTATCTAAACTTGAGGAGTGTTTGTGCAACATTGAGGTGAGATAATGTTTGATCCTCAGCATGTGCTAATAATTCTTGATGTGCTACGGCATGATATTTAACATGTACAGCGCTGTTGTCATGGATACATTAATACAGCACTGTTGTCATGGATACATTAATACATGGGCACGATGTCTGTGTTCCATTCATTTAGATTCCATAGTACACACACTGTGTACACCTTTGTATAACTTTAATGGTTTTTTTATGCTACATCAGTAAACAAGGTCTCTTTGATACTCTGTACCTCAGGTTCAACACAACCTGCTGAGACAGATTTCAGTCAGATGTGAGTGTAATGGCTCTGTGTGTGTGTGTGTGTGTGTGTGTGTGTATAGCTGATGTCTCCAGCCTCCAGCAACAGCAGTGGTTCTCTGTCTCCATCGGCATCTTCAGACTGTTTGTTTGGCCGTGTGAGTCCGGGCCGAAGTCATGTAGCTGCGCTGCGCTCACGCTTTGAACTGGAGTATGCACTGAACACCCGTGCAGTGTGGAGGTATATATACACACACACACACACACACACACACACACACACACACACAAACACAAGCATGTACATTATTCACACATTTTTGTTTGTTCTTTATGTCCCATGTTATGAATTTATGGATTATCATATGAAGTGCAGATATACATGTACCTTTAGATATAGACAAATAGACATGTAATTGTGCCTTCGGTAACAATTTACTTGGCCCCACCCCCTGAAAGTAAGCACTTTATTCAGTAAGTGTGTGATTCTGTAAGTAAGAGTCAGTTTAGCATAGCCAGTCTGCTTGTCTGCATGTTTTTGGGAAATGTGAGGAAGCCGGAGAACCCAGAGGAAACCCACATTAACATGAGTAAATATGTGAAACTCCACACAGACCCTAACCTGAGCTGTGAGGCAGCGATACTACACACTGCACTGCCACAACACCCTGAAAACACTACAGTAGTTAGATATTTCAGTTAAAACCCTTATAATCGTGTGCAGCACCACTGGGCCACGAGTCGGCCACTTAAGTCCAAAAGTTATATCAGTATTTCCGTGAGGAAAGTTCCTGGTATTCAGAGTCGCAGCTGCTTAAGTGGGGTTGGCAGATTTTTCTTGAGTAGAACTCTCAGGAAAGAAGTTTCATTTACTTTGTTTAGAGACTGCTTTTATATCAGACACTTGCCTTTAAACCCAATAAAAATCAGTAAATATAAAATGCAAATGTATAAAATAAGAAACAATGAGAATGAGAAAAAGCACAGTGTGTGTTAAGTGTGTAGTTACATCTGAGGTCTGAACACTGCTGTGTTCACAGCTTCAGTATTAGTCAGATTTACCAGGAAAACACAATGCACGCATCCAAACACACACACACACACACACACACACTGTGTACAGTGGTTGCTGGGAGTATTCACCAAGGAAACGAAGGACTGCAAATCCAATAAAAACATGCATGACACTGTGTTCCAGTGCTGTGTGTGTGTGTGTGTGTGGTTTAGTAACAGTCCACATGTCCACTGAGATACGGCTCCAGAGAGAGTGTAATTAAAATATGTCTCTTGTTGCTTGTGCACTTTATGGAAAGCTGTTTTATTCAATTCATAAAGGGTTTAGTTATTAATTTAATATCAATGTAATGTAGAAATGAGGCTAGGCCTTGGGAAGAAAACTCCTCCAGAGGGTAAAACAGAGAGTCACCCCACACAGGGCTTGAACTTAGGGCTGGAGGATTTACAGGCCAACATGATGCAGCCCAATGAGCTACAAGCCCAGCCCAAAGAACTGCGAGTGGCCAAGCCAAAGGCTCGAGAAGAGTAAACTGAAAAACAAAAAGTCCGAAAGAAAAGACATACAAAGGAAATAAGTAAATTCATTGTTTTTTTTTTTAAAGCAAGGAACCGGAGAAAGCCAAAGAAACCCCACGAGACAAGCTCCAAGAGGTTTGGTCTGACACAGCAAGAAAGCTTGAGAGAGAGAGAGAGAGATGAAACCCTGAGAGAGAAACTCAGGAGTTTTTATCAAATTACCAGCTTAGTCTCAGTACCGCACTCAACAAGGAGAACTCAAGACTGAGAGTTTGAGCAGCCGGTAAGCAGCCCTTAAACAGGGCAGTCACAGGTGGAGCCGATTACCACTAGTTACTGAGTGGCTCTCTGTCTCCCTCTGGTGGCGAGCCGGAGCCATGGCAGCCTGCCCCTTACATTCTCTTCATGTGGCTGAAACGGCACGTTTAGTTTTAGTGAAATTATTACTTAAATGTTTAAAATGTCTCAGTGTGAGCATTGTGTGTGTGTGTGTGCAGCCCAGTTATAAAGTGTGTTATAAATTGCATACAGTGTATGCAATGCAATATGTATTAGTGTGTATATACAGTATGTGTGTGTGTGTGTGTGTGTGTGTGTGTGTGTGTGTGTGTGTGTGTGTGTGTGTGTGTGTTGCTGTTGTTGTTGAGCATGATTCTTGTCATTTATCTGCAGTTCTGGACGGCGTTCCTCCCAGGGCCTGTCTCTGGATGAACTCAGGAGAAACATGCAGTTCCCCATTGACAGAAATGGTATGTGTGTGTGTGTGTGTGTGTGTGTGTGTGTGTGTGTGTGTGTGTGTGTATTGTGGTGTGTGTGTGTGTGCACGCGCATGCGTGTGTGTGACAGTCGGTATGTTCTCTGTTGCAGGTTATGTATCAGATCCCATGAGCACCATGAGGTTCCACTCCAGCAGCAACACCAGCCTTGAGGATGCCAGCTAATGCACACACACACACACACACACACACACACACACACACACACACACACACACACACACACACACACACACAGAGAGAGTGTGTGTGTGACTCTGGTGTTATAAGTTTAATCAAATCTAAAGTGAATTTAAAAAGTGTGTTCATTTTGTTGATATTTTCTTTTCTTTTGTAAATTGTTAATCCTGACTGCAGGAAGTGTTTTTTCTTTACAGATGAAAAATGAAACATTGAACATCACGTCAAAGATCAGCTTTAAATCCTTTAAGAACATTAATAAAGATTTCACATCACAGTGTCAATAATTAACATGCCATCGAGAGAAATTAACATCTAACACAAGACTAACAAAGATGAAAATGCAGACATTGAAGTTTCCCTTTGAAGTGTGTGTGTGTGTGTGTGTGTGTGTGTGTGTGTGTGTGTGTGTGTGTGTGTGTGTGTGTGTGTGTGTGTGTCAGACTCAGTATAAATAATTTAATCAGTGTTCAGTGGTGTCTGATTTCCACCTCAGTTCAGTTTGGTGAGAGGAGCAGCGGAGAATAACTTGTAAACTTGTCATGAACTATAAATTATAAATGATAACATTCTATACTTATGAGTTATTTTATCATAAACTTTGGTAAATAAACTGGAAACAGCCGTGTGTTATGATTGTCTAATCTGCTCGTTATCATCACATTTTCTTCTTCTTGACAAATACAACACTGTTTATTTACAGAATATAAAGATATGATTACTGATCAAATTAAATTGAACTTTATTAACTTTAAATTCTGAGCAGAAAGAGAGGCCTGATGAAGCCATTTCCTGAAGAAGTAGCTAGCATGTTAATTAGGTGGTAAAATAAAATAAAATAAAGAGGTTATAGGAGGAATCTGTACAATTTTGTGTAAAAACCATACAGGGGGTTTATTAGCCTGCATGCTAGCTAGCTAACAGAACACATTTATTTCAGTATCATATACAGATGCATTATTGGCATTTTATTATTATTAATATTATTATTTATTGAAATATTTATTGCTGCTGTTTATATTGCCAAATAGATTCATTCATCATTGTCTTGCTGTTTGCGAGAGAAAAATTTCCTTCCGCTTAAATATTTTGCTCCTCAAGCGTACCGAGACGCCGAGCAGTCAGCCATCTGCTGAACCTGCGGTGAGCTGATAGACAGAAAAACAAACGCTTTGATAGCGACTGAGATCCAGCTGAGAGAAAGTGAGAGACTTGACGAAGGTACATACATAAAAGCACAATTCCAGAATGTTCTGCTTTAGCAAACTCAGACTGGTTCTAGAGTAGCTGTGGTTCTCGCTGCAGATCATGACTCTGACTTTCACAGGTCCTCGTGGTGTTTATTGGTTACTAATGGAGGTCAGGATGTTTGGAGAAGCTGAGATCAGAGTTACGGACGATGCTGTATAAGTGTTAGCTATCTTGGCTAATTTCAGTCTTCATCAGTGGTGTTGGTGAGATGTTCATGATGTTATTTACTGCAACATCTTCTTGATCTTCTGGAGTTTGCTCAGAATCCATTTCCTCTTCTTCTTCTTCTGATGGGTTGCTAGAGGATGGATTATTTCGACCTTCTGTTCCTAAAGCTTCAGTCTCCATTATGAAGTTTTCCACCACTGTGTCCTCCAGTTCCTCACGCTCGCTGTTCACTGGCAGGCAGATCTGCTGGTCCTTGGCAGTCTCAGATGATTCCTCATTTCCCTGAGACTCTTTTGGACTCAGTATAGTTTCATCTATTTCCAGAGCTTCATCGTTTACTGTCCTCTCTCCATCAAGGATCTTCATCTCATCCATCGGCTCAACAAATGTCTCGAAATATTTTGAGGCTTGGTGAATGTTAACCCAGTTACTTACAAGCTCTTCATGATCTGTCCGGGGAGCGACAATAAGTTCAGCTTCTCTCTCCTCTCTTTTGAGAGCCAGGACTTTCTCCAGAGGCTGAGATTCTTCTGAAGGAGAAGTGCTGCCTTCTACACTCCTGGTTTCTTCAGCAGTATCGGCACTTTTGTCCTTTTGAATGTGATTGCCATCTCCTGCTCTGCTCTCTTCTTCAGCTCTACTATCAAGGTCAACATTCATGTCTTTGGGTTCTGTCTCGGCACCTGCAGGATCTTCTGCAGGATTTTTGGCATCTGATGAAGCTTCATCCTCAGTGGCAGCATTGTTACTATTCTCTGATATTAGTGATTTAATGTTTTCCACCTCATCTTTCTGCTCTTCTTCTTCTTCTTCTTCATTGGTTGTCTCTTTCTGTATTTCTCTTTGGTACTCTTCTTCTTTCTCATTGTTATCATCTACCTGTTCATTTTTCATACTTCCTTCTTTAGTCATATCTTGATTGATTTCTTCTTCATTGGTCTCAGAAGTTCCCTCATCTTCCCCTGGTCCAGCTTCGTCCTTCTTATCAAGTTCCTCCTGGTCTACAGTAATGATTTCTTCTCCGTTTTCTGCTTCGATTTCTCCTGATTTTACTTCAGGTCGATCTGTGGTTTCCTGCAGAGATTCGTGAAAAGTGGGATCAGAGTTGTCTTTCTGTTCTTCTTTGTTGTCGTTTTCCTGCTCCATCACTATTTTCGGCATCTCTGCATCAGCTCCACCAACATCTGTCCTTTCTTCTCCATCTTCATTGTACGTGTGTGAATCTACCTCACTCTCTCCAACCTCAGTTTCTTTCAAAGATTCATTTTCCTTCAGCTTTTCCTGATGTTTATCATCCTCTGTGTCTTTACCTTCACTGTCAGACTTCTGCTCATCTTTTTGCTTCTCATTCTCTTCTTGTACTTCTCTTTCTCCCACATCATCCTCTACTTTTTCCTCTGATGTTTGACCTGTTGGAGTGGGTTCTTTTTGGTCTGCCCTATCCTCATTCATCTCTTGATTGGTTTTCTCCTCATCCTTGTTTTCTTCCTCTGTGTTCTCATCCTCCTTAACTTGAGGATCCTGGTCTTTGGTTTCCTCCATTCCATCCCTCACGTCTGTCTCAACTCCATCTCCATCTTCTCTCTGCTCTTTTTCTCCCTCAGTCTCAGATACCTCCACTCTTTCTTCTGATTTCTCATCTTCACCCTCCATATCTTCATCTTTCCCCTCATTTACTGATGAATCCTTTAATTCTAATTCTGTAGCTTCCATTTTGCCTTCTTCAACAAATTCTGCAATGTCATTTCCTGTCTCCTCAGAAATAGTCCTCAGATTTCTTGATTCTTCATCAAAAATTTCCTCTTCATCAGCTCTGACCTCCTCAGCAGAAACCTCTTCTCCAACATTCAGCCATTCATCATTTACTTTTTCTACCTCAGTATTCTGATGCATATTTTCATGATTCATGGATGTTTCTTCAGGGTTCTCTGTGATCATGTTGTCCTCTTCCTCCACTGGAGTTGCTCTGGTTTCTTCAGCATTTTCTGAATTTTCACTTGTAGCCTCTTTCCCTGGTTCTTGCTCAAATTCTTCCTTAGATTTAGGCACTTCTCCATCTGTTGGCTCTTCATCCTCAGGCTTTTCCATCGTTTCAGGTTTTTCATTTGATTTATTTTCCTTGTTTGTGAAATTATTGTCCTTTTGCTTTTGTCCTTCTTCCTCATCAATTGTGTCTTGCTTTACTTCTGGTTTGTGGTCTTCATTGTCATCACCATTGTTCTGTTCATCTTGTACATGTTCGTCTTCATTGGTTGTGTTTTGAGTTTTTACTTCTGTTTGTTTGTTGTCTTTTTCTTCTTCCTCTGTTTTTGTCTCAGGTTGTGGTGTTTCATGTTTTTCCTTTTCAAGTTCCTCTTTGGGTTCCTCTGTATGTGCTTCTTCTATTTCATCCTCTTGCACAGGTTTAGCTCCATTTTCTTCATTGGCTGTCTGCTGGGCCACGTTACTTTCAGGCTCAGCTCCTAGAACAAAGAGGAATTTATTTAGTTTTTTAAAAAGTTTTTTTTTTATGCACAGCAGCATCATAACAGATGATCAATTACCACAAATCTCCACTACCAAGAATTTATTATAGAATTTATCTTTAAAATCTTATACAGTTGTCAGTTTAGAGAGAAACTCACTTGGTCCAGAACGCTGGCTCACGACCGGCACCAGCTCGTCTTCCTCAGTGGTGGTGTCACTGAGTTCAGGTTCAGAAACACACTCAGCCATGTTTAAAATGGCTTCTGCTAACTTCTCCTGCACAGACTTGGCTTGGGTTTGAGGCAGAGAAGGAGAAAGAGGAATGTGAAGAATGTCAAAATAAAAATGAAAATAAATAGCTGGATTATTAACACTAATTAACTTTTACAAATTCAACAAACAAACAAAGAATGTAACAAGGACTCGTCCAAAATTACAAAAAAGTGAATAAAAATCTAACATTCTGAATTTGGTCCAGCAGAGCAAAAAGTAGACATGCAAAAAAAACCACAAAACAACACAAAATGAAATTTCATAAGTTTATTTTAAATGTTTAAAAGTTTATTAATAAACAGTAGATTAAACACATGCCATGCAGGTACCGATAATAAAATATAACATTTCTCTCCTCAGTTCCTCATATGAAAGGTGGCACGTGTGGGAGTAATTTAGAAGTTGACGCTATTTTCTCTCTGTATTATTCTGCATATGTATCGGAATATTAATAATTGGATCATAAACAATTCTGTCATCACGTTTACACTCATGTGCAGTGATTTACAGCCGGAGAAAACTGGAGAGATTATTAATAAGTGAAATATTTATATATTTTTCATAAATTTCTATAATTATAAATTATATTTAATTTATACACTTTTAATCCCACATATACCACCTCTATAATCATTTCAGCATGACAGTGATTATAATGACAAATCTCAATAACAAACACATTAAATCTGTTTATGAGTACACAAGGCATGTGCTGATAATCTGATAATCAGATGATGCTCCATCTATAACACAAAACTAAAATAAAACTATTGTCAAATTAGGTTCCTTGTTGTGGACTTGTTTAAAGGAGCAAGTGTGCTTTTATAAAATCTATGACGTTTTTATAAAGTCATAAGTAAAAGGTCACAACACATGCATTTCCATTTTTACATTTAGAGTTTCATGTTTAAACAATAAAACATCAGATAATTATCATGATGGAATAATGTAATATCAGCACATGCCTAGAATAAAATGAATAAACACAACAATATGATAAAGAAAATATAACCACACAGCAAACTCAAAGAACAAAGCAGAGAAAAAGATCCTTACAGAAATCGCACAGTATTTTCAGATTTTAATGACAAACCATCTTTTATTTTCAGAAAAACAATTTGCCTCAAAGAACTTAAAGTGCAGAATTCATACTTTTCTAACAGTACAACAAAAACGCTACAGCTACAATTAAGCAGGAATTCTGTTTCTATTTTACTGTTAAATTCAAACTGAGTAAAATGCAAAACATCTCTGAGCATTAAAGATCATAAAAATAATTATGACTCTTATGTTTAATTATTTAAAAGTCCAAAAATACTGGCACACTGCACAATTAACAAAAATAAATCACAAACCATTAAACAAGCAAATGAAACAACGAGCAACACAAACAGAGTAAAGACATCAGTGATTTCCTTTTAAACATTGAATTATAATAAAGTTTAACCTCGGAAACTAACCGCTGAGTGACCTGTGCTGATAATCTGATATCTGAGAAATCATTTTACACCACAACAGTCCTGACTTCTGCACTCTGATTGGTCAGAAGGTGTTCATCTTCTATAACAGCAGCTCTGACAGTAGTGCAGCTGCAAATGACAGGTTTATATTAATGCGTTCGTTCTATATACGTTATCGTTTATAATGTTATCGTTTCTATAGTAACAGCTCATTCACAGTGACTCGTACAGCTGATATGGTCAAATTTTCTGTAAGGAGATGCTTATGGAATATTTAATATTTATGGAAGGAGTCTCCGGTGTCAGCACAACCCCATCACTCAGTATTTTACTGTAAAACACACACACACACACACACACACACACACACACATACACACACACACACACACACACACACACACACACACACACACACACACATTTCTGTTGATGGGGAACTGCATGTTTATCCATCATTTATTAGTTTATTAGTTATTTATTAAAAGCAGTTCAGAAGTTCATTTTCAGAAGGAGAGAAAGTCAGAACAGAACAAATCTCCTGATATAAAGCAGAATATCAGCACATGCCTGCCAGATAGCGGCTAATGGCTAAATCACTAAATAGTGATTAGTGTTCATCAGAGTACACACACTCCAGTAAAATCCACACAGTGAGAACATGAGATAACCTGAGGCTAATACTCACCTCGGTCACCCTCCTTATTCATATCTCCAGCTGTTCCCTCTCTGAGGTCCTCTCTGGGTTTCTCAACTTCTCCAGGTTCCTCTCTGGGTTTCTCAGCTTCTCCAGGTTCCTCTCTGGGTTTCTCAGCTTCTCCAGGTTCCTCTCTGGGTTCCTCAGCTTCTCCAGGTTCATCTCTGGGTTCTTCAACTTCTCCAGGTTCCTTTCTGGGTTCCTCAGTTTCTCCATCTTCCCTCTCTGTGTGTTCCATCTCCTGGTTTTGGTTTTCATCCTCAGTGGGCAGAGCCATGCTGCTCGTCTGCAGGACTTCCATCTCCTCTGCATCTTTTTCGGGTGTTAATGTGGGCATGTGTCTCTTAGGCTTCACCTCCTTCTCTTCATGTTCTTCATCTTCCTCACTGCTGGACGAGCTTCTGGACACACCATAGGAGATGGACGGTGATCCTCTCACTTCTAATGGAATAGAAATGAAAAGTGAACAGAACTGGACAATAAACACAAAACTGAACATGAGAGCAAGCTTTATAAATTAGTTATATTTTGTTAAATAGAAGTGAAGTGAAGTGACGTGTAGAAATAAATATTAAAACACTGACTGTTTCTGTTCAAATCGTCATTTCCATTTTCGTCCTTTATTCTCTCATCCTCCTCCTCTCTGAGTGATGGAGATATTTTATTTCTCTCATCCACTCCATCATCCATGGGACCTTCATCATCAGCCTCAAAGTCTTCCTCATAACCTAAAGCACAACACACACACACACACACACACACACAGATAATGATCTGATCATTATCTATATTAAATATATTCACTTTAGATTCAAAATTCAAGATTCAAAGCTTTATTTGTCACATCACACGTGCATTCATAGCCTGAAGACTGTAGGTAAAAAACAATAAATATACAAACTGTATACAATATGTACAGGATATAATATAGAGGGGAGAGTGCAAGATGACAGGCAGGAGTATACAAATAATACACATCTGGAAAGGTATGTATATATGAATGTATCTATGCATAACATCTAGCCGTGGCAATTCCCCTCCAGAGCAGCAGATGGAACCCTCCCCTGAATTTTGAATGACTTCTAGGTAACTGACATAAAAGGCACATAAAATCTGTGCAAAACCTTATAGTTTGCCTGCAATCGGGTGATCTCTGAGTTGTGTTTTTGGGTAGTGATCTTGTGTGTCTTGTGTATGTATGTATCTCATATTTGCACATTGTCTAGCCCTCTGATCTCAGTTTGTTAGATTTTTCATTATTGGTATTTTGGCCCTGCTCTTTCCACTGACCTTTCGTTTGCTACTGTTTTTGGATTTGTTTGCTTTCTGTGTATTTTTGGCATCGACCTGTATTTTCTTGACCTTGACCTTGCTAAACTTCTAGCATATGGATCCGTATTCAATGTGATCAGGAGTTCAGATTTTGGAAGAAGATTTTGGAAGAAGCTTCTCCTTAGCCTCTCAGTCCTGTCCATGTCGTTGCAGAGGCACTTTCCAGACTGCAGCCAACAGAACAGTCTGTTGTTGAGGTGTGTGGGATCCTTAAAGATCTTTGCTGCTCTGGACCTGCACTGCCTGGTGTAGATGTCCTGTTGATCTGTTCAGCAGACCTCACCACCCTCTGCAGGCCTTTAGAGTCCTCAGCACTGCAGTTCCCATACTAGGCAGTATAAAAACGTCTTCTGGATAGCTGAGGAGATGTGGAACTTCTACATCTTGGCCTGGCACCCCTGGGACAGCCTCTCTACTTCAACCACCTAGGCCTTGTCATCATTCTTGGCGATCACGCCTACCACCACAGTCTCATCCGCAAATTTCAAGATACTGTTGGATGTGTGAGTGGCTACACAGTTGTGAGTGAGGGTGTTGGAGCTGAAGCCGTCTACTTTCACCACCTGCAGCCATCCAGTTAGAAAGTCCAGAACCCAACCACAGAGTGACGAGTAACGACAGAGTTATTGAGATAAGATGGTGTGTAGGACATGGGAGATGGTGTCATTCAATTCAATTCAGTTTTATTTGTATAGCACTTTTCACAATGGGCATTATCACAAAGCAGCTTTACAAAAAAATACATTCAGGATATAAAATTTAAGTTTATAAATTTATCCCCAATGAACAAGCCAGAGGTGACTGTGGTGAGGAAAAACTCCCTGAGACAATATGAGGAAGAAACCCTGATGTTGTCCAGTTTATTTTCCATGGACTGTATATCAGCTAGCATGATGCTGGGCAGGGGTGGATGATGTGCTTCTGCTCTTAGCCAGTTTCGCAGACCTGAGTGTTTCTCTCTGTGTTTCCTGCATCTCCTTGGGGGATCGCTCTATTTGTTTTGGTTGGCATCTCGGTGGATCTCTTTTGGCCAAGAGGAATTACTGATAAAAGTGTCCAGTAACTGTTAAGTGAGCTGAAAAACTATATTCAAAAGTGTGCTATGGTCATATGTGACAAGTGCCAAAGATGAGGGTGCAAAAGAAGTAAGTAAAATTAGAATAAACAACAAAAATGCAGTCTTAATGAAGCAGTTGCAACTGCATTAAAAACACCTGTACACCTGTTCAATCATGAAAAAGTCACTTCACTTCACTTTACTTCACTAAAATATCCAATCAGCCAATTATGTGGCAGCAGCACAATGTATAAAAATCATACAGACACAGATAAAGCACTTCAGTTAATGTTCTTATCAAATATCAGAATGTGGGGAGAATGTGACTTTGACTGTGACTGAGAACAGACTCATTGAAACTGGACAGCTGAAGACTGGAGAAAGACCAGATCTTCAGCTGTCTGATGTTTGATGTGATCATTAACTGAAACTCTTTACTGATTTCCAAATGATCATTATCAGTGATAAAATATTAATCTTAGTTAAGGTTTCTTTGTACATTAAAGTACCGTTTTTGTGTTTGTGCTCCTGGTTGGTGTTTCCCTTGGTCTCAGTGTCTTGTGATTGGCTGGATTCAGACTGCGAGTGTTTTTCCTCTTCTTCCTCGTTTTCCCAGGATTTGGAGACGACTGGATCATGTCTGGTCCTCTTTGGTGGAGTTGGTTTTTTATCCAGGCCCATTGCTATGATACATCTGGAGACCATATTGAGTTTATTTAGGGGTGTGGTTTACCTATAGGTGGGGTGTGGCTTACTTAAAGACAAAGCATGGTTTACCTGTAGTATGGGGCAGGACTTATGTGTAGCAGGGATGGGGTTTACTATTAGTATGGGGTGGGTCTTTGTGGAGCAAGGACCAAGCTTACCTGCAGTATGGGGCAGGGCTTAACTGTGGTTAGAATGGGGCAGAGTTTATGTACGGCAGGGACCACGGGGCAGTCGTGGCCTAATGGTTAGAGAGTCGGACTTATAACCCGAAGGTCGTGGGTTTGAGTTTCAGGCCTGCAGGGACTGTAGGTGGGGGGAGTGAATGACCAGCGCTTTCTTCCTCCCTCAATACCACGACTGCGGTGAGACCCTTGAGCAAGGCACCGAACCCCCGACTGCTCCCCGGCACTGCCCACTGCTCCGGGTGTGTGTTCACGGTGTGTGTTCACTACTGTGTGTGTGCACTTGGATGTGGGATAATGCAGAGCACAAATTCCGAGTATGGGTCACCACACTTGGCCACAAGTCACTTCACTTCACTGCCATACCTAGTAGGGCTTTATGTGTTGTTGGGGGAGGGGCTTACTTACAGCAGGGGGAGGTTTTTATATGCTGCAGAGGGCAGGCCTTACATGTAGTAAGAGAAGGGATTTACATGTAGCAGTTGGAGTTTCTCACCTGCAGTGGGTGGGGATTACCTGTAGCAAGGGGCAGCTCCTTCAACCCCAGAGAAGCCGAAGTGGGCGTGGCGTCCTCCGAGCCGTGAGTTCTTCCTGTGTTTGAACTCACAACAGGAGCTGAGACGCTCGACCTGCAGCCCATTCAGGTAGAACGTCAGACTGAAGGGGAAACCACGGTGACGCCGAGACACAAACTGAAATGACTCTGATACACACACACACACACACACAGTTACAGTGAGTAAAGACTGACACACAGGGAAGGAAATGAAGAGCAATAAAAGACATTTTACTGACGTTGGGCTGTAAATACAGTGTATGCATAATGATTATATTACACAATGAGTACACATCGCGGTTGCCACGAGCAGCTTCGTACTCAGGACTCCATCAGTGGACAGAGGATAGATTTTAATCAACTGGACTTCGTGCAGAACTGTGATGAATTTATTGATTGCACAATTGCACTACTTGGCCTTGTACCACACAATAATAGAAGGGATTTATTTTTAATCGCACTATCCGTTACAC
>JAKKZN010000008.1:173556-185064 GCA_033441825.1 Pangasius elongatus
TTAAACTAAACTCAGCGTTTATTGTGTGGTGTTTAAACTAAACTCAGCGTTTATTGTGGAGTGTTTAAACTAAACTCCGTGTTTACTGTGTGGTGTTTAAACTAAACTAGAGAGAATATAAATCTCTTACCGCAGTAGGACGGAGAAAGAGGAGTTTTCCTTCCCATCGCTGTCGGGGTTAAAAACCTCCTCCGGTGTTTTTCTCGGTGTTTTAAAGCTTTTCTCTGTTTCTCTGTGAAGCCGCTGTTTTTTTCGGTGCGACTCTGACCGCCGCTTTAAAGCGAGAGTGTGTGTGTGTGTGTGTGTGTGTGTGCGCGCTCCAGGGGCGGAGCAACATGGCTGCGTCACAGCTTCACCTCTCTGTCCCGAGACCTCCCACTTTGACCCACTTCCGGTTTCTCATTTCCGCTAGAGGGCGCGAGAGACAATAAAAGATAAACGTACAACCTGCGGAGTCTAAAATCACTTATAAATAATTATAAATATTTATAAATAATTATTTATTATAATAATTATTAATTATTTTAGATGAGAAATGTTTTTTATTTTCTCAGCTCGAAATATTTCCATATTGAGCTCGTGATGATTTTTAAATCTCAGCCACGTGAGGTTAATTAAAATGTAAATAATTAGACGTTATTAGTGTCAGTAAAAGCAATGCAGATAATAATGAGCATTTATTATCTTTAGTTTCACAGTTTAATATGATTTACATTTTTATTTCAGTTTACTGTTTTAATTTTGTAATAATTTTAGCTTTCTGATATCAATAATAATAATAATAATAATAATAATAATAATAATAATAAATCTAACAGAATTCGCTGCTTTTCACAAACAAATGTTCAGATGCTGCCACCTAGCGGTCGTTAGCATTAGCGTTAGCATTAGCATTGTCACTTCCTGTGTTTACAGCCGTAGCTCGGATAGCTAGCGGCTAACAAGGGAGCGGTTTCGTTTTTTTACGTAAGTGATTTATTACTTTAAAACTGCTTTTTAAATGCACAGTGAGCTGCAGATATAATAAATCTAATCTTATTACATTCATATTATGATTCATCATTAACGTCTTATCGCTAATAATTCTAATGTTACCATAATTCGCTAAACATTGTGGCGACGCGTTGGGAGTGTTCCAATTCACTCCGTTCTCCCTGCATGAGTGCACTACAGAGTGTGTGACGTAAGGCCCTCTTCTCACTATTTAGTGCACTACACCTACAGGAGGAGGAATATTTGGCACTGAGCCCGAGTTTAGCGACAATAACCCGATTATAAACAGTGAATACTTTATACAACTTTTAATCTCAATAAAATCTATTAAAGACCATTTTAAAATCCAGATTTTCTGTTTATCCGCTAACCTTAAATTATATTAAATAACCTTAAATTAATTGTCTTCAATTCTCAAAGTTCTGGTAAATAATAAATTGGAATTAATTTGATAAAGTTTATTAAATGTGTTTCTGTGAGAGTTTTGTGTTGTTTTAGTCTTTTAGCTCCACAGATGAGTGTTTATTAAAGATTAGATTTTAATCTGTAAACAGTGTAAATGTGAAACTGGGATTTTAAAACATTTAAAAAATATATCTGCTGATACTGTTAAAAAACTTTATACATCAGTTTACAGAAATAATAAAGAATTAAAGATTATAAAAATTAAAAACAATTTAAAATTACTAATAATTAGATTAATAAAACAAATAAATCTTTCTGAGTGATGACTGAAGGATGGTGATGAGAGGATGATGATGATGATGATGGTGATGAGAGGATGATGATGATGGTGATGAGAGGATGATGGTGATGAATGAAGGATGGTGATGACTGAAGGATGGTGATGAGAGGATGATGATGATGATGATGATGAGAGGATGATGGTGATGAATGAAGGATGGTGATGAGATGATGATGGTGATGGTGATGAGAGGATGATGGTGATGATGATGATGATGATGATGGTGATGAGAGGATGATGGTGATGAATGAAGGATGGTGATGAGAGGATGATGATGATGGTGATGAGAGGATGATGGTGATGGTGATGAGAGGATGATGGTGATGATGATGATGGTGATGAGAGGATGATGGTGATGAATGAAGGATGGTGATGACTGAAGGCTGGTGATGAGAGGATGATGATGATGATGACGGTGATGAGAGGATGATGGTGATGATGATGATGGTGATGACTGAAGGCTGGTGATGAGAGGATGATGGTGATGAATGAAGGGTGGTGATGAGAGGATGATGGTGATGAATGAAGGATGGTGATGACTGAAGGATGGTGATGAGAGGATGATGATGATGATGGTGATGAGAGGATGATGGTGATGATGATGATGGTGATGAGAGGATGATGGTGATGAATGAAGGATGGTGATGAGAGGATGATGATGATGATGATGATGATGATGGTGATGAGAGGATGATGATGATGATAATGATGGTGATGGTGATGAGAGGATGATGGTGATGATGATGGTGATGGTGATGAGAGGATGATGGTGATGAATGAAGGATGGTGATGAGAGGATGATGATGATGATGATGATGATGGTGATGAAAGGATGATGATGATGAGAGGATGATGGTGATGAATGACGGATGGTGGTGACTGAAGGATGGTGATGAGAGGATGATGATGATGGTGATGAGAGGATGATGATGATGATGATGATGATGGTGGTGGTGATGAGAGGATGATGGTGATGACTAAAGGATGGTGATGAGAGGAGGATGGTGATGAGAGGAGGATGGTGATGATCTTTCACGTTCCTCTGTGCAGGTGCTGGAGTTGCTGTTAAAGGCTGTGAGAGATGTTGAGCAGTAAAAGTGACCAGGAGATCAGCTGGATGCTGGACGATTACGGGATTAAACACGGCCCCGTGGTCGGTGAGTCTCTGTATTTTCCACTCTGATGTGATGTGTAGGGTTTATTTGTGTGTGTGTGATGGGAGGATTGTGATTCAGGTTCCACCAGATCTCTGTATGAGAAGAAGCTGAGAGACGTGATGGCTAAAGAGAGGAAAGTGAGAGGAGCATCAGAGCGGGCGGTCTACAGAGAACAGCGTATGTCCTGTGGGGGAATAATAAACTATTAATAATAATAATAATAATAATAATAATAATAATAATAATAATCGTATTATTGTTTTGTTTGCAGTCTCTTGATGTCGTATATTAAATAATTATTTTGTTGTTTTTCTTTACAGAGGACGTGTTCATGCACCAGCGCAGACCTGTGAGTCTTTAATAAACCTCATTTATCTCACCGATAAGTGTACAGATGTATATTAAAGAGCAGTTATTAAACACTTGTGTATGTGTTACAGCAGTTATTAAACACTTACTGGTGTGTGTTATACAGCAGAGATTATACAGTGTTTTCTCATTTCTCTAGTGGGGACATGACGCTTTCAGCAGCCGGTAACTGGCTTTCATTTCTACTTCTGTTTTTTTGTTGATGTTTTGAAAATGACCCTGTCATTACCGTTACGCTACTGCTCTTCAGTGTCATTACCGTTACGTTACTGCTGTTCAGTGTCATTACCGTTACTCCTGTTCAGTGTCATTACCATTATTGCTGTTCAGTGTCATTACCGTTACTGCTGTTCAGTGTCATTACCGTTACTGCTGTTCAGTGTCATTACCGTTACTGCTGTTCAGTGTCATTACCGTTACGTTACTGCTGTTCAGTGTCATTACCGTTACTGCTGTTCTGTGTCATTACCGTTACATTACTGCTGTTTAGTGTCATTACCGTTACGTTACTGCTGTTTAGTGTCATTACCGTTACTGCTGTTCAGTGTCATTACCGTTACGTTACTGCTGTTCAGTGTCATTACCGTTACTGCTGTTCTGTGTCATTACCGTTACATTACTGCTGTTTAGTGTCATTACCGTTACGTTACTGCTGTTTAGTGTCATTACCGTTACTGCTCTTCAGTGTCATTACCGTTACTGCTGTTCAGTGTCATTACTGTTACTGCTGTTTAGTGTCATTACCGTTACGTTACTGCTGTTTAGTGTCATTACTGTTACTGCTCTTCAGTGTCATTACCGTTACTGCTCTTCAGTGTCATTACCGTTACTGCTGTTCAGTGTCATTACCGTTACGTTACTGCTGTTCAGTGTCATTACCGTTACTGCTCTTCAGTGTCATTACCGTTACTGCTCTTCAGTGTCATTACCGTTACTGCTGTTCAGTGTCATTACCGTTACGTTACTGCTGTTCAGTGTCATTACCGTTACTGCTGTTCAGTGTCATTACCGTTACTGCTCTTCAGTGTCATTACCGTTACGTTACTGCTGTTCAGTGTCATTACTGTTACTGAACTCATTGTTCAGGGGAAACACCATGTTCAGCACGGAGGACAGAGAGGTGGACTTTGTCAATGAGTGAGTACCTCTGTGTGTCTCTCTTTTTCTCTCTCTCTGTGTCTCTCTCTCTCTCTGCCTCTAAATTCATTGATGGTTTTGGGATTGATCATATAAATATTACCAGGTGTTTATCTGTTCCAGGCCCATGGTATCTCAGTACTACACTGTGTCACAGGGGAAATACACAGGAGTGAGACAGGAGAGGATGCAGGAGAGGACGCAGGAGAGGACGCAGGAGAGGACGCAGGGTCCCGGTTCGGGCCGATTCGTCCCTCTGTGGCTGCAGATTGTGTTCTTCCTCATCGTAGCTGGTGTCCTGGTGTTCATCTTCATCAATATGGAGCCAGTTCAGAGCGAGCCTTTCAAACGACTCACGTAGCACACGCTACATACACTGTACATGCTTCACACGCTTCATACACTGTACACGCTTCATACAATGTACACGCTTCACATGCTTCACACGCTTTACACGCTTCATACACTGTGCATGCTTCACACGCTTTACATGCTTCATACACTGTACACGCTTCATACACTGTACACGCTTCACACGCTTCATACACTACACGCTTCACACGCTTTAAACACTGTACACGCTTCACACTCTGTACACGCTTCACACGCTTAATGCACTCACACATCGTACACTTGTACACCCTTTACACAGGTGGCTGTGCTGTCGTTCTGTTTACTCTGAACAACACGAGGTAGTCATTAATTCTTCATGTGGAACCTCGTCATAAACACAGTGACACGTGTTATAAACCATGATAAGGAGCTCTGTAAAGATTGTCAGCTCATGTCTAATCACACCGAGATGTCTCTCTGAGACACCGGGATGTATTTTTATATCTGGGTCTGTAGTTTTATATGTGTGTATTTTTATGTATGTGTGTTTTAGCTGAAGTTCCGTGTGCAGGTTTAAAGGGAAGTGCATGTCACAGGAAACACCTGCCTGGATTCTGTGAAAGAGAAAATCCCACTGAATAACATCAGCACTTCTTCCTCAGTGACACAGTGGAACTGAAGCGAGTGTGTTTGGTCTGTAGGTGACCGGCTCGGTCAGTTACGTAGGTCAGTTCAGATAAACTGGAATAAATCATGGAAAAACGTGAACCGAGAACATTCAGTGTGTATGCAAAGTGCCTTCTTACTTCTGCTTTCACTTCTCAGACACCTGCATTAACACTCACATATTATCATCATATTATCATCATCATGTCTAATAAATAAATCTGAGGATATTCGGTCAGGTTTATTATTATGTTTCAAACACTTTATTAAGCTTCAGAGTGACTCTCTCTTTGAATTCATGAACATCCTGGACACCATACTCTTTATTTCATGACCAAGATTTAAAGAGATTTATGATAATGTGCTGAATTAGTGAATATTTCAGTTATTTACAGTTTAATAACACCACTGGGAGATGTGATGATGTTTTATCATCATACAGTTTTAACCAACATCCTTTTAACAGTTTCAACAGAGCTTCCATCATCAGCCACATCACCATCAATACAGGCTGTGAACCTTCCCACTCAGGCTTCTGGGGCTTCTTCTGCCTACCCCTGGGCTTCTGTAGCCAAATCTTTGCTTTATGCAAAGCAGAACGTCTCTGCACAACCAGGGGCTTATTCTCAGTGGTTTATATATCCGATCTGAGGACTAGCCCTGGCAAACCATGGGCTTATTCAAGCCGATATACTCTGTATTTTCTGCCCAGCCTAAGTCTCCCCTCAGATTCATCCAACATGAAGCTGCTTCTCACCCAATCTGTGGCTTCTACAGGCAAAACTGGGCTTCCTCTGTCCAAGCCTTGGGCTTCTTCACCCAAAGCTTCTTTCAGCAAAACTGGGCTTTTTTTTGCTCAACCTTGGGCTTCTCCAGCCCAACATGGAGCTTCATCCTTCACTGCCCATGCTGAGGCTTTGGCCAGCAGGGGGCTTGGTCTGTGAGCTGCAGTTATTTTTTTTTGTTCTTATATTATTTAAAGCCTCACAGAGCAGGTCCAGAAGAGCAGGTGAAGGATGTCCCTGAACCTCGCAGGATGATCTGAGATTCTGAAACCCGGAGACTGAACAGAACCAGCGGTACCGCAGAGTTCCCACACAGCACGGGCTCTTGGCTAACCTGCTCGGTTTCATTTACTTCTAACCGTTAGCTCGTTTGCTAAATTAGACTTCAACACCTGACTGCATAAATAACACATCTGGCCTCAAATGATTACCAACAACATGAACTAAAGGATAACAGATAAATATTTCTCTCTAAAACCGAGTGGCTCGTGTGAGCCAGTGCGCATGTGCGGCAGTGACACTCATTAACACTCAGGTGGTTTTACTGATTACATTAACTGACTGACTAAAGAATAGGTTTCCTCGTTTACTTCAAATATTAAACTGGCTAAAATAATTAGCTGTTTAGTCAGTCAGCAAAACCACACCTGTACAGGAGCTGAGGTGAATTACATCAGCGACATATACGGAATTCATTTGGATTTTCTGCCATTAGTTAAAATCCTGTACAGACTGATGCCGTTTCGCTTCACACAGACGGGCTGTACACGAGCCAGTTAGATTTATTAACGCGGTGCCATTCTCCTGTCGCCACCCATATTCCGGAAATCCCGCCTTCTCATATGCGATTGGCTAATGAGCTAAGACTTCTGTGTTCTGATTGGCTAAGAGCATGCTGGCTGCTGATTGAGCGACTGAGAAAGTCACGTGGTTACAAAGAGAAAGTAGGTTTTGACTTCACTCACCAAAAATGGAACTCTTTCATATTCGATATTATAATTTTATATAATTATTTATTTTTAATATAATTTTTTAATAATTAAAATTCCACAACAGAGCTACAGCTTGGTGGCTGTGACGTCACTGCGCCTGTCGGCCGGCGGGTGGCGCTGTGGGGCTCGTGCTCAGGCTCTGTAATCAACCTGAATTTCTAGAACCAGGCCTGAGGTCCACATCACTGAGTGTGTGAAATAAAATAATGAAAATAACTTTAAACGATGTCCCACTGGAGTTGCTGAGTAAATGCTTTTTGTAGAGCATCTATAATATATAAATTTATAAATCTATAATCTATAATCTATAAATCTATAATATATAAATCTATAATCTATAATATATCAATCTATAAATCTATAATATATAAATCTATAAATCTATAATCTATAATATATCAATCTATAAATCTATAATATATAAATCTATAATCTATAAATCTATAATATATAAATCTATAATCTATAATATATCAATCTATAAATCTATAATGTATAAATTTATAAATCTATAATCTATAATATATAAATCTATAAATCTATAATATATAAATTTATAAATCTATAATCTATAATCTATAAATCTATAATCTATAAATCTATAATCTATAATATATCAATCTATAATATATAAATTTATAAATCTATAATCTATAATATATCAATCTATAAATCTATAAATCTATAATATATAAATCTATAAATCTATAATCTATAAATCTATAATATATAAATTTATAAATCTATAATCTATAATCTATAATCTATAAATCTATAATATATAAATTTATAAATATATAATCTATAAATCTATAATCTATAAATCTATAATATATAAATCTATTAATCTATAATCTATAAATCTGTAATCTATAATCTATAAATCTATAATCTATAAATCTATAATCTATAAATCTATAATCTGTAAATCTATAATATATAAATCTATAATCTATAAATCTATTAATCTATAAATCTATAATATATAAATCTATAATCTATAAATCTATAATCTATAAACTATAAATCTATAATCTATAATTTATAAATCTATAAATCTATAATCTATAAATCTATAATCTATAAATCTATAATCTATAATCTATAAATCTATAATCTATAAATCTATAATCTATAATCTATAATCTATAAATCTATAAATATATAATCTATAAATCTATTAATCTGTAAATCTATAATATATAAATCTATAATCTATAAATCTATTAATCTATAAATCTATAAATCTATAATCTATAAATATATAAATCTATAATCTATAAATCTATAATCTATAATCTATAAATCTATAATCTATAAATATATAAATCTATAATCTATAAATCTATAATCTATAATCTATAAATCTATAATCTATAATCTATAAATCTATACATCTATAATCTATAAATATATAAATCTATAATCTATAAATCTATAATCTATAATCTATAATTTATAAATCTATAAATCTATAATCTATAATCTATAAATATATAAAACTATAATCTATAAATCTATAATCTATAAATCTATAATCTATAAATCTATAATCTATAATCTGTAATATATCTGCTGTAATGTGTTTAAACAGAGAGACATTGATGATAAACTCCCTGAGCGAAGTGAGAGCTGAAGCGTTTTCTCTCTTTCCTTTTTTATTAATATGGAATTTAAAAGCCTTAAACCCCTACAGTATAATCACTTTCAATTGCTCCTTAATTATATTTAATAAATATAAATGCTTTATTTATTTAATTGCTATTATTAATGATGTAAGATAATTTATTTATTTTATTTTTTATTTTAGAAGAATTTATGTGAAAATTATGAAAAACTAATAAATGTCTTCCATATTAATGATTAAATAATTATAACTGATGTCTGAAAAAAATATTAAAATAAAGAAATCTTTTATATAGCAGTAATTTGCCGGTGTGTCGGATGGGGGCGCAGTGTGTGTGTGTGTGTGTGTGTGTGTGTGTGTGTGTGTGTGTGTGTGTGTGTGTGTGTGTGTGTAACCATAGCAAAGCCTCACACACACTGAATCACTGTGAGCAGGAGAGAAGCTGGACTATGGAGCGGTTTCCTCCCCGGAGCTGAGAGCGGATTAAACACCGCACAGAGGCCCGGCTCGGTGTTTAGCCCCGGACACACAGGTGTTTGTGTGTGCAGTGTGTGTGTTCAGAGGTGTTAGTGTGCAGTGATCATGCCGGTGAGCAGCGGGACGATGATGGACTCGGTGAAAATAAAAGCGCACTTCGGAGGGTGAGTCAATCAACAGGTTCCTGAATGAGTCGGTTCTGTCTGAGCGACTCCTCTGAGTGAATCGGTTCGCAGTGAGGATGAGTTGTGATAGTAATACAGATTAATTAATTTACATTTAATTAGATAAATATAGACTGTTCTGATATAATGCTGTTGTACTTCAAGGTATTTGGTAAAATATCAAGTTAATCTGCAGTTACACCAAAATCCAGTAAAGTGTTCATTCTGAAAATGATAGAAATTCTGCGCTTTTTAACTGTGATGGTTTGCTGTTCTCAGATCAGTACAGTGAACTTGTCTTGGCCTCATTTTCATATAAATAAATCAAATGTGTTTATATTCCTGCTGAATAAATCACCATTAAAGCTTTCTACTCAAAGAATCGGCTCTGTCTGAACGATTCCTCAGAGAGAATCGATTCACAACAACGAATGAATCAAAAGTTCTTAGAAAGTTCTGAGCCAGCTGAAGTTCTGATAGAAGAACTAAAAAACTAATTTAGCTTTAAAGAGATAAATAGACAGATGTAAACTATTCTGATATGTTTATTTTTATGATAGTATATATATATAGTATAATGATATAGTTTTTTAATGATAGTATGTGTGTAGGGATTTATTCTGTTCCTGTCTCCTGCATACTGCTGTGTGAAATAAAATAATGTTAAAGTGTTAAACTGTTTACTAAAATATTAAATTCAGTTTTATTTGTAAAGAACATTGTCACAAAGCAGCTTTACAGAAATCCGGATGAGGATTAAAAAAACATCGAGTCAGTGTGCACTTACACCAAAATACACTTCAAGTGTTTGTTCTTAATTCTGATTGAAATTCTGATTTTGATTTGAATCGGATGTTTCTCAGATCAGCACACTGAACTTGTCTTGGCCTCATTTTCATGTAAATAAATCAAATGTACTTTCATTACAGATATCTAATGGTTCCTAATCGGCTTTAATGTGGGCTGTAATGGTAGTTTAATGGATTGTGTTGTTCCTAAAGGTTCCTGAAGGATTATTTTATTTTATTCTGATGGTCATCATCACCCATGGTTTCTTCTGGTGGTTAGTAGTAACCAGAGAAGCTCCAATGGAAACTTTTAGGAATGTGATGGAAACCCTTACAGATCATCAGTTTTAGTCGTACGGAGGTTTTGATGTTCCTGACGGTCCAGTCTCATTTACACAGTTTGTATAAAACAGTTAATGGCTATGTGCTAGCTCGCTAAAGCATTCGATCCAGTGTGTAAGCGTCGTGTCCCCACAGCTCCTGGGTTCCTCCTGAGCTCGGGCTTCTGTCTGTGTGGAGTTTCACATGATCTCCCCGTGTTCCTATGGGTTTCCTCCAGGTTCTCTGGTTTCCTCCAAAACCATGCTGGTAGGCAGCTTGGCTCGGCCGTAGGCGTGATGTGTGTGTGAACAGTGTGTGCGCTGACCTGGTGTCCAACCGGAGTGTATTCTCCTGCGTTGTGTTCAGTGTTCCCAGGACAGGCTGAGGATCCACCGTGACCCTGACCACGATAAATCGCTTACTGAAGATGAAGGAATTAACTTTAGAACTAAAAGAACTGTTTCAGTATTTCAGTTTGTTCACTACATGAAGTGAATCAAAGCCCTGCATTGTTTGATTCATTTAAAGAGTTAAATCAGGAAAGTGATTCAGTGCTTCAGGTGTAAAGGTTTATTTTGTGTTCAGATTTCAGTGTGTGTTGAGTTCCTCTTTTATTATCATTTTAGGAACTTTTCAAACAATCTGTCATGCTCATTAACTCATTAATCTTATTCAGAGAGTAGAATCATTTCTTTATTTTAAAGCTCTAAGAGATTAGGTACAAATTTCCTTTTTAAGGAACTATTAAACCAAAATCAAAATATCCACAGTGTCCCTCTTTCCACAAGCAGAGTCGATCTGAGACACGTCTCTACTTAAAGATAACACGCAACAGATGTGTACGGCCTCCGGTTTAGCAGGGAGTGTGTGTGTGTGTGTGTGTGTGTGTGTGTGTGTGTGTGTGTGTGTGAGAGAGAGAGAGAGAGAGTGTGTGTGTGTGTGTGTGTGTGTGTG
>JAKKZN010000008.1:190164-195902 GCA_033441825.1 Pangasius elongatus
GCCTTAAACACAGTGACCTTTTTAATTATAACTTAATTACACAAACACACAAATGAACACACACACAGAGCCCAGTCTGATCCTTTGTTTCCATGCCAGGTTTTCCTTTAAACCCTTCAGCTGGTTGCCCCAGCACTCTGGGGACTACACCCTGAGCGAAGGATAGAGAGAGACAGAGAGAGAGAGGCAGAGAGGAAGAGGAGGAGAGGAGTGAGAAATGGTGTGTATTTGGTGTAGACGGCACTCCCTTCTGCTTCATCCCTGATGCTCATCAGGCAGAGAGAGCGATAAAGCAGAGAGGGAGGGACAGGAAAATACAAATAAGGAGCAAGGAGAGAGGGAGGACAGAAAGGAGGGAGGAAGGGAAGGAGGGAGGGATGTGCAGCTCGTGGGCCGGTGCTTACACAGAGACAGAAAAGCGCTGAAGGGAGCAGAAAAGGAGGAAAGCTGAATTGGTGAGCAGGAAATACAACACCCACCCATCCATCCATCCATCCATCCATCCTTCTATCCTTCCATCCATCCATCCCTCCCTCCATCCATCCATCCATCTATTCATCCCTACATCTAATTGTCCAGCTGACAGCATGTCTTTGTGTTGGGATGCAGCTGACATTGAGCTAGCTGGAGGAGAGGATGCCCTGGCTAGCATCTTATACTCTGTGTGTGTGTGTGTGTGTGTGTGTGTGTGTGTGTGTAGGGTAGTAAAGCAAATGAGATACTGTCATCTTTTAGCTTCTCTCTCTCTCTCTCTCTCTCTCTCTCTCTCTCTCTCTCTCTCTCTTTCTTTGCAGTGTTGTTTTGGCCACAAGTCCTGCTGGTCAGGCGTGTTTTGCTAAAAACCTCTTAGCAAGTGTTTGTGTGTGTGTGTGTGTGTGTGTGTGTGTGTGTGTGTGTGTGTGTGTGTGTGTGTGTGTTTGTGTAGGTTTAATATTGCCTACCTGGCAGTCTTTACTCAAAGGGAGAGGCAAACAGAAAGACAGATAGAGGAGAGGCTCTCCATCTCTTGCTAGTTTTGTGCACAAAAGAAATCTCGGTCGTGTCCCAAATCTCTGATGCACCCTAAGAAGTGTGATGGTATGTGACAATCTGTATCACCTGATGTTTTCTGAGGTGTTGAAATGTTGTCTTGTGATGGAGTGATGAGGGAAGTGAAGTGTGTGTGTGTCTGTGTGTGTTATGGATATTTATGTCATTATGGTTTATCTTTCTCTCTCTCTCTCTCTCTTGCTCTGAGGTGTAAATAGATGCTCATGTATTATTCAGGTCTGACAAAATTAGCCGAGCTGCACCCAAACATAGCATCTAGCTTACCGAGAATTAGTGTGTGTGTGTGTGTGTGTGTGTGTGTGTCTGCAGATGTGAAAATACAAGGCGTCTCATTCACACCATCCCCGGATTAGTTTTAATGCAACAATGGATAATTGTACGTCTCTGTGCACGAGCAGAACCAAATGCACATTTCTTTACCACTTCATCCTGGACATGTCTCACTTACATTGTCTAAATAATAATAATAATGTTAATAATAATAATAATAATAATAATAATTATTATTATTATTATTATTATTATTATTAAATACATATAAAAGTACTTTATGTAGAATTAAACCTGAACCAGCATGGTTGAAATGTTTATAGGTTTATAAGTACCATAAATAAAAACTGTGTAGTATATAATACTGTATTATAAACACACGGGCGCTTGGTGTTCAGGAGTGAACACGTGCTGAACTGTAAGATGTTGAGAATACTGCAGTACTCAGTAGTCTGTACTGAACGTGGTCATGCTCATTTTCAGTATATTTAATATGTGAATTTTCAGTAGCTCATATAGAAAATGTGCTGTTCAGTAGTCAGTATGTTGAACACTGTGATGTTCAGGGTATTGAGTAGTATAAAGGTTTCTGTATGTACAGCGGCCCAGTAAAAGTATTTGGGCCTTAAACCGAACTTACTTATGAATTTCACTGTATTAGAAAACACCATGTCAGACCAAGTGGCATTTATTTTAACGAAAGATAGCACAAGTTTTTCAAGCAAAACATTTTCCAAAAAAAATAATAAATGATTATTATTTTTAAAAATATAAACATAATAGAAAATTAGACAAAACATATTTAGACACTCAATATTGGCATCATTAAAGATCACAGTTACAGTGTTTTAGTATTTAGTTCACATCCTTCGTTTCAGATAAGTGCCTGTGAGCGTCTGGGTCTGAAATCAACCAGTTTCCGTAACAGTAGCAGTGGAAGTTTCCACCAACTTTCAGTTCCTCCACACTAGAGCATCAATAGTCTATAGGTCGGGTTTAGGTCGGGGCTATAGGGTTTAGGCCGGGGCTATAGGGTTTAGGTCGGGGCTATAGGGTTTAGGCCGGGGCTATAGGGTTTAGGTCGGGGCTATAGGGTTTAGGTCGGGGCTATAGGGTTTAGGTCAGGGCTATAGGGTTTAGGTCGGAACTATAGGGTTTAGGTCGGGGCTATAGGGTTTAGGTCAGGGCTATAGGGTTTAGGTCAGAGCTATAGGGTTTAGATCAGGGCTGTGGGGTTTAAGTCAGGGCCGTGGGATTTAAGTCGGGGCCGTGGGGTTTAGGTCGGGGCTATAGGGTTTAGGTCGGGGCCGTGGGGTTTAGGTCGGGGCTATAGGGTTTAGGTCGGGGCTATAGTGTTTAGGTCAGGGCCGTGGGGTTTAGGTCGGGGCCATGGGGTTTAGGTTGGGGCTATAGGGTTTAGGTCAGGGCCGTGGGGTTTAGGTCGGGGCTATAGGGTTTAGGTCGGGGCCGTGGGGTTTAGGTCGGGGCTATAGTGTTTAGGTCAGGGCCGTGGGGTTTAGGTCGGGACTATAGGGTTTAGGTCGGGGCTATAGGGTTTAGGCCGGGGCTATAGGGTTTAGGTCGGGGCCGTGGGGTTTAGGTCGGGGCTATAGGGTTTAGGATGGGGCCGTGGGGTTTAGGTCGGGGCTATAGGGTTTAGGTCAGGGCTATAGGGTTTAGGTCGGGGCTATAGGGTTTAGGACGGGGCTATAGGGTTTAGGACGGGGCTATAGGGTTTAGGACGGGGCCGTGGGGTTTAGGTCACCAGCAGCACTGTAGGAAAAACAGCCCCAGCCTCCTTCATGCTTTATGGAACTCTTACTGCTGTGTTTCTGTGCCAGGTTCATGGTCCCTGTGTAGTTTATAGTGAATGTAGGAAGTCAGTTTCCTTTCAGTCTCACACAGGAGCCCTAGCAGAGGAACCATGTGGCGCCGTTCATCACATTCACTACGGATTAACTGTGACAACCAGAATAGGCTTAAGTGTCCAAGTACTTTATTGTCTAATTTTGAAGTTATATCTATTATTTTTATATTTTTAAACATAACATTCCATTTTTGGGAAATGTTTTGTTTGAAAAGCTTGTGCTATCTTTCTTTAAAATAAATGCCACTTGGTTTAACGTTGATTTCTAATGAAGTGAACGTTATACATTTGTGGGTGTGGCTTAAGTGTGCAAACACTTTGGGGCCGCTGTGTATATCAGAATATTCTTCAACACACAGCGTAATAAACACTATTTTTGTTCAAAATACTTTAATATTCAGTAGTCAGTTGCATTGATGCTGCACCCATGCTGTAGGTACTGAGAGGTAACATCTCCACTGGTCATTTTTATTGAATGCTGATTCAATGAAGATGTTCAGTAAAAATAAACTACATATTGAACACTGTTCAGTAGTCAGATATTAAAATATTTAATGTTAAAAGTTCTGATGTTCAGCAGTCAGTATGTTCAGCAGTGATGTTCAGTATGTTCAGTAGTGGTTCAGTAGTCAGTAAATCTGGACACACTGATGTAGTCTGTTAGAGTCTGATATAATCTGTTAAATGAATAAATATGTGCATTTTTAAAGTGCTTTCTTATAAATAATTAAAATGTCAAAGGCATTGTCAGTAGTCTTTCAGGCTTTCAGTATTTTACACAGTCGCATTAAATCTTAATCACATCATCATGATTAAACAGGCGAGCAGAAGAAGTGGAGTTTGTGAACACAGTGAGCTGCTTATAAAAGTTAGCAGTTAGCAGTGAAATTTATATTCTATTTTAGTTTTCCGCAATCAAGGCGTCATTTTACACTTTCACACTTTCACCTTTCATCATAATGCAGCAGAGGAACAGCACCACTGCAGAAAAACACCCTCTCCATATCGATCCGGACTCTTTCACTTCTGAGGAGTTGTTTTTCAACGTACGATAATGAATATTAAATTCTACAGCACAGATGTACATTAGCATATTAGCATTGTGTTATTAACTGAAGCTATAATTAAACAGATGTACAGTTAGGGTTCGATTCATTCATGTAAAAGTCTTTTATCATCTGAATGAAATAAACACTGACAATTATATTACTAATGTGTGAACAACAAATGTAAATAAATTTCAGTTTCATATGAGGAATTCACACAATAATAATAATAATAATAATAATAATAATAACTGAGTTAACTCCTGCACTTTTTTGTTTCATCTGTGACGTATAAACGTGAGATTATAAACTCATCATGAACTCTTTATAAACTTCATGAAGCTGCTGGAAATCATTCAGGAAGATCTAAAGCTCTAAAAGTAAAATAAATGCACATTGCTTTCCTTTTGTGAAACTTTCTCCTGAAGATCCTGATCGTTAAATGAAGACGAATAATAATTGCTTTTTTGAAGTTTGTTAAGTAGAAATTTTATGTTAAGTTTTATTTAGTGTTTCTAAACAATAGAGAAAGACAAAGTGAATGTCGTTAAAATATTGTGAAATAAATCCCATGTGTTCAGATTTCAAAAGTTATTATTATTATTATTATTATTATTATTATTATTGTTGTTGTTGTTGTTGTTGTTGTTGTTGTTGTTGTTGTTTAGTGTTATGCTGTGTGCTGGATGATGTTTGGGTGAAGTGGATATTTATGATGAAATGATGATGTGTTTTTAGTTTAGCATTTCAGAAAGGAGGATTGTTTTAAGGAGTGATGGAACCTCATTCCTTCTTCTCTCTCTCTCTCTCTCTCTCTCTCTCTCTCTCTGTCTCTCTTTCTCTTTCTCTCCCACGCTAGACAATCTTTCCTGCTCATTAAGTCTCCTCCTCTATGTTTTCCCTCTCCCACTCTCTCTCTGTCTCTCTTTATCCCATTATCCCATGCTGTCTCTCTCTCCAGCGATGTCACTTCCTCTCTCCTCCTCTCTGTCTACTTTTGCTCTGCTCAGCTAATAATCTTCCATTTCTGCTTCTCCTTCACCTCTCTCTCTGTCTCTCTCTCTCTCTCTCTCTTTACTTTTTTCCTTGTTCCTTGTTTGTCTCTTGTTCTCCACTCGTATGCGTTTGTTTTGATGTACAGCCTCATGTTGCTGAATGTGATGTGCTTCAGTAGTCAGTAGTCATTGCTGCTCAGTATTGTGTATTCAGAGGTTCATTACTCTGTAACTTAAACACTGTTGTTCAGTAATCAGTCAGTAGCTTAAAGGTTGAAATTCAGTAGTCTGTACAGAATGCGACATTGTCCAGTACTCAGTATTTCGCGGGTTGGTCAGTATTGTGAACATTATAACAGTAGTCAAGGCTCTAATGTTCAGTAGGCAGTATTTTAAATGCAGTATGAAAATACTCAGCATAAAGAGTTTCTCTGTTACAGTAAAATGTTTGTGTGTCAGTAAAGAAAGCAGCAGATTCCATCAGAGACACTTTTCAGATAAAAACAGAAT
>JAKKZN010000008.1:212245-223632 GCA_033441825.1 Pangasius elongatus
CACCCCTAACCACACCCATAACCACACCTCTAACCACACTCCTCTAATCACCCGTAACCACACCCCTAACCACACCCCTAACCACACCCATAACCACACCCCTAATCACACTCCTCTAATCACCCGTAACCACACCCCTAACCACACCCATAACCACACCCCTAATCACACTCCTCTAATCACCCGTAACCACACCCCTAGCCACACCCATAACCACACCCCTAATCAAACCCCTAATCACACTCCTCTAATCACCCGTAACCACACCCCTAATCACACTCCTCTAATCACACCCCTAATCACACTCCTCTAATCACACCCCTAATCACACTCCTCTAATCACACCCCTAACCACACCCCTAACCACACCCCTAATCACACTCCTCTAATCACCCGTAACCACACCCCTAACCACACCCATAACCACACCTCTAACCACACTCCTCTAATCACCCGTAACCACACCCCTAACCACACCCATAACCACACCCCTAATCACACCCCTAATCACACTCCTCTAATCACCCGTAACCACACCCCTAATCACACCCCTAATCACAAACCTCTAATCACACCCCTAATCACACCCCTAATCACACCCCTAATCACACTCCTCTAATCACACCCCTAATCACACCCCTAATCACACTCCTCTAATCACACCCCTAATCACACCCCCTAATCACACCCCTAATCACACTCCTCTAATCACACCCCTAATCACTCTCCTCTAATCACACTCCTCTAATCACACTCCTCTAATCACACCCCTAATCACACTCCTCTAATCACACCCCTAATCACTCTCCTCTAATCACACCCCTAATCACACCCCTAATCACTCTCCTCTAATCACACTCCTCTAATCACACCCCTAATCACACCCCTAATCACTCTCCTCTAATCACACCCCTAATCACACCCCTAATCACACTCCTCTAATCACACCCCTAATCACACCCCTAATCACACACCCCTAATCACACCCCCTAATCACACCCCTAATCACACTCCTCTAATCATACACTCCTCTAATCACACACTCCTCTAATCACACTCCTGATAAAACACCTCTGACACCTATGTTTTTTACATACAGCATGTTTTTTCTTCATCTTCATCTTCCCATGAAATCACAGAGAATAATAATAATGTGCTAAAATACTCTGTATCTAGCTTTGCTTTTTTTATGATGCACAAAGTAATCTGACTCAGAGAATTTTATAGTAGTAGTAGTAGTAGTAGTAGTAGTAGTAGTAGAGGTCGTCACACAACTCTCTCTAAACAGGACGTCCGAATCGTCACTGCTTTTACCTGCTGCTCTTCATGTCCTGACACGGAAACAGCTTCGATGCTGAAAACAAAAAAAGTCAGATGTGGTAAAGTGGATTGAATCTGATCCCTAAAGCTGAAGTTAGAGGAAATCTGATACTAAAGCCATCAGTGTTCTCAAAGAGTTTGTCACGTCAGTGTGTTCAGGGGTTTTCATGACACACAGTGAAACTTGAGTTAATTATTAATCCTAAAAACACCCTTCAGCTGTGTGTGTCATTGTTCAAAGGAAAACATAACTGAAGGAACTCTGTGTGAATGCGAATGTGAAAGTTCACATACCTGCCTCTCTGAAGAATGTTATCTGTTAAATAAAGTTCTCATTGTTCCTCACTTCCTGATTGTAACAGCAAGCGTTTGGGCAGAGCCGAGGTTCTTACTCTGCGGAAAAGCATTCTGCTTCAGTAGGTTGTTTTTACAGGAGATTAATGAACTCCATCGTCTCTGATGACCTAGCACTCCGACAGACATTTACACACTGACTCTGACTCTCTCAGACACACAATCTATTACAAACGTTTTGTACTTATTAGATTAATTTCCTCCTTGTGCTGGAATTATCAGTGATTACACAAACGCCTCGGCTCAGGACTGCAACGTCAAAGTGGGTAGAAGACCAGGGAGTAAAATGCTCACAGATCATTTGATCAAGTTCATGTTATAAAAATATAACACACACACACTCACACACACACACACACACACACACACACACACACACACACACACACACACACACACACCCCAGACTTTCTACACAGCACATATAAATAGACTGAGTTAGACAAGTTAGTGGCATCTTTACTTCACCATCTAAAAACAATGTAAAACACTTGGACTCGTTCTGTCCCCAGTGTTGATTATTTTCCTGTAATAGCACGCTCCAAAGTGGTTTATTCCTTACTTAGCTTGCTAATGCTTTTCTCTAATGAAGCCATATCAGTACAATTTAGATTCCAATAATCTGTTTGCTCTGACTTTGTAAAAGTCTTCTCTGTATCTGTGTGGAATGTTCATGTTTTCTCTCCTGCTTTCTCACTGCTGTGATTTATGATTTAATGTCTCTATCTCAGAGCTCAAGGTCCATCCATCACTCCCTCCTCAAAGATGACCGTTTGGCTTCTGCAGTCTTTCCGCCCCAAATAGGGAAAGAGAGCTGAGCCTAAAAAAAACAAGCCCTCTATCTGCTGTGCATTTTTATCTGCACACATCAGCGAGAAGGCGGGGAATTTTTTCTTCCTTCACAGTTCACCGCCGGCTCTTCTGGAGATCTGATCATCACAAGAGCCTTTTATTTAACACTCAAACTCATCAGATCAGTCATTTCAGAAATGCTTTCGTTTTATATGGAAATACCCCTTCAGTGTCCCTGAAGGAAAACGCCCACGTGGATAGCCGAGTTTCTCATTTTAGTCTGGAATGAGAGTCGGGGATCTCTGAGTCAGTCATATCATACATAACAAACTAGGGTTAGGGTTAGGGTTAGCTTTCTCTCATGGAAGATTCACCAAATCACAGAAGATCTCGGTCTCAACTCCATAATATTCCTTCACACTTTCTTAACCTCACCGTGTTCCTCTCTCTCGCTCTCTCTCTCTCTCTCTCTCTCTCTCTGACATTCGATTCCAATCGACTTATGTCCTTCTTTCCTTTGTAATAAAGCAGGGCCTCTCAGACTGGGGGCCTCCTTTTTGCAGCCAAATTCTTGATTCCCCATGTGCAATGAGGCATTGCGTCAAACCTCCATAACTCACCGTGCACTCCACATGTTCTATGTTCTGTGTTCCTCCACATCATATCTGATAATAAAGTCATTAATAATGTTATTAAGGAAGTTAGATTTGTGTGCTTTAATGCTCACTTCTATATGAAGTGACTCGAGAGTCATCGCTTTAATTCACACACTGCTTACTGTACAGTGTGCCAGGACATGTGTTTCTGAGTATGAATTCCAATTCCCAAAGCAGTTCCTCATACACACACACACACACACACACACACACACACACACACACACACACACACACACACACACACACAATGTGGACCAGATTTAGAGTGAGTCACCCTCACCATGTTCTCGTCGGATGTACAACATCATGCTAAAGTTGCTGAAGGATGCAAAAAGAAATAAAATATGGAGTAAAGGGGAGGATTTATCTAAAGCAAGTCAAATCTGTGCTTGGCTCAAACTGTCTCCTGGGTTAAAGAGACTCCTCCTCACACACACACACACACACACACACACACACGGTGAGTTTGGAGTTTGTTTCCTGGCGTTAGTTAAACGGCACCAAGCCAAACTCCGAGCTCTGTGCCGCTCCTCACTTCTGGAAAATCCAGAGTTTCCAGCTCAGCCATTGGTCGCTCACTGTGTTTTTCCTTTTCTCTTTCTTTTTTTCCTCTTTGTATTTCTCCTCCTCCCTCCCTCGCAGCGTCTGGGTGCCAGATATTAGCTGGCGTGTTTGCAGCATTGTTTAAGTCGCCTGCTTTTCAGCTCGAGGTCGTGTCAACATGCGGCCTGCAGAGAGAGCGCAGCTACACACAGCTGGCTGAGTGAGATACAGCACAAGAACCACGAGAAAGGGAGGGAGAGAGAACGGAGGGAGGGAAGAAAGACAAAGAGAAGAAGTGCACATGAAAAGGGAAGTTTTGAAAAAGTGCACGCGAGACATTTTTCCTCCATTGTTCTCTATTCAAGCACTTTGTTTCTATATTCAGTACACATTGTTCGTGATCTGCAGTTGGTTTATTAATAATAATAATGATTAATAACAATAGATGAATAAAGTTCACTATGGAGAGTCACAATGCATTCCAGATTGTGATTGGTCAGAAGGTGTTGATTAATTTTCTATAACTGCAGCTCTGACAGTAGCAAATCACATGTTTATATTAATGCACTCGTTTTAATACGTCATCATTTCTATAGTAATACGTTATCATTTCTATAGTAATACGTTATCATTTCTATAGTAATACGTTATCATTTCTCAGAGACAGAGAGAGGAAAACAGCTCAGACCAGAAAGGAGATGAAAAGTTATCGGAGTGTTTATGGAGAGAGATTACAGAAATACAGAGATTACAGAAATCACTCCGAAATGCAACAAAACACTGAACACAAACACACATTCAAAGAAGAAGAATAACTGAAAAAACTGCCAGAGATTCACTCAGTAAAATAAAAATGCACAGTGGAACAAAGACAAATAAAAACATCCACAATTATGTATCATACTCAGAAATAATATTTTAATACTTTAGCAGATTCATTATCTGTGAAACTGCAACTCACCTCAGAATGTCCTGAGTTAATAATACAGAAGTGAGGGTGTGAAAACTTTTGCACCCAGCTGTGTAAGGACAGTATAAATCCAGCAGGTTGCCGAGTGTCAGGTTTCGACACTGAACCATGTGCTTTAAATACGAGCTCACACAGAGGGTTCTGAGGGTTCTGAGGGTTCTGNAACTCTATCTAAAGTCTGAATAAACTCTATAAAGTCTATATAAAGTCTGAATAAACTCTATAAAGTCTATATAAAGTCTGAATAAACTCTATAAACTCTATCTAAAGTCTGAATAAACTCTATAAACTCTATCTAAAGTCTGAATAAACTCTATAAAGTCTATATAAAGTCTGAATAAACTCTATAAAGTCTATATAAAGTCTGAATAAACTCTATAAACTCTATCTAAAGTCTGAATAAACTCTATAAAGTCTATATAAAGTCTGAATAAACTCTATAAAGTCTATATAAAGTATATATAAACTCTCTATAAACACTGCATGGATTTGTGTTTGGTCAGGAGTGGAACGTTCCAGTGTCCGTGTTTAAGGGGTTTCAGGAGAACCTGTCATGTGAAGCTGAGACAGGAGAACCCCATAGCTCAATAAATCACTCCTACAAGCTCCACGTCCCTGCAGACGCCCCGGTGAGGAACCGTACACACACACAACTCCCCAACAGGCTGGAGAAATCCCAAACACATGCGAGGATTGAGTCCTACACACACTGCGGATAAATTCATCCTGACGGTTCCGCTTAAATAAAACACAAACCATGTTGGATAAAATGCAGGAAAAATCTGTTGCTTTCATTTAAAACATATTTTCAGTGTTTGAAAATGCGTGACTGTTAAAAAAACAACACAGTTCAGAACCTACAGCGCAGGAACTGAAGGAACCCTGGAGAAACAGTTCTTTCTAAGAGCTGGTTCTCTGTGTTCTTATGCTTTAGCGAGAAACATGAAATGTGGTTTAGGATCTTCATGAAGCTTGGACTTGAAGGAACACTGCACAAACCCAGTGATCAATAAAATCTATAAAATCTATGTAACCGTTCTTCGACTTGTAGCATCTGACCACAGAGTGTTTCCTGATCCAAGAAGATCCGATTAGAGCCCTTAACTTTTTAAACTCAGAGAACCCACTGGTAGGTTCAGATTCTTATTCCTCCTTCGTGCAACTCTGTTTGCTGTTTAGTTTCACTTCATTTACGGAATGATCCGTCTTTCTGTGATTATCTGACCTGTACGTCTCTTTAAGCAGTTGACTTCTTTATTCCTTAAGACATTCACACAAGTGCAGAAGAGCAAACTAGTTCCAGAGAAGTTCTGAGGTTATGTTCTGGTCTTTCATCAGGAATCATTTCATTCACTCTTCTGTAAGCTCTTTACCCTGGTCAGGGTGGTGGAGGATTCGGAGTGTATCCCGGGAATACGGAGCGCGAGGCTGAAATTTACCCTGCAGTGGACTCCGGAACATCTCAGGGAATTATACAATACAAACAACTGTACAACTTCTGAGCAACTTCTTAAAGGTTCTACACAGAACTCCAGAGAGATTCCTACACTATTAAAGGAATGTAGAAGCCTTCATGGTTCTTCAGCTGTCACTCTGTGAGAACTGGTAAACGGTTCTATGTGGAACCTTAAAACAGAGTGATTCAGTATCAGAAAGTTCCAAGCAGAAACATTCTTGGAACCTTTAAAGAACCGTTACGTGATCCTTGAAGCGTGCATCTCGAAAGGTTCTTTACAGAGCGTGTTTATAAAGCTGGAACTGTAAACTGTAGCTCCTGAGAGTGAAGTGAAGTCAATGTCTAAGAACCTTCTGAATTTCCTTCAGGTTTGGATTTGAGAAGAAAATAATGTGAGTGAAAAAATCACAAAATAAATCTCAATAAAACATGAGACTTTTATTTCTTAACGTTTTTTGTTATGATTATTATGATCTGTGAGCTGATGATCCTGAGTCTTAAGTTATGTTTTAATTTCGCTTTTGCAAAAAAATATATATATTTTTTGAACTCGTTTCACAAACACAGAAACCGAAAGAACCCGCGCGCGTGTGTGTGTGTGTGTGTGTGTGTGTGTGTGTGTGTGTGTGTGTGTGTGTGTTGCATGTTCCTGCTCCTCCTCCCTGTGGTGTTTTTTTTCTTCATATGAACAGAACAGGAACCGGAGCTGGAGCTTTTGTCTCGCGCTGTCGGTCATCATGTCGAGCTCGCGCACAATGCAGTATATCGGTCTCCTGCTGCTCGCCGCCATCCTGCTGCAGACCATCGCTGTGGCCGTCACCTTCATCTACTTCAGCAATGTTCTGAGCACGGTAAGAGCCGGGATTCGACCTGCACACCTCCGGTTTGGTCTGAGTGTTAAAGTCGTTCCTGCGCGCGCGGCGGAAACTTTAGCGCAATTTAAACTTCTGATGAATTTTGTAGAAAATCTGAAAATGCAAACACAAATCTGTCCGTTTCTCTGCGCACGCAGGAGCTCCAGCTCGGTTCAGTTCTGTTCTGGACTCGTTCCAGCAGGTTTCTGTAGATAAAACACAACTCCACACGCACACACATACACACACACACACACACACACGGAGCAAAAAAATCTCTTCACGTGTGTGCGTGTAAAAATACGGTTTACGACTTTGCGTTAAAATGGTTGCTTTGGATCAGGGAGTCTGATCTGTGTAAGATTTTGTTGCGCAATGGAGTGAAGAAGTCTGAGAGCAAAGCTGGGATTAATGCACAATCATTTTAGATTTTATTTATCCAGAGAGGAAAAGCTGAAGAGTAATTGCTCTGGAGAGGAGAGAACTCGCAGTGTGGAGGTTCTAGTGTTTTCCTGATTTGAGGAAACACAGAAATGCTTTAATTAAAAAGTAGGCCGTGTGTAATCTCCCTCCTGCTGCACACCGCACGCGCCGCGCGCTTACAGAAGGTCACGCAGGAACACGGCACACAGCCAACACCACTGGTAGGCTTGACGGGTTAATGCGCTGCGTCCTGGACCGCTCTCATTCTGGACTGGTTTTATTTGCTGTGGTCCACTTCAGAGCCAAAGTGTCTGTGTGACAATCACACACACCGCCTCTCGCCGAGCAACACGCTGCAATGCTGAAACAAAACTCTGTTTATTAACAGATGAAGGAAACGTTTTCCAAAAGCAGTGTGTCGTGTCTGATGCGCTCGAACCTGCGTGCGCTGAAAGGTTCTGACCCTAGCAGCTCGGAGGGAAAGGACGATCCCTGCTGGCAGGTCACACAACAGCTCCACTTCCTCATCGAGAAGGTAAAACCTCCTCCTCCACCTCCTCCTCCACCTCCTCCACCACAGAAACAACAACAAACTCATGTACAGCTAATATACTGTTTCATTTTTAATGACTAAAGGAATTAAACACACAAATCAGCCCTGAGACAGAATTCAATAAGTGGAATTTAAAAGTCAGATGATGTTTGAATGAATGCCGTGTCACATGTCTGTGTCGTGTCTTCACAGTCGATGTCTAATCGCTACCAGGAAAAAATCTCCTCAGCAGTTAAAGGTACGAGATAAAAAAAATTCCTCTCTCTTGTTGGATGAGCGATAACTTTAGTGTCGAGGTCACAGTTCAGTTCAGTTCAACGTCCTGAAGTGGACTTAATGCAGTGTGTTAAGAGGAGTGTTAAGAGGAGTGTTAAGAGGAGTGTTACACACTGATTTAATTACGCCACATGAGCACTGAAATGAAAACTGTCGCACTTTTCCAGATGAAGTGTCCCGAGTCCTTCCCTCGCTGGTGATGCAGGACCAGGATGCTCTCCCACGGCCCAAGATCGCTGCTCATGTTACGGGCAGTTACACACCAGACTCAGACAGGGATGTTGGAGGTACGAATTAAACAAATATTTTATACAGCTCTTATACAGTGTTACACACAGACTGCTGTTTATAGAAGCCATATTTTGGGCAAAACAATGAATTATTTTGCTAATGATTGTTTATCTGCTTGGCCACATAATTAAAAACCTAATTAAATACAACAATAAAATGTTCCGTCATGTGATCATTGTGCAAGCAGCATTTTCAGCTGGTGAACTGTTTTGTAGACTGTTGTACTGGAAGCAAAGTCCACACAAATACGAACTTTTATTGCACACCACGAGTCCAGGACGACGCTGGCTAGCACAGAAGTTTGTAAACAGCACTTGTTTGCGTATCTGTAAATCAACTCTGTGCAGATACTTAAAATATTTCTCTTTTGTGTAGATGAAGTATTGATAGTTCTATAAACACACAGTTTGAATTTTGTTGCTGTAGCCTGTGACTGAAATGAAAAAAGGCTGGTGTGCAACTTGAGACTGGTTTTTGAAATGTGCATCTCTTTCGTCTGTGCTGCCAAACTTTGAAACAATGGTGCTTTTCTAGCCAAGCCAATCCTATAATCCTTCTCTCTGGCCCTGCTGCTGTAGGTGCCTCCAACAGGAAGGTGTACGGCCAAAAAATCCAGTCGTGGGAATCGGAGAAAGGCTTGGCCTTCCTCCAGAACGTGGAACTGAGCGATGGAGAGCTGGTGGTGCCGCAGGCCGGACTCTACTACATTTATTCTCAGACGTATTTCAAGCACACGCTCATAGAGGAAGATGAAGAAGAAGAGGAACAGGAGGAAGACGAGGGCGCGGCCAGGGGAAAGCCGATGCTGCAGTATGTATATAAAAAAGTGGGTTCTTATCCAGTGCCCATCCTCCTGATGAAGAACGCGAGGACGACCTGCTGGTCCCGGGACGCTGAGTTTGGACTGTACTCCATCTACCAGGCGGGGCTTTTCCAGCTTGGAGGCGGAGACAGGCTGTTTGTAACCGTCAGTAATGTAAGCACCATTGAAATGGACGAGAAGTCGAGCTTTTTTGGTGCCTTCCTGGTCAGCTAGGTCCAGCAAGCTACAGGAGCAGGAGGTTCTTTAATGCTTTATGGTCCCTGTGTGTCAGGAGAGCAACAGGACTCAGCTTGTTTTTTATCAAGCTCTCTTTGGAATGCTGTCAGAGATCAAATCGTCTGTATATGTGCGCCGAGCGAGTTCACCTTTACTCGCACTGATGAGATCTCTGAAATGTGGGTGAATTTGACTTCATCAATTTGCTGCAAAAAAAACCCCAAAAATACGCAGGAGTCAGAAACCCACCAGGAGTCGGAGATGAAGCTGAATTCCGTCTGCTCGGGAAGCAGGAGCAGAAAAAGCGCTCAGCAGGTCGTTTGGGTTCAAACCGACTGGTCACAGTGAAACCTGATGTTCTGACCTGGAAAATGTTTAATATCCTTCAGGCAGACGGAGAGAGATTCCTGCGCTGTGAATGTCTTTACACCGTAACATTAAAGAATGAGACAATATTTTAAATCACACAGAGAAATGAAAGGTTCTGTTTTTGCTCTGACATCATCAGACAGTGATGTATCGCGACGTATCGTAGATTTATACCGTAATTTCCTGTCTGTAAAACTTCAGTTTTAATGAATTCAGAAGCAGCACAGAGACGTGAGGAATCTTCTGGATAAAAACGGCTCTGATTTTTTCTTTACTTTCTGACTCTTTTTATAAACATGACTTCATTACGAACGTCTCATCACTGCTTTGATGTTTGTTTATTTATGGATATCTAAACAAAATGAGGAAGAAGAGCGTTAGTGTGAGAGCTGAAAGATTTCAGAAATCCAAATCAGAAACTGTAAAAGTTTAAACAGAGAAATCAGCTGTGTAAATGTATTAATAATTTTTTTACTTCATGAATACAGATTTTACAAATGTTACACTGAATAAAGTCTCGTGTGAACTCTGGAGTTTGGCTCAGTGATGTGTGTTTGAGTTGAAGGAAACTTTTCTGCAGTGTTGAACATGTCCAGCTTTTCTGTGTAAACTGTCTAAATGAAACGATTCTAATTATATTCCTGAACTCCAGAACCTGGAAACGAGTTGCTGTTTTACTGGAGTTGCACAACGTCAGTCTCATTTTGTTGCGCAAGAAGCAAAATTTTCGAGTCTGTGGAGCAGCGAGTTTCACATTTAACTCATAACACTTCATTTTAAATGATCAGATAACAAAGCTGGGTGCATTTCTCATAAAGGGACTTTTGCCCGTGAGTCATTTGCTTTCAGGGTTGCGTTTATCTGCGAGATGTGAGCATGCTCAGTCACACTGTAAGAGGAGCTGAAGTGACGAGAAAAAAAGGAACCGAGGTCATGAGGTAACGATCAGGGTCATTTTTTTGGGTTCTGCTTTCTCACATGCCTACAGCCACAAACCAGATGTTCCACATGTGCATAATGCAGGATTTATAACAAAGTACAAGCAGCACAAATCTGCAGAAGGTGCGTTCATTCTGTAAAGACGATCATTCTAAAATTTATAGGCAAAAGCTTGAATGCAAGACAAGACGTACACACACACTACAGACTCTCTCTCTCTCTCACACACACACACTACAGACTCTCTCTCTCTCTCACACACACACACACTGCAGACACCATCGTTCCCATGCCAAAGAAGTCTTCAGTGTCCTGCCTCAATGAATACCGTCCCGTTGCACTCACACCCATCATTATGAAGTGCTTCGAGAGGCTCGTCATGAGGCACATCAAGACCCTGCTGCCTCCCTCACTGGACCCCCTGCAGTTCACTTACCGCTCCAACCGCTCAACAGATGATGCCATCACCACCGCCCTCCACCTGCCCCTCACCCACCTGGACAATAAAGACACTTATGTTAGAATGCTGTTCATAGACTTCAGTTCAGC
>JAKKZN010000008.1:226548-234048 GCA_033441825.1 Pangasius elongatus
GAGGTGTGTCAGTGTGTGTTACAGTGTGTAATAGAGTGTGTTACAGTGTGTTGAGGTGTGTCAGTGTGTGTTACAGTATGTAATAGAGTGTTCAGTTATATTATGTCTAGACGGCTCACACACACACACACACACACACACACACACACACACACACACACACACACACACACACGTCTGGGCTCCATCCCAAACACTACAATCCAGGTCCAGTTAATGTTCTCAGAAGAACGTCAGCCATTTTAAGAAGCATCGCTATGCTGAAGCTCACGCTCTCGGGCAGAAGCTCCCCTGCTTTAAGCCACTCCTGACTGTAAAGTGCCCTTAGTGAGAAGTGCACACTATCAAGTGAACCACTCACGCTGGAGGAGATGATATCGGGTTTAACCACCTCTCGAGTGGAACCCCATCTGCAGAGTGTGTCAACACCGAAGATCTCAAGAGGACGTCTTACACACACAGGCGCGCACACACTTTACAGCAACCACTCTAATGTAGAAGCTCTCAAGTTTCAGAGTTTCAGTAAGACACCTGAGCAGGTCAGTCGCACTCCAGAAAAAAATTGCTTCACATCACTCAGTTATTCTGCTCTGAGATAGCCAGCTAGCATCTCCTGACAAGAGCCTGTCTCCAAAAAGAACATTCAAGAACATCAAGGTCTAGATCACCAAACTCCACCTGGAGATGTAAAGCTCAGTAACATTTAGCTAACACCTCTAACACACTCTGATTCATCTCATCACAGCCTTCAGAAGTCCTCAGTTACCTGGACCAGGTGTGACCTGCACATTGCTGATGAAGCCTTCACTCTGGTCCAGTTCCAAAAAAACAGCAGAAACGGGTAACTCCACATTTACCTGCTCAGGTGAGTCTGGAACTGGAACCCAATGTAGCAATAAAGGACTAGATATTCCTCAAAGGCTTTGTACAGAAGATCTATCTGCTCCAGCTCAAGAACACACCTGAGGCAGGTAAAGGTTTAAGGGACTCTGATCTAGAACTCCAGCTTCCAGGAGATCACAGTTTCTGCAGGTCAAACATCAAACATGCAAACATCATCTAACACACCTGATCCAGGCAATTAAACCCTGCTGAATTGAGTCATTTGTGCCAGATTGGGATTGAGGCTAAACCTTTCAGGAAGTTCTCCAGATGTTCACTAGGTGTGAGACCCTCAGAACTCTATAGTGAGACCTGAGTTTGAGGTTACAGACTGTGGATGGACCTGGATGAGGTGTGTCAAGAAGCAGAACTTGAGAACTTTATGGAGAACCTGAGGATGCTAACTCACCCCTGAAGATCTCCTCTTGTACTTGTTGGCGAAGTCGAACCTCTCCTTGAGCTCATGCAGGAGCGCCTCCAGCTTGGCGTTCTCCTCCTTCTCTGCGTACTGGGGACTCAGGAGAACGTAGGCTCTCCAGTTGGCCGAGTCGAAGCCCCAGTGGCAAGTCCGGTTCTCCAGAGCCTTGTGCCCGTGTACGACGAACTTGTGCGGCGCGTGCATGACCCCGCACTCCGCGCACTGAATGCACTCGGCCCCGGGACTCGTGTAGAGCTCCGGCACGAAGATCCCCGAACACTTCCCGAAGCACTCGTGGTACACCTTGAAGCCCTTCACCTCGAGCTCCTTGGCGCCCCGGGAGCGCGTGCCCGGCCTCACCAGCGCGTTGCACAGGCGCTCGGCGTCCGTTTTGGTGATGAGGCCGCAGGACGGCGCGGAGAACGGCAGGATCCCGACGACCTTGAGGATCTCGAGCTGCTCGGCGGTGCAGCGCGAGCAGTAGATGTGCAGCTCGTCGCACACGGCGTTGATCTGCTGCAGGGAGAAGTCGCGCAGCACCGTGTTGAGGATCTGCGGCAGACACAGCCGCTTCTCGCCGCCGACCACGAAGCACGAGATGCTCTCTCCCTCCAGCAGGGTCTCGCAGCGCTCCGTGCTCCGGTCACTCGCCATGAACAGCGGCACCGGAAGCACCGGGGGCGGCCTCGGCGGGGGCACGTGCGCAGCCGCGGCCGCCGCAGCCACCGCCACCGCCGCGCGCTCCAGCTCCTCTCCGTCCTTACCGAACACCTCGTGCTGCCAGCGCGCGGAGAAAGCGGCGGGGCCGCCGAGGGAGCTCATGGAGCTGAGGTGGAACTGCTTCAGAGTTTGTTGCAGTCCCGGATGAGGCTGAAAAATCGGCCGCGTCACCGCCTCCATCACTTACTGAGCGCGATTTATTCTTTTATTTTAAACTGAAATAACTGCAGCTGAAAAAATCCCTTTTCCTTAAAGCTTTAAAGGCCAGTCATGAACTTCCTCCGGTCCGAGGTGTGGAATTAAAAACAGCAAAGTGTCCATAAAATTCTCCTGCTCCGGTGCCAGACCCTGCTTCAGCTAAAAGCGATGGATTAATTCCCGCTCGGTGGGACGACGGAGCCGTGAGGCGGACTGACCTCCTGCGCGCTGTGTGGCGGAGTCCCGGGGCTCCGGTGCGCCGGAGCTCACTGCAAACCGCTGCCCTTCCCCCGGCAGCCCCGCAAGCATTCCGCCTCCTGCTGCACTGCTGCTCCGCTGCCGCCTCCTGCCTGCCTGCCCCTGTCTGTCTCTCTGTCTGTCTGTCTGTCTGTCTGTCTGTTTGTTTGTTTGTTTTAGCAAACGGATTCCCGGAGGATTAAAAGGTCTCGCGCTCTTCACACTCCCGGTGTGTAAATGCTGTTTTTGCTCCTCGCGCTTCCAAAAAAAGAAAGAAAAGAAAGAAAAGATTAAAAAAAAGTGCTCACGGCTTCACCAAAGCTCCAAAAATTTCTCCAAAAATCTGATCAGTAATTGAATTTAATTTCCAAACAGCTCTGTTTGTGTCTCCTCTGCAGATTTTTCCTCTCTCTCTCCCTCTCTCTCTCTCTCTCCCTCTCTCTCTCTCTCTCTCTCTCTCTACTCTCCCGGCTCGCCTCCCCCCGCGGCGCCGCTCCGCGTGTCCATCTCCACCGAGCACTAACGCTGCAGTCCCGGAGTCGCGCGAGGAAATAATCTCAATCTTTAACCTTCAATCTGAAAAAAGAGAAAATTACAATCGATCAACTTTTCTGAATTCGTTTTGTCGCGTGCTGAGAAACGGAGCAACCGGACACGACGACGCGTCCCTCAGACTGAGCTCGCGCTCTCTCACACAGCGTGTGTGTGTGTGTGTGTGTGTGCGCTCTCTCTCTCTCTCTCTCTGAACTCCAGCCAAACATGTGAGCCGCACCGCGGGAGCGCGCATTCACTCACGCCCCCCTCCCTCCCCCCACAGCTCGTGCACGAGCTTTGCTCTACTTCAGGGTTGCCAGATTTCCTCTTTCTAATCTCACTGTTAGAATAATCCTGGACATTCTCCTTTAACGTTACCTTCATTTTATTTTTATCCTGCAACATAAACCTCAGGGGAATTTTGGAACCAGTGTATCGATCAAAAAATTATTTTTCTTTTAATGTTCGGAAAAAAACACTTGCTTTACAACTTATATTACTGTTCTTTCAGAATACAACTAACAGTACTGTTTAGCATCTTACTGCAGCCTGCGGTGCGCTGTGCTGATGGGCCTGGATGCTCGTCTGATGCTCCTCGCTGTATGAGGTACGATTTCAATGGCTTCCACTCGAAGCCGTCTTCTTCTTCTTCTTCTTCTTCTTCTTCTTCTTCTTCTTCTTTGGGCTTGTCCCTTCAGGGGTCTCCACAGCGAATCTTCGCTCTCCACCTCTCCCTATCTTCTGCGTCCTCACTCCAAGCCGTATTCACCGCCTGCACTTATTGTCATCTGTATACATTTTAATGATCCTCGTTATTAGTGTCAGTATTTGGTGATTTATTTTTCTTCACATCACTTAACACATTCTGTTCCTCCTTTAGTTAAGGCAGTGTTTGGGGAAAAGGCTTTTGGGTTTAAGGCTGTACGATCTTTGGCCTCATTTTATATCTTCAAGAAACGTTTGTTTTCTGGTTTTGAAACTTCTCGTAATTGTTTTAGATGAAATATCTGTGTTTATGTTTATAAGTGCTAGCTAAATATAAACATACATGATATAAATATAATTATTAATACTTCATGTGTTAATATTGTAGTAGGGTGTGTTGTTCTGTTGACTGTTGTTGTTGTGTTGTTTTTTTGGACTAACCCTAACCCCTTGAAAGCGAGATGAAGCGTCTGAAGGGGTTTATCCCAGAGAATAAACTTTGCTGCGATGTATTTATGCTTCACGTCACATGTCACATATTTCATTATCTTGTTTATCTTTCAGAATTGTTTTATTTACATCTGGATTGTGATCATTATGAGTTTAAATTAATTTCGCATCTCAGCGTAAACGCTTAGCGTAATTATATAAAGTTCTCAGGCTTCGTGTTCAGCTGGGTTTATGTTTAGTTGTTGTACAGCTCATGTTGTGTTTACATGTTTATTATTTACACACATTTGTAAATGAATATATACAGTATACTCACACTGTCAGAAAGAGAGGGTCCTAAACGGTACCTTGCTTTGCTGCTGGACCGGTACCGTCCTCTTTAGTACCTTTAATGTCTATGACCTTTGAAGGTGGACGTAGTGACTTTAAAAAGAGATCTAATGGAATTATAATGAGTTTAAAGATCAAACGCATTTCTAGAAATAAGATCCAAACTAATGGTACTAAAGTTTCATGCTTGATGGTTCCACTCCAGTGAAGGGAACCGGACTGTTCAGTACCTTTTTCCTGAGATTTTATAGAATTACACTGAGTCCAGAAATGTTTTTTTCTACATCAGAGAAACTTGATTCACTCTACACACTTAGATTAGCTATAGAACACTAGAAGGTTCTTCAGTGTGTCCCTCAGGAGGAACCACAAGAGGTTCTGAAAGGTTCCAGCTAGAACCCCTTTTGGGACCTTTTAGTATTTATAGAACCACTGGGGAACCTTTTATTAAAGGAGTAGATCAGACTGAAGAGCATCTGAAATTAATTTAATCTAAAGTGATATTTATCAGCCGAGCCTTTTGTTCTGTGAGAAAATGAAAGATCTTGAAGGAAATGTGGAACTTTTAGGAACCATGTGTGTGTGTGTGTGTGTGTGTGTGTGTGTTTTCAAGAACTTTTACTGAAGAAGCTGCACTTTTAGGCCTTTCACCCTTGTTTTCCATTTAATCCTACAGGAAACTGGAGTTTTCCAGAAGAGCACCGAGTGACATCAGAGACTTTTTAATCACGAGCCAATCAGGACACAGCTCGACGAATAAATAAATAATTATTATGAATTGATTAATAAAGAACAATTACAATGAGTTTTATTATTTATTAAACATAAACACAAAAACAGTTTAGGAATAAATCAGCTCATTGTTAACTTGGTGTTATTAATAATGTAGAGCGATAAGTGAAATAAACTCATGGCGCAGTCAGACGGACAGGAGCGGGAGCGGGAGCAGCGTTGCCATGGTTACAGTGTGTCTGAGTGATGAGGACTTTCTCTGTATAATTCCCTTACAACAAAAACACACACATTTCACATGTGAAAAACATCAGAAGGTGCATTTCAACATGTTATGCCCTGGACTCACACACGCGTGTGCTAAAACTCAGATAAGTGGAAAAGATGTGAGAAATAAACACATGCTGTGAAATAAAAATAAAGCGCGAGGAGTTTAAAACTCTCACATGTGAAGGTCATGTGACTTCTGGAGGATCATGAAGTAGGAATGTGGTGAAAAAACACCAACCTGGCAACTCAGATTTTTTAACGCTCCCTCTGTGTGTGTGTGTGTGTGTGTGTGTGTGTGTGTGTGTGTGTGTGTGTGTGTGAAGCCTGGGTGGAGTGTGTGAGCTCGGTTTTCCTCACGCTGCCAGACTGAGAGCTCCTGCTCCAGCACTCAGACCTGTACACACTCAAATAACACACATTCCGCCGACATGACAGCGCGCGCGCGTGTGCTCTACAACGCCTGTTATAGCACCTCCGTGAGCTGTGCACGCGCTTACTGCACACCTTTATAAACGCACTTATGAACACTTACAGCAGAGGACTGCACGAGCTTTATGTTAGAATATGCAAATCTCAGGCGGAGTGTTTCATTCCGACCCTCTGAGCGGATCTTCTCTCAGCCGCTCGGCCTCCTCAGGGCGGTGGACCGGCTCGGGAGCAGCTCCGCCTCGGTACCGACTCCCTGCGGTGCTCCACTCGGTTCAGCGCAGCGCTGGCGCCCCCTAGCAGCAGCGACCTGTTACTGCACCTGTACACACTCACAATCATGCACACACACAGTAACACACACTCACAATCATATACACACAGTAACACACACTCACAATCATACACACAGTAACACACACTCACAATCATATACACACAGTAACACACACTCACAATCATACACACAGTAACACACACAGAGTAACACACACTCCCAGTAACACACACTCCAAGTAATGCTAACAACACACACTCCCAATCATACACACACAGTAATGCACACTCACAATCATACACACAGTAACACACACAGAGTACCACACACTCCCAGTAACACACACTCACAATCATACACACAGTAACACACACAGAGTAACACACACTCCCAGTAACACACACTCACAATCATATGCACACAGTAACACAGCGCTCTACAGTGCTGGACCGTAAACGTCCTCACTGTAACAGTCTGATGAACTCTTTGCACTCTTCACTTTACATCTGCACTGCTTTCACTCTATCTGTGGTGCCTTTAGATCTACGTTCTTCCTTTATTAGATCTACGTTTATACTTTATTATCTGTAGGCAGCTTGGGTCTGAGAGTAACGTAACTTCTCTGTATGTGCTGAACAGAACTGACAATAAAGCTGACTTTGACTTTGACTTTGACTTTAAACGCAGTGGTCTAGACATCACTGAACTCCTGGACTCTTCTACTCAACAAAAATCTGGCAGCCTCGGAGATGTGAACTACAGGCAGGTATTTAAGTAAATTAATTAATAAATAAATCATCTGAATGTGGATCAGAAAATCCACTTAAGTGGCTGCGTAACTCAACTCTGAATACCAGGAACTTTCCTCATACAAATATTGACGTAACCTTTGAACTCTGAATATGACTCAAATACAAGCTGTAAAATATGCTAAACTATGCTACATGCTATGCTAATCTAATGTTTCTTGGTTCTAGCAAATGTTGTTCCTGTCACAGCATCTCCTCCGTCTGAGTCCACTCGCTCTCTTCAGCGTTCCTCATTATAATGAATTTTGTTAAGAGCACTTTTACCACACACAAGGGCGTTTGGGATGCAGCCTGCAGCGACCGCCTCTGCCTCTTCATGTGGTTTATTCACATTCCGTCAGCGTGAATATTCATGGTGAGTTCCTGCATGAAGACGGGGAACCTCTCCAGACACCAGGCTGCAGCCAACACCTTTTATTTTTTCATTTGGATTTGCGTCATGGGTTTTTGGAGAAGCCAAACCAAACCGAGTCACTCTGCCTCCACACTCACGGCTTCTCCAAAAACACTAA
>JAKKZN010000008.1:237580-240080 GCA_033441825.1 Pangasius elongatus
ACACACACACACACACACACACACACACACCCACACACACACACACACACACACACACACACACACACACACACACATACACACACACGGTCTGTCTCTGAGGGAACGCAGCCTCTACGTTCCCACGGTAACCACTGCCAAAGCAAATTGGGGAGAGGAAGTGGAACCCGATCACTCTTCGCCACTCAGGCGTGTGTGTGTGTGTGTGTGTGTGTGTGTGTGTGTGTGTGTGTGTGTGTGCGTTCTTTAGAAGTTTCTTTTTGGGTGTGTAAATGTACATTTAAAACACTTTTTCAGTGTGAAGCTTTGTGTGTGTGTGTGTGTGTGTGTGTGTGTACCTTTGTGCACATATACAATTATTGTTTGAGTGTGTGTTCATTTGCTTTTGTGTGTGTGTGTGTTTATTTAGTGCAGCTTTGTTATGTCTACTGTCCAGACGCTTCCTGGAAGATCATCCTGTGACTGACACACACACACACACACACACACACACACACACACACACACACACACACACACACACACACAGACCCCGGCACGACCTTTGTCCTGATGAAGGCCAGTGTGTGTGCTCAGGAATGTAGGGAGTGGTGTGTGTGTGTGTGTGTGTCTGTGTGTGTGTGTGTGCTAGCTATATTTAATACTCATTACAGAGCTCCTGCGCATGTTTGGAAAAGTACGGAAGTTTATTATATTCTTTACACGTTAGCTAGCATTATCCAAAACATTCTCTACAGGACGTTGCCTAGCAACGGTATCCTCACAGTTTGCCCACTAGAATGTCAGTTGTGTTGTATTTTATGTTTGTTGTCGGTGTTGAAATCACACTGAACGCAACATTTACTTACATTTTAGTTCATTATAGTGTTTAGGGCGGAGCCTGTCAGCAGCCATTTTGTCTGGAGGTCATGTGAGCGTGAGGTTTATCCTGATTGGTCCGTTAGTATTTTTGCTGCAGGATGAGATTTTTAGACTCAGTGTGCAAGTGGATGAGTAGCAGCTGTTCCCTCTGTGTGTGTGTGTGTGTGTAGCAGACCGAAGATCTTTTACACACTGCAGCTTCTGAGAAACTGAGCTCCAGTTCCTAGAAACGAGTGCGCACCCACACACACACATGCACACACACACACACACATACACACACTTCGCTCTGATATTTTTCACTGCAATCACACTTTACCTTTTGCCTTGTTAACACACACACATTCACACACACACACACACGTACGCTTTAACCTCATCCTTTTCAGAAAACACCAAACCACACCCACACCCCAAACCCTCACCACACACACACACACACACACACACATACACAATGAACCACACTTGTGCAATAACAACAGTTTTGTGAAGACAGAAAACACAACACACACACATACACACCTGGCAGCTGTGGTGTCTGTGTGTGTGAACATGTCTCACACCTGCACGCTGGAACAACTTTGTTTAATTTCTTCCAGATCTGTGGTTGAGAGAAACAGAGAGAAAGACAGATAGAGAGATGAAAGAGGAGACACAGAGGAAGAGGAGGGGGAAAGAGACAGACAGAGAGAGAGACAGATAAAAAAGATATAGACAGAGGAAGGGGGGGGCGAGAGACAGACAGTTAGAGAGAGACAGTGAGAGGAACAACAGGAAGTCCCTCCCTTCCGGCTGAGGCCTCGTTCAGGTCTCGTACACACACACGCACACACACACAAACACACACACACACACAGGTTGTGGTGTCTGAAGCGTGTGTTAAACATGTGGTGTTTTTAGCAGTTTATTTCTCCTTCAGCCTCATCTCATCTAGAAGTGATTCTGAATCCCAAATCCTCTTCATCTTCACTATAAATGCTCCCTGCATAGGGTGTAATACAGGGGGGGGGCATTAGGACCGGTGTGGTGCACTACATACGCTGTACTGCAGTGCACTTCATACAGAACATCTGTGATTTCGATAGAAACATGTAACAGTGTAACAATGTAACCTCGCTGAGTGTAACAGTGTAACAATGTAACCTGGCTGAGTGTAACAGTGTAACAATGTAACCTCGCTGAGTGTAACAGTGTAACAATGTAACCTCGCTAAGTGTAACAATGTAACCTCGCTGAGTGTAACAATGTAACCTCGCTAAGTGTAACAATGTAACCTCGCTGAGTGTAACAATGTAACCTCGCTGAGTGTAACAGTGTAACCACGCTGAATGTAACAATGTAACAATGTAACCTCGCTGAGTGTAACAGTGTAACAATGTAACCTCACTGAGTGTAACAGTGTAACAATGTAACTTCGCTGAGTGTAACAGTGTAACAATGTAACCTCACTCAGTGTAACAGTGTAACAATGTAACCTCGCTGAGTCTCGATCTGTCTGTGTCTCTCTCTGTCTCACCATCTCTCTCTGTCTCTCTCTTTCTCTCTCTCTCTCTGTCTCTCTCTCTCTCTCTCTCTCTCTCAGTCCTCATGGTCTGAGGATGATGTGTGACCTTCTTGCTGAACAGAGCGTGTCACT
>JAKKZN010000008.1:242580-250760 GCA_033441825.1 Pangasius elongatus
GGCAGAGAGAGAGAGGCAGAGAGAGAGAGAGAGGCAGAGAGAGAGCGACAGAGAGAGAGAGAGACAGAGAGAGAGAGAGAGAGAAACAGGCAGACAGAGAGAGAGAGAGAGAGAGAGAGAGAGAAACAGGCAGACAGAGAGAGAGAGAGAGAGAGAGATTAGTGCTAAAATTACGATGTTTACAGTTTTATTAAATTAATTGTGCTCAGTCTCTGTATGGTGTTCACGCTGTGTGTGTGTGTGTGTGTGTGTGTGTGTGTGTGTGTGTGTGTGTGTAGTTTTTATAACTATAAGTCTCTGGAGAACTCGGTTGCTCCGAACGTGGCCTTGCCTCCGCTGCAGAAGGGGGCGCCGGCGTCGCTGTCTGTCCTGAGCGGCGCGAGCCGCGGCGAGGAGCGCACCGAGGGACACGGAAAGACCAGGAAGCGGAGGATAACTGGCGAGGGTCACCCGGGACACGCCCCCTCCGGCCACGCCCAGCAAAGCCACGCCCTATCTCGAGCACCTCCACCGATGACGGAGGAGCGAGACTCGGACGTGGAGGTCGAGGTTCGAGATGAAGGTCAGTTACGTTATGCTAATTTGTGTGACGTTTTATGCTAACCATGTGCTGTTAAGTGGATTAGCGATAATAATATTCTTTATAAATTTTAATTTTATTATAAAACCTCAGTGGAAGTTTTAGTTTTTATCCTCGAGCCACTGCACTCGCTTGTGATGTCACCAAGACGTTTTATTGTTGTTAGCGTTGGACGTTAGTGATGCTCTGTGATTAGCATGCTCCTCCCCTTTTACCTCCACAGTTGCCTCCTCGCTGTCGTCCCTCTCGTCTCCTTCGTTCACGTCCTCCAGCTCCGCTAAGGAGCTCAGCTCTCCCGGAGTCGCAGGGGTCACGGGGGTCGCCGAGGTCACCGCGGGGTCGGGGTCTGGGGCGGAGAGCCAAGTGGGCGGAGCTTCTGTGGACCCGGAGCTGGAGACCCTGAGACAGGCGCTGGACGGGGGAATGGAGTCGCGCGAGTCGAAGGAGAAACTCCTGCACGAGATCCTGAAGATGAGGGTGAAGCAGGAGGAGAAGCTGGGCTCGGCTCTGCAGGCCAAACGCAGCCTGCAGCAGGTACGCACAACACGCAACGCACAACACGCAACGCACAACACGCAACGCACAACACGCTACACACAGCACGCAACGCACAACACACAACGCACAGCACGCAATGCACAACAGTACACAATACACTATGCACAACAGTACAGAACACACAACGCAGCACACAGTACACAACACACAATGCACAACATGCTACACAACACACAACAGTACACAATACACTACGCACAACACGCAATACATAACACAACAAGCAACACACAACAGAGCACACAACACGCTACACACAACATGCTACACAACGCACAATGCGCTACACAACATGCAACACACAATGCAATACACAACACACAACAGTACACAACACACTATGCACAGCAAGCACACTACACACAAACAATAATGAATGATGTATTGTGTGTGTTTGTGTGTGTGTGTGTGTGTGTGTGTGTGTGTAGGAGCTGGAGTTCCTGCGTGTGGTGAAGAAGGAGAAGCTGCGTGAAGCGAGTGAAGCTAAGCGCGCTCTGCGTAAGGAGATGGAGCGACTGCGAGCGGAGAACGAGAGGAAGATGAAGGAAGCGAACGAGACTCGAGCTCGACTCAGCAGAGAGCTGGAGGAGGCCAAGCAGCTGCGCAAGTGCGACAAAGGCTGCGAGGCAGCACGCATGCGCGCCAAGTACTCTGCTCAGGTGTGTGTCTCACACACACACACACACACACACGCTAACACACACACACACACTCACACAATAACACACACACACACGCTAACACACACTCACTCACTCACTCACACACTAACACTTACACACACTCACACCATAACACACACACACACACGCTAACACACACTCACTCACACCATAACACACACACACACGCTAACACACACTCACTCACTCACTCACACACACTCACACAATAACACACACACACACGCTAACACACACTCACTCACTCACTCACTCACACACACTCACACAATAACACACACACACACACTCACACCATAACACACACACACACGCTAACACACACTCACTCACACACTAACACTCACACACACTCACACCATAACACACACACACACGCTAACACACACTCACTCACACACACTCACTCACTCACACACTAACACTCACACTCACACCATAACACACACACACACGCTAACACACACTCACTCACTCACTCATACACACTCACACAATAACATACACACACACACTAGCACACACACACACGCTAACACACACTCACTCACTCACTCACTCACACACACTCACACAATAACACACACACACACGCTAACACACACACTAACACTCACACACACTCACACAATAACACACACACACACGCTAACACACACACACACACACACGCTAACACACACTCACTCACTCACTCACTCACTCACACACACTCACACAATAACACACACACACATGCTAACACACACACTAACACTCACACACTAACACTCACACAATAACACACACACACGCTAACACACAAACACACACGCTAACACACACTCACTCACACTCACTCACACACTAACACTCACACACACTCACACCATAACACACACTCACTCACACGCTAACACACACTCACTCACACTCACTCACACACTAACACTCACACCATAACACACACACACACGCTAACACACACTCACTCACACTCACTCACACACTAACACTCACACACACTAACACTCACATACACTCACACGCTAACACACACTCACTCACACCATAACACACACACACGCTAACACACACTAACACTCACACACACTCACACCATGACACACACACACATGCTAACACACACTAACACTCACTCACACCATAACACACACACACACGCTAACACACACTAACACTCACACACACTCACACCATAACACACACACAAGCTAATACACGTCATTTACACAGAAATTCCTGTCGCACAGTTGAGTTAATGTTAAGCTCTGTGTGTGTGTGTGTGTGTGTGTGTGTGTGTGTGTGCAGATCGAGGAGCTGCAGATGAAGCTCCAGCTGGCCGAGGCGGATCGTGAGCAGCTCCGCTCTGAGCTCCAGCAGGAACGTGAAGCTCGTCAGCACCTCGAGAGGGTTGTCAAAGATCTACAGGATCAGCTGTGGCCCAAAGCCGAGGAGGAAACACACACAGAGCTGAGCGCTCCATCTGCTTCAAACGCTAAAGAGTCCGACAATTAACACACACTCTGTCTGTAGACACACACACACACACACACACACACACACACACACACACACGCACACACGCAGTGATCATGAGGAGCGTGAGGAGAGAGACGCTGTACAGTGACTGAAGAAATGAAAAAGATAAAGAAGAAAGACAGATGTGTAAAAACGGAAGAAGACACTGAAGCGGAAACTCGGGAAGTGTGTGTTCCGGATGTGAGCAGTGACTCGCGGCTCCTCGTGCGCTCTCGGGATGCGCTGATCCCGATTCGGAATTTCTGCCGTCGAGATGAACACAGGACATGAAATGTTTCATATCACACTTCAACTTTTTAATCACGGTTTACAGAAAGAGCACGATGTTGTGTTTGTAAAATTCTGTGCAAAGCGATGCCTATGTTAGCATTTTTTAAAGAGAACGTAGAACATGGCGTGTCTCCGGTGGACCTGCTGCTCCGGGAGCTCCGGTGGTGCGGTGCTCCGGTGGTGCGGTGCTCCGGTGGTGCGGTGNCTATATCAGTAAATATAATCACGGCTGATACAAATATTAAAAACATGAGCACAAACATATTCTTGTGCTTGAGACTTTTTGAAAAAAAAAAAAAAAAAACAGAGGCTTTTATACACATTTAAAATCGATTCTTTACACGAGGAATAAACTCCGGAGACGAATCGTTCTCGTCATCTCTTCGCTAACGTTAAGAACCTGTGTGTTTTTACACTCTCCTCTTTTGTAACAGACTATTTATCAGACGAGTTACGATACAAAAACAAAAATTTCTTTTTTGAAATTTTTTTCAAAGAAATCGTATCTCTGTGTCGCTTGCTATCGTTGCTATTACATCATTTCTTAATAAACACACACACACACACACACACACACACACACACACACACACACACACACACACCTGTATGCTGAGTGCTTTTGGGTCAAAACTTCATGAGTGTATCTTAAAAAGATAGTTGACTGTGTGTGTGTGTGTGTGTGTGTGTGTGTGTGTGTGTGTGTGAAACAGCTTCACTGTGCATATCCACCGTTGTGACGCTAACAGTTAGCATCATGCTAAATCATGGCGGCCATGTTTTTTCGTACGGCTGTTTTTAAAAAAAAGCGACAGAATGTTCTTTTTAAGTAAATTATATGTAAATATGAATGTTTTTTTTCTTTTTTTTAACTTTACAATAATGAATCGCACTTTGTCATAACGAGATCCTGCGTAAAAAATGCATTAGCCTCTCTGTACCTTTATTTCAGAGTTTAGCCTCCAGGAGTATAGAAAATTAAAAAAATAAAAAAATAATAATAATAATAAAAAGCATTATGTTGATTATATGCAACACAGTTACATGCAATGTAATCCTATGTTTAAGGCAGAAATATTGTAAATAAACATTTCAGAACAAAAAAGAGGGTCTTTATGCTCTGCTTTGCTGAAACACTTCTCTAAACAAACGCAAATTAAAATTCTTTTTTATTTTATTTTATTTTTATTTCTACAGTCGGTCCAGAAGTGTGAGAGCTGTTTATTCTTTTCTTATTTTATCAGCTATTAAACTCAAATAACATTCGACATTGTGCCGGTAATCAACAATAAGAAATTAAAGCTAGCTTTATTTCCGTTATCTTTATCCAGTAAGCTAGCGTTACACTGAACTACACTGACTTAACAAACTCAGCTAGCTGGCTAATCTATCTATCTATCTATCTATCTATCTATCTATCTATCTATCTNTCTATCTATCTGTCTGTCTGTCTGTCTGTCTAATAAGGTATTAAATATAGCGATATATTCTCTCACTCACTTTCCATAACTGCTTTTATAGTTAAATATTAAAGTAGCTAAATGTAGATAGCTAAATTGCTAAACCAGTAGCTAACTAGGGGTTAGCTACTATAACTATAAAATAAAATAAATAAAAAATCTGAAACACTGCAGAAGTTGTAGTTTACGATCTTAGCACGATATTGCATTTTAACGGATTGCGTAAAAGATTACTGCCGTATTTTTAGATTATAAGAAACGTTTTCTCCTCCAGCAGGTGACGATACGTACGGAAAAGCGACGTGTGTTATCAGTTATACATTATCTTGCGCTATATGAGCGGTTACGCTAGTTTGTGGTAATTTAACCATAAGAGCTAACTTTATGCTAATTAGTAAATCTGTTGTGTTTCATTTCGCCAATCAGGCTTCACCAAACATCATAGCTACCTAGCGTGCTAGCATGCTTGAGCGAGATAAGTAGCGCTAATACGTTATCGGAGCCAATCAGAGCGCAGATTTTGTGTTTATATTGTTGAACGGTGAGGGACGTGTTTGCGTGTTTGCTAGCTGATAAAATAAAAACATTTCTCAGACTCTCGGAGCTGAACTGTACGAGTGTGAGCTACACCTTCACTCGCGCTCTGAGCCGTTATTGCTGTTATTCATGTATTTTGAGCAGTTTTAACATTTTTTTTTTATGCATGACATTTTAAAGAATTTAAAAATAATCTGCTGTTTGTGTAATGATCATTATTGGGCATTAATAATGTTTATATAATAGTTTATTGTTTTAATTACATTTATACAGAAAATATTCACTAAAATAACTCCAACTACACACACACGCACACAAACACACACACACACATGCAATATTCATTTAGCTAAATGCTAAAAGCTACATATGATGCTGATGTGGTGAATTTTTATTATTTTTTTGCAAACAATTTTATCCAAATTAAATGCACACCGATATTCATTTTGCCATGAATAAATAAATAAATAAATAAATAAATAAATAAATACTCCTTGCAAAAATCACAATTCAATTTTAAATGTCTTTTTCTTAACATTTTAAAAAATGTTTCCTTTTTAAGAATTTACGTAATATATAAAGCTACAGAGATCTCCACATTTATAAAATAAAAGAATTAAAGCCTGGTGTTGTTCTTTTTGCGAGTTTGAACAGAAAACACGGCGATTTTGTAGTTTTTCACTCTAAAAGATGTGTGTACTTTAACTTTCATGTGTTTTTTTTTTGTTTTATATATAAAAAAAGAGAAATTTTGCTAAAAATTTGGTAAAATTGTTTCTAAACGAGAGCCATTCTTTTGCTAATAACAGCAATAACAGGACATGCGTTAGATACAAACTGTAAATATTTTTTTAAAAGATAGATTTTACAATGTTGTATTATAAATGTCTTTTTTTTAAAAGAAAATATTCAATAGTTGTTTTACAAAACAATTTCATTGCTACTTTACAAGTTTAGTTTATTTTGTGCATTTTTTGCCTTTATTTTGAATTTCAGTACTTTCTTATTGTTTAGTACCGTCTGTATCAGTACATTTTAATTTCACAGTCATCAGTATTTTGTTTTTTTCTTTTGCTCCTCCGTAACGAGGCACGTGCGCAGTCACGTTACCGTGATTCTTACGATATTATGACAATATTTATCTGGTGCACAGAATCTTTCCAAAAGAAAAAGATTTATGAAACTGGAATGCGATGATGATGATGATGATGATGATGATGTTGTTTTGCGTGGTGAAATATCGTAATAATATGGTAGACGTGATTACGAGCACGTGCCCGACGCCCACAGGAAGTGTGTTTGTTGCGTCTCAGCCCTTCACTGCTGCTATAACGAAATGTTATAAACGTTACAGTTTTACAGCAAGCCTATTTTTATGTACGAGATTAAAATTACGCTTTGTTTATTAACGCCGCAGATATAAAAATAAAATCTTTCCCTCTTTATTTCTTCTTTTTCTGCATATAGACTGTAAGATAAAGGACTTTATGAGACTGTGCTATAAACCGCATTGAGAAAATGTACAGTGTAAAGATGCATTAATCAGAAATAAAACTGTTTGTCTTAAACGTTGTGTGGGTTCTTCACTGCTAATGCTGGCTAGCTAACATGGGCTAAGCTCTTGTTAGCTAATCTTTACTGCTAATGTTAATATGAGCGAAATCTGACAGGATCTTTAATGCATATTTAATAAATTTTAAAACTCCTTACTGCTAACATTGGCCATCTGGCTAACATGAGCTAACCTGAAAGGTTTCTGGGAACATTTAAAATCATATCCATAAATGTTCACTATCTAACATGCTAACCTGACAGGATTTCTTCTAAGATTTTTACTTCATAGTCATTAAACTTCATAATCTTCACTGCTATAACCAGCTAGCTAACAAGATTTTAACGCATTTAAAAAAAACAAATCCTGCCAAGTTAGCTCTTATTAGCTAATCTTCACTGCTAATATTATCTAAGTTAGCTAACATGAGCTGATCTAAGTTAAACTGATAGGATTTTTAAATCGTATAATTATTGTTTATAATCTTTACTGCCTGCTAAATCTAGTTACCTTATATCAGCTAACCTGAGAGGATTTTTGAGTTTTTAATTCATATATGTTAATTATCTTCACTGCTAATGCTAACTAGCTACCACAAGGTACTGATGTGATTTCTGACTTCAGATTTCTGTCATTATAAAACGACTTTAAATGCTGTGAGAAATCCTACCAGGTTAGCTCGTGTTAGCTAATCTTTACTGCTGAAGCTAATGAGCTAACGTGAGATAAATCTGACAGGATTTTCTGAGAAGAGCTTCTGAGGTGTTTATTTCTGAAGTCACTGACTGAACCATTCACACTTAAAGAGCAAAATGTACACTAACTGTAAGGGTACATACAGTTGGGTCCAGAAGTATTTGGACAATGACAGAGTTTTTGTGATTTTTCCTTTATACTCCACAATGGATTTGAAATAAAACGATCAGGATGTGATGGAAGTGTAGACTTTCAGCTTTATTTTAAGAGGCTCCACAAAAATATGGCATTTACCATTTAGG
>JAKKZN010000008.1:294087-306587 GCA_033441825.1 Pangasius elongatus
CTTGGAGATAAAGGGGAGGTTAGATATTGGTCTATAGTTAGACAGCTGACAGGGGTCAAGGTCAGGTTTTTTAATCAGGGGCTTGATAACTGCTAATTTAAAGGATTTAGGAACATAGCCAATGCTAAGGGAAGAACTCATTATTTGCACACACACACTCAAACACTAAACACATGCTATCAACCACCAACACATGACAACCATCAAACCACACCATAAACCACCAAATATATTAATAATCACCAACACACACACACACACACACACACACACACACTAACATTTTCCATATAAACAACAGCTTTAATCCCATTTGTTTTTATTTACTTAATGTGGGTTTTGGTTCCATTTAAGAGATTTTTCACCCCATAGAGTTTTTTTACATTGTGGAGACATGTTTCACTCTGTGGGGGGATTTTCTTTACCCCATTGGGAGATTTTTTACCCCCTGGAGGGATCCTTCATGCTGTATGCAGGACTTTTTATCCTGTGTGGGGAATTTTTCACCCCATGCCGGGATCTTTTACCCTGTAGAGGGAGATTTTTCCCCTGTGTGGCTCCAACCTGAGCTTTCAGGCCTCACGCTGGAGTTCCTCAGCTCTGAATAGCTGATGCTTTGTGTGTGTGTGTGTGTGTGTGTGTGTGTGTGTGTGTGTGTCCCTGCAGCTGGAGAACATATTTCAAACGTCCAAGAGGCACGAAATGAAAAAAGAAGGAACGAATGGAAGATAGAATGAGATCCCCTTCTCTCTCTCTCTGCTCTATTCACACCACAAACAATATGACGGGTAGCGTGTGTGTGTGTGTGTGTGTGTGTGTGTGTGTGTGTGTGTGTGCGTGTATGTTAGACCTCCTGAGGAGACACTACCCTCATCTTCTATTCTCCAGCTGTGTTTTTGAAGCAGAGAAGAGAACAGAAAGGGAAGGGGAAGAATGAGCGTACACTACACAAGTGTAAGACATGCTAGTCCCGTCTCTTCAGCACTAATAAACACAGTGCCGCATTTTCTCTTCACTCTGAAGTGTAATTTATGGGTTAGCTAACACAAAAAACACAAAACGAGAACTGAGTAGATAAAATGCAGATCTTTGTCTTAAACGTCTACACAACCTTCAGCTCGTTTAATATTCATTTTAAATTCTGTTTCTGTTAAAAATCTACATTCATCTGAATTAAACTCTGATTTGTATTAAAGCTATTGTTCTCCAAAAACATATTCAAACTACTGTTCTAATTAGAAATTATATCAAAATTTGAATATTTCATCATTATTATTCCCATGGTTTCACGTGATTAGAGAAATATTTCAGCATTGAGAGAACTAACATCGTTAGTGTTATAGAGTAAATACCAACAATACTTTTTCATGTACATTGTAAAGATGTGAAATGTAGAAGGTGAAAAGGGTTTGACAGGAAAACTACTTCAGTTATGTGTTAATTTTCATCACATATCAGGATTGAAGTTCTTAAGATGTCTTGGTCTTGGGAACACCTTACCCTGACCTGTTCCTCTCTCAGACATGCTCATGATAACGCATCAACTCAAAACTTACTATACTTACTGTATCTGTTCATGAGAGACTTTCCACTGTGAGCTGTGAAATCTTGGTCGCATGGTCTTTTCAGTCTTTTAAAATTCTAGGCCTTGTTTTTCACTACAGCTCCATCACCCTGTGGACTCGGTCAAGCATCACATCAAAAACTCGGTCAGCGCACATCGTTGTCATCATCAGTAACTCCTTTACCATGGTCAGGATCGTGGCCGAAAGTTCTAAAAGGAAAAATGACAACTATGAGGGTTCATCTGTGTGTAGTGGCGATGAGGTGGAAGGTTCTACTGGAATACAGCGGGTTCTCCCAGGTCCAGATCTTTAAATCTGGGTTCTCAGTGCAGTTTGTAGCACTGGAGCGGTGGATTCAGGAGCAGCCGAGTGCAAATCAGATCTTGTCTCCTCCACACATGCGAGAGAGTAATAATAAAAAAAAAGGCAAATTAAACTGCACACACATTATCAAATAAGAAATAACAGAACACAAAGTAAAACCTGATCATCAGCAGTGAGTAACCGTGAGCTAGCGCATTCATAACAAATCCTAGCAAATCACACACAATGTTAACACACAGGTGAATGCTGTGACACCGGCGGTTTCAGCTCCTGTCCACAAGAAAGTCATGAAAGTGGAGTTTAAACTTTTTTTTAAAAAAGCTTCATTTTCAGTGACCCAAAAACACAGCCGGGATGTGAGGCCAAAACGCACAAAAACTACGCTTTTAAAAATAACTGTATACAATGAAACTTGCTGTAGGCAGCAAAATGCACAAACATCTTTAACTTGTGTTTATTTTATCGCTTGCATACACATAAAGTGGAGGGAACCTTAGCTCATGGTACACTGTGTGTCTTGAGGAAAAGGACAAAAGAGGAATAAAGATTTATCTTTACGATTAGAAATCCATCCTCAGTGCACTCATATGGTTATTGTAATTTTTTACATCTTGCAATAAAATCCTGTTTGCTTTGTTTCAACACTTTTCATAGAAACAATGGTCGTAAACTCTCTATGTGTGTGTGTGTGTGTGTGTGTGTGTGTGTGTGTGTGTGTGTGTGTGTTTAAATTCCATGCTTCATGATGCTGAGCCTGTTCTTCACACACCAGCACAATAACTCCAGTGTCTCAAAGAATAATCATTTAATATTTATGTCTTCAGGGAAACAGTTTTCAACAGACCTTTACTTTTCCCTCTTCCTTACACCTGCTGTGCTCACACACACACACACACACACACACACACACACACGGTTTCTGGACAGTGATAAGTCACAGTACAAGGCCAGAAGCTCGGCTGCATTACATCATGTTCAGGATATTTGATATTTGAGCGGAGACTGGGGAGTTCCACACTCAAACACGAGGAAGATCTCATTTCTGTTTCTCTCTGTTTCTCTCTGTTTTTCTTCCTCTCGTCATCGGAATTCACTCTCAACATAATTTGTGCCATGTTGTAATTTGGTGAAACCATGCAGAGACACAGTACTGCTAAAACAAAAACAGAATAAACTGGTGGAGGAATAAATCAGATCAGATCAGTTAGAATGGTATTTAACCCCTGGAACACTCCAGTTTTGTCCTGATCCACCCTGAACATTAACCTGTGTGGATCTGTGCTTCTGTGTCTGTCTGTGTAGAACTCGTTTCTGTACTCCGTCTTCTTGATTCCCAAATATTAGGATTAATGTCTACTCAGTTGTCAGCCATTTTAAGCCTCCATTGCAGAGCCCAGCTGAAGGCTTTATTACAGCAATGACCTATAGCTTATAGCTCCACCAGCTGCTGTTCTGGCACCAGTGTCTCCACCATCAAACCCATACCAGTGCCTGCAAAGGAATCACTCCAGAGTCACCCATGGTAGTCCTGACATCCCTACTGGTGGTTCTGCAATACAAACATCACTTCTCATCGGTCCTATGGTTTCACTCTTGCCTGTTGGTAGTTCTGTGTTCACACTGTGGTCCTCATAATGTCTTCCAGTAGTCCTGCAGTCTTATCTGCAGCCCCTGCCTCATTCTACAGAATCCTGCAGTCCCAGCCACACCTTTGACCATTATGGGGTCCCAACCTTATTTCCTGTTCTGTCCTATTTCCTGCCTTACCTCCTGGTGATCCTGCATCTCCATCTGCCTCTTGGTGGTTCTTTGTTTTCAGCCTCAACACCAAGTGGCCCTGCAGTCCCATGCTCACATACCCTACCCTGGCCTTGCATTATGGTGGTCCTGCTGTTCCAGACTTGATGTCCTGTCATCATGGGGTTTCAGACTTACCTCCCATGGTCACATAGTCCCAGGCTCGATATCCCTCAGTCCTCTAGTGCCAAATTCACCTGTCAGAGGCTATGTAGTACTCACCGCATAGCCTCTGGAAGGTGTTTTCTGCCCTGTTTTCTGCCTTGCCTCCTGGTGGTCCTGGGTCTCCAGTATAGTCTGCTGGTGGTCCTGTGGTGGCACACCACACAATTTGTAGGTGAGCAAAAGTACAGGCACAGATAGTCTTAAAGTAAACATTGTTCTTCTTCTTCTTTCGACTGCTCCGGTTAGGGGTCTCCACAGCAGATCATTGGTCCGCATATTTGATTTGGGACAGTTTTTACACTGGATTCTCTTCCTGACACAACACTCCCCAGGTTTATCCAGGCTTAGGACTGGCACTGGGAGTGCACTGTCTTGTGCAACCCGATTGGCAGGGGTTGGTTCCCTGGAACCCCTTGGATTCTAACCCAGAAGAGCTGTGGCCTAACCAGTAGTCCACCAGGGACCCAGATAGTGTTAAAGTAAATAACGTTTAATATTTGGTGGCATATACCTTGCTTGCAATAACTGCATCAAGCCAGTGAAGGATTGACATCACCAAACTGCTGCATTCTTCTGTTGTGAAGCTTTTCCAGGCTTTCAGTTGTTGTTAGTTTTGGGGGGTTTCTCCCTTCAGTCTCCTCTTAAGGAGGTGAAATGCTGCTCAGTTGGGTGAAGGTCTGCTGATGGACTTGTCCAGTCTAAAACCTTCCACTTTCCCCCTGATGAAGTGCTTTGTTGTGTTTTGGGTCGTTGTCTTGCTGCATTTCTCTGTAAATTGACAGACAGAATGTTTCTGTAGGTTTCTGAATTCATTCTGCTGCTACCATCATGAGATCCATCATCCATAAAAATTAGTGAGTCTGTTCCAGAAGCAGCCATGCAAGCCCAAGCCATGACACTACCTCCACCATGCTTGCTCTATGAGCTCATATGTTTTGGATCATAAGCAGATCCATTCTTTCTCCACATGTTGGCCTTTCCATCAGTTTGGTAGAGGTTCATTTTGTTTCTAGAGCTTTTGTGGCTCACCTCTATATTTCTCTGTGAATTCCAGTCTGGCCTTCTGATCTTACTGCTGATGAGAGGTTTGCATCTTGTGGTTTGGCCTCTATATTTCTGCTCTTGAAGTCTTCTTCACAGCTCTCACAATGTTTCTGTTGTCAGCTGCTGTTGTTTTCCTCATCCGATCTGTTTGATGTCTGGTTGTTAGTACACCGGTGATTTCTTTAGTTTTCAGGACATTCCAAATTGTTGTATTGGCTATTCCCAGTGCTTGTGCAATGGCTCTGATTGATTTTCTTTTCTCAGCTTCAAAATGGCTTGTTTTTCTCCCATAGACAGCTCTCTGGTCTTCATGGTGGTTTATCCTTTTTAAGAACAAAAGTTAAAACCATGAGTAGACATTCAGAGCTATTAACTGTTTAAGGGATCAATCTAACAGGTCACACCTGGGCAACAAGACACACCTTTCAGTCACACCTGTTCCAATATTTTTCCTCACTTGGAAAATGGGTGGGTTCAAACAAAAGCTTCCATGTTTTCAGTTGTTTAACACTTTAGATGTAAATATCAGGAAATGAAAGCTGAAATTCTGATCTATAGTCACGTATTCATCTTTTGATCTCAAGCCTAATGTATAGCAAAAACAAAAGAATTAGCCTTGCTGTTCCAATACTTTCGGAGGGGACTGTAGATTAATATACCAGTTTACTTCAAACAATTCATCCATTAGTAAGCATGAATATACTCAAAATTTAAACAGTATATTTTTCTATGTAACAAATATACATTTACTGACACAGTATGTGATATATAAAAGACATCACATCTTTTTCTCTCTCCACCACACCTGCTTGTTTTTGTCATTCTTGTGCCAATGAGAAGATGCTTTTCAGACCTCAAGCCTTTTCAGAAGGTTAAAATGGCGTCTTGTTTTTTTTTTCTCCTCCATCACACTCAATGCCTTCAGTAGGGGGTTTGTTCCACACTGTGCCTATTGTGTGTTTATGTGTTAAAGCTGTTTATGGAGTGCTCGATTGTTCATCGTGATGGATTCCTGAACTCAACATGAAAACCACTGAGACCCATATTTCTACACGAGGAAATGACTAAAACATTCTAAGGTAAAGCGTGTGCACGTTCTTCAGGTGCAATTAACACCATACTGTAGCAGAACCTTACCCACAGCACCACACAGACGGTGTTTGTTCAGGATACATTTGTTTTTCTTGGGGAATTTTAGTCGCTCCTTCTGCAGCTGCCGTCTCAGGTGTAGCGTTAAAAACTTCATAAAAGTCACACAGTGTGTCAGCGTGAAATACACAAATCTAAAATCCTGAGCTCATTAAGCATTTGAACCTCCAGCAAGATAAATAACCGAGTTTGACTGAGACTCAATGACTCACGGCTAAGAATTAAATCATCAGGAGCATTAAACAGCGTTTCTATCCTTGAGGTTTCTTAAAACCAGAACGTATTAGTATTAGGAAAAAATTAAATAAGGTTTAAGCTTTATCTCAACGCGTTAACGATCACTCTTCCAGCCATACATATTTTGGACTGCAATAAGTTAATTAATTTTTTGATAAAACATAAAACACTTAAAATCTATAAACATCAATAACATTTATAATAGCAATGTAAAAACTGAAAATCATTTAAAATCTAGAATCTGAACTGAAATGTTTGTCCCTGTTAGATATATATATAAATTATTGATTTAAGTTTAAGATCATTAAATTCTAATGTATTTCTGTTTATGAGCCAGAGAGTTAACCGAAAAAGACCTGTCTTTCTATTCTGTATGATATTTATAATGCTATTAAAGTAAAAGAAACTGAAAATATTCTAAAACATCTATCTTCATTTACAATTTAGAATAATTTTCTCTTGTGCGTGTTTTCTTCTTGACCTGAAACTTAAGTAGAAGTGACGAAGGAGACAGAATTGTAGAATACTTTTGGGATTTTATCTAATTTGGAATAATTTCTTCTTATTTCAGGTTCTGTTTGTGTTTCAGTTCTATAAGAGCGCGGGAATAAAAACAGAACCGAGTTTCCACTTTATTACTAACTTGAGTAAAGCTAATAAACAAATACCTCTGTGTGTGTGTGTGTGTGTGTGTGTGTGTGTGTGTGTGTGTGTGTGTGTGTGTGAGGGAACAGTAATGCTCTGTAGAACACACAGGTGGAACCTCTATTGAAAGGAGGAACATTAATGAGGTGTTTAAAGGGCGTCTCTCTCGGTGTGGCCATCTTTATGAACACTCCCCAAATCCCCGTGTGTAAAAAAGACCTGCAGCGCGACGTCAATCACCGCATGAAGTCATCGCGATTGTGCAGCGTCTCCTCTCAATGACCTCTTTGTTTAGGGGAGAAGTGCCCTAAATTAATTGGATCAATGATTAAGAAGGAGACGTCGCGCTCCAGCGGGCAGAGACAAAGACGGCGAGCGGGGGATCGGCCTCGCATTGACACATGAATTCCAGCCATAAAGAATGAGGGAATGAGGGGAAGAATGCGGGACGAGGCGGCCTGTGTGCGGTCTACACTCGCTATAAAACACAAAAAGACAAAAAGTGTAATATGGATTTGAGAAAGTAACAGTATGTGAGGTCTCTCGCGCCAAATCCGTTCCACGATAAAGCGATAAAGCGATGGAGCGATAAAGCGATGGAGCGATGGCCTCTTTCTGCTTTTGTGCCTTTTGTCTCACACGTGGTGAAAAGATTAATCTGAAGGGAATAAATAACCGTCTCTCTCTCTCTCTCTTTCTCTCTCTGTCTCTCCATTTCTCTCCCTCTCTCTGTCTCTCTCTCTGTCTCTCCATTTCTCTCCCTCTCTCTGTCTCTCTCTCTCTGTCTCTCCATTTCTCTCCCTCTCTCTGTCTCTCTCTCTGTCTCTCTCTCTCTGTCTCTCTCTCCATTTCTCTGTCTGTCTCTCTGTCTCGCCATTTCTCTCCATCTCTCTGTCTCTTTCTCTCTCTGTCTCTCCATTTCTCTCCATCTCTCTGTCTCTCTCTCTGTCTCTCTGTCTCGCTCTCCATTTCTCTGTCTCTCTCTCTGTCTCTCTCTCTGTCTCTCTGTCTCGCTCTCCATTTCTCTGTCTCTCTCTCTCTGTCTCCCTGTCTCTGTCTGTCTGACTCTCTCTCTGTCTCTCCATTTTCTCTCTCTCTCTCTCTCTGTCTGTCTTTCTCTCTCTCTCTCTGTACTTCACATTTTAACGTGTATGTAAACGTGTAAATGTTTTCTTACGTGTAGTTTTGTGAACGCAGCGGTGTTTTTAAAATCTTTTATCGGTTATGATGAGTAAAAATAATGTTCTTCCTGTTAAAACACAACGACTTAAAATTCATCTCTACTTAGCCTTCTTGCCTGAGCGTTAGCCGTTGTACGAAGATCTCAAACTCTCTATCGTAAAGAATTTATTTTAGCTGACTTCAGCACATTCTCATTAAAATGCTAATTAGCCTGTTAGCTAGCTGCAAACATCTGAGTGTTTAAAGTTCAGCTTCCTGTTGGGGTTCCTGTGCAGTGTAAGAGCTCTGTATTTAATAATGTACTATAGACCATTTAGTGAGTAATAAACGCTGAGGGTGTGGTGCTGTTGCAGGAAAATAATCAACGACGACATTGAAGAATGTCATACTTTTTATCCCTTTACAGTTACATTAAATGTTGTAGAGCATCAGTGAAACAAGTTCCTCTTCTCTGTCCTCAAGAGTTTAAAGCTGATTTAAAATGTTATTTTTCTCAGTAAATTTTGGTGCCAGAAATAAAAATATAAAATGGAAAGATGTCAGAGTCTGTTGTAGGAGTATATTTAGCATCTGTCTGTCTTGTTCTTTGAACCAATCACATTCATGAGCTGAAACAAGGGGCGGAGCTTCAATCAAACTCACATTTATCTGTTATTAACCATTATATTTAACATATCATATAATATATAGTGTAAAAAACGTTATCCAATACATTTAAACTCTTTACTTCATTAAGTATTTATCAAATACAAAATAAATTACATCAATTACTGAAGCTGGAGATTCACACTTTATATTTAACTCTAGATTTTCTGTAAAGTAGTAAATAATCATTTATTCAGAATGTACGAGAGACAAAAAACGAGCAGAAATAAAAATCAAACCTGCTGTGAGTTAATCCAGTGTAAGAGAAGGACACAGTGTGAAAATAAGCTCCTTATGTCCACTTCAGTCTCATCCTCGTCATAATAATATAATAATATAATTATATAAACTACTGAAAATACTGGAGTGCTGAGTAACAGGCCCTTAACCCCGATGCGCCCTACTGCAAGTGCACTACACCTTATTTTTAACACAAATGAGGAGGATTTCATGTGGAACAGAAATGACTCACATGCTCATAATAAAGTAAAATAACATTAATAGCAGAAATGAAAGAAAATCAGTTTACTAAATTAAAGTCATTATTTTTAGAGATTTAAATTACAGATTAAAGTAAATAATAGAAATCGGAGAAAATAGATTTTTCAACATTTATGAGATATGCAGATCATGCCTCAGTTAGTTCTGGTTCAGTTTCCATCAGCAGTGAGATGATGAGCAGAATGGATCGGAGCTGAGTGTAAATAAAGCGTCACATGATCTCAGTGTAAATATTCCCGTTCCTGGAGGAACCCAGAGTGTGTTAGAACCTAAACACACGGCATCATGAAGAACAAAGAGAGATCATAACAAGTCCAGGACACAGTTCTGCTATTACAGATGTTAAGAAAGCGACAGAACGGCGACTCTGGCTCGAGGAAAGCGTCAGTGAGTGGGTAAAGAGGGGATTAGTCAGAGACGAGGGGAATGATGCTACCGCCACCGCGCTTCACTGTAAGAATGTTGTGTTCAGTTTACACCAAACATAGTGCTTTGTTCCAAGGCCAAACAGGTCAGTTTTGGTTTAATCAGATCAGAGAACTGATTTTAAACAAGTTCTGTTTAAAACACACACACACACACACACACACACACACACACACACACATTAGCAACACGAGTTAGTGATATCTTTATTCGGTTTATCAGATAAATGTTTATTTATTCATTTATTCACAGTTCAAAGCTCCACACATACGCTGATCAGTGGAAACTGAAGCGATTTTATTTAATACTGAAGACATTTTTTATTTAATATTTTTGTGACTTCCAGGTTAATAAGCTATTTTTAATATAAACCATAAAAAGCCAAAAGCCGTGACCTTCAACACGGGAGAGAAATTTATTTTCATTGAGTCGATATGCAGGAATCTGATGAACAGGACAGACTCAGATCCACTCTGTAAATATCTGTTAATAAAAATACATCTACAGAATAAATATTTATGCTTTGCTGTGAATGCCAAGCACTTAGCTTAGTTAGCTTACAGCGCTACGTGACATTTTGGGTCAATCAGAAGTGAAGCAGAATAAATTTTATAATATTTTTAAATGACATTTCTACTCGAGTGGTGTAATAAAGAGAATGACGCAGCTCTGGAAAACTTCCTCATTAAAAATGTTCTGTTTAAAACACACACACACACACACACACACACACACACACGCACACGCACACGCAGGCCCCCCGTGGTGTTCTCTCCGGTGGTGTTCTCTGTGATTAAGGTGGAACATGCGGGCAGGTCGGGACAGATTTCATTCACAACCATAATTGGCTCTGATAATGACACAGAGAGAAAAGAGAAGAAAAGAAAGGAAAGGAAAAGAAAGTCTTTTTTTCTTCCATGTTTTTATGTGAATCTTAGAAAAAGTGAATAGAGATGACAAACTCACACACAAATAAACTCGGGATGGAGGTGTAGAGGATGTGGTTTTGGTGAAGAAAAGACATCAGAATGGAGGATAAAATGGAGTTTTTTTAATAAATGATAAAAATATCTTCTTCTCTGTCTTAATGAAGCATCACACACAGTTCACGTGTTTGTCTGAGCTCTGAGTCAGGCACGGTCATATGCTGTACACGTGAACTCGGATGATGTCGCGTCAGAAATATGAGATCGCACGTGAAAAAATATTCGAATGAGGAAAACTGGACCACGTGACCTGGATGTCAAAATGTATAAAACGTGTCAGGGGTCTAAACACCGCGTGTGTAGGTTTCACGTGTTCACGTGTGCGTATTAACATGCAGAGTCCTGGAAGTCCTGGCTGTGTTCCAGCGGCGCTCAGCTGCAGCTCGCTTCCACTCGGCGCATGAGTCTCGTCTTGTTTAACGCCTTTACTGTAAAAGAGCTTTAATGATTCCCCTGAGGGACAGGCTGAGATGTTTATTATTATTTAGATTATGAGGACTGGTTTTTCAAGGGTTCTCCGGATACTGAAGTACTCTTCGTTCTGAAAAGTGTTTTATTTGAGAACTACTCAGGTGTGGACTTTTTAAGTGCCGAACGCTACAGTCGTTCCTCTGGAGGAAGCGATAAACATTTCACGTAGAATTTTACAACAAAAAGTTTCGCTGTCAGAAAGAACTCCGAGTAGAGCAGCTAAGAACACTTCCTCATCTAAAGGAGTCATGAAGACCCTCTCTCCTGAGAGCGCGGATTCCAAGCAGCTAAACGTTAAACTCCTCACAGGTTCTAGATATGAAGAAGAAAATAATGAGCAATAGTTTGGAGTTTGTTCCACACACTTACCCAATGAATACACACGTGCTTAGAAAAGAAGCGTTCTCCAACGGCGCTTAAGGCTTCTGTGCGTTCTTAGCTTCCAAAACCATCGTTCTTCAGCATGCCTTAAGGGTTCTTTACATAAAGCATTACGGAACAGGTACGTCTTGTACCTGGAATCTTTTCCGAAAGGAAAGCACTTTGCTGTAAAGTGTTATATGGAAGCTCTGTTAAAGGGACAACTGAGGAACTCTTAAAAGTTCTACACGTTTTAAAGGTGTGCTGTTTGTGTCAGAAGGTTGTGAGATCAGATCCCATCATATAGTGGATGCTCCTGTGGCTGTTCTTTGTGATATTTAACAGAAGCACATTCACATTTTGTTGCTCTTGTGTTTGTTTCTGAAGCGTTTGCACGTGAAGTCGCTCCGTATCTCTCAGTCTGAGACGTAACGAGGCGCTATTTCTGTTTATTTCTGTTTATTTCTGTTTATTTCTGTTTTTTGACCCCGTCTCTCTCGTTATCCTCGCTATGGCTGCAGATGCAGCAGCTTCCTGCAGGCCTGCGTCTCATTCATCATTAGCGCGTCCTTGTTGTTGTAAATGAGGTGCGATGTGCATCAGCATAACGGCAAATCTCAGCCGTGTGAAGCGTTTAGTAATCACCACGGCAGATGGTGCTGGAGGAAATTCAGAGATTTCAAGTAGAGTGAGATAAAGGAGAAAGAGAAATAAGCTTAAAAATAAAAGAAATAAAATCAAATCATCAGTAAAATATGCCAAGATGTAATTACACTTAATAAATATTTACTAGCATGTTAAAAATTTTACATCACCACTTTATCAGTTTTTTAAAAACAAATAATTTTTTTTCTTTGATTTTTTTCTTCCTTTTTTTCTGTCAGTTTGTTAAAATCTGTGCTGTTTATGTTTCATTTAAATTTTATTGAATTTCAGTCACTGTACATTTTTGACTTAAAACAATAAAAACATATTTAATTGATATTTAACACAGAAATATGTT
>JAKKZN010000008.1:317166-319666 GCA_033441825.1 Pangasius elongatus
CGCTCCAACATCTAGTGGAAAGCTTCCCAGAAGAGTGGAGCTCATTATAACAGCACACACAGGGGAATAAATCTGGAGTGAGACGTTCAACAAGCTCATATGGGTGTGATGGTCAGGGGGCACGAAGTATAATAAAGCATGTTAAAGACCTGCAAATCATGACATGTTTATTTAATGTTATATTAAACACGGAAGAATTAATGGGTATGTTATTATAATGTGGATTCAAACACACACACACACACACACACACACACACACACACAGGTATAAAGTGTATATGGCATGTGTGATACTCTGATGATAAACTGTGGACTTCCTGCACAAAATGCAATAAAGCTAACATAATAAAGCTAATATAATATAATATAATGTAATATAATATAATATAATATAATGTAATACATTGGGAGGAAACGTGGCTGTACATGGTGGCAGTGTAACACTGAATTATCACGCAGGTGTAGATGTGAAGTTCGTGAAGACGGTGAATGCTGTTTATTTCTGCTTGATCTGTCATGAATGAATTAACCTCTCCTCGTGTGTGTGTGTGTGTGTGTGTGTGTGTGTGTGTGTGTGTGTGTGTGTGAGAGCAGCATTGATGTGACCGAAGTGCAGATCTTCATTATAACGGTTTACCTGCTGGCTGCGCTCGGAGGAGCTGCTTTCTGGCAGTCTGTGGTAATTCACTTCTTCACATCGTCGTGGCTTTGCGTGTTTAATTATCAGACTAAAACCCGTACGCTGCTGACCCGAGCACGCCACTTAATTATGCGTGCAAATGCACAAAAACTCATGTATAAAGTGGATGAGCAGCGGCCCTAAACCCGAGCCCTGTGGAACTAACACATCACTGGCGACATATAAACACTAAATACTGATAATAACAAAGAAGAAGTTTAAAGAGAGCCCAGAGCTACGAGGAAGAAGCGGCAGCTCCTCTAATAGCTTTATTTATTTGTTTATTTATTTGTTTGCTTTTCCTTTAAAACTATTTCATTTTTATTAAACCATTCATACTTGTAGTGGAAATTCCAGCTGTAACACACGGCTCACGGGCGGCACATTTAAAGATTTATGTTTATTTATTTTAGATTAAAATACTTTAAAATCCAATAAAAGCAGCTTTTTTAAAGCTGATAATCGTTAAAATTGACATATTAATTGTCTTGTTCTGTATTTTATCTTTTAAAAAAGCTATTTTTTTTTTAAATTCTTTCTCATCAATTATATTGTAATATTCTGTTTTATTTCTGTTTTGTATTGCCGTATTTTCATTCTATTTTTAGTCTTTAATACAATTTATTTAATTATTATTAAATTATTTATTTATTGGCAGTTTTTTTTTTTCTTTTTGAAAGCTCTGGTGTGTGTGAGCTCTGGTGTGTGTGAGCTCTGGTGTGTGTGAGCTCTGGTGACTTCTGAGCGTTGCTTCAGCGTCACTGATCAGATTCAACAGCAGTTATTAAGAGTTATAACATCAGTGTCAGATTATTAAATTAGATCAGATATAAAGAATAAAGCGGAATATTAAACTGCTTTATAAATGTCTTTAGAGAGTCGTGAGGTTTAATAAGTGTGTGTGTGATTAAACCAGATCCCGGTGCTGGACGTCCAGATGAAGATGATTCCCGCTGTCCTGACCGGCCTGGGAGCCGTGTTCTCCTGCACAAACTACTTCCGGGTCATCTTCACGGGCGGGATGGGCAAAAACGGGTCCACCATCGCGGTACGTCTGAACGCTCGCTTTAACGAGCCCGTGATCGGGATTTATTACATCACAGTGATTCAGATGAGTGAGGAACAGCACGTCTTTAAATCAGAATGAAATGAAGCGTAATTGCATTAAATGATTAAATCTATAAATGCTGAATATAAACACAGTTAAACACTCAGTAAATATGCAAGAAGAGTCAGATGAAACTTTAATTTTTTTTATTTTGCATTTTTTAAATTGCGAATAGGTGTCACGAGTGTGTTTGATTTTTCTACACATTGTCCATCTCCGTTTCGTTCGGTGTTAGTGTTCCAGCGCTGTCCGGATCCCTCGAGTGCATTGTTTCTTCTTTTGCTTTAAAAGCAGTGAAAGCTGCAGTCGAGTCCCCGATAAACCGTCGCTAATAAACAGATCAGTACAGAGCTGAAACGAGTTTACATCAAATCCTCCAGCTTTACAGAGGCAGAGTTAGAGGACTGAGCGGCACCCTCCATCCCCGCGGCACCCTCCATCCCCACGGTACCCTCCATCCCCGCGGTACCCTCCATCCTCACGGTACCCTCCATCCCCACGGTAGCCTCCATCCCCACGGTACCCTCCATCCCCGCGGCACCCTCCATCCCCGCGGCACCCTCCATCCTCACGGTAGCCTCCATCCCCACGGTACCCTCCATCCCCACGGTACCCTCCATCCCCGCGGCAGCCTCCATCCCCGCGGCACCCTCCATCCTCACGGTACCCTCCATCCTCACGGTACCCTCCATCCCCGCGGCAGCCTCCATC
>JAKKZN010000008.1:324666-327586 GCA_033441825.1 Pangasius elongatus
GAACTACTTCAAGCTGGTGATGTAATGTAACAGCCCTTAACATGGCCGCCGAGGGGAAGTGGACGAGGGAGCGTTAGAAGCGGTATTGGAACGCTGTAGCGGTTGGCGATGATGTCACGAAGTTAAACTCCGCCTCTGAGCACTGTGTGTGAGAGAGTGCTGACTCGTTTAATCAGTGTTTACACTCCTGAGTTAATGTGAAGATCACGTGCCTTCCTCATTTATTTCTCACCTGCTACACTGAACTCTATGCACACGCGACGTTTTAAACTTCAGCCTTCCTTTAGACTCGCATCGACAGCTTTAAAGGTGCAGTAACTGTTTTTCTACATATGAGTAATAATGTACAGAAAGTTACAGTGAGTTTAAAAAAAAAAAAAAAGGTCAGTTTTATCCTCATAAAGTGTCGAGTATTATTTTTATCCTTCTTTAAACTCCTGCGCAGGTCACGTCTCTGTTTTTATTAAAAACTGTGTTCTGGAATCGCATTCTGACTTCCTGCTTCTTCATTTTAACACCTCTACTGTGTGCTTCGATTATATTATATTATATTGTATTATATTATATTATATTATATTATATTATATTATATTAATATAGTTATTTACAATCACTCTGTATCAGATAGGCCATGTGGGCGGAGCTAGAAACTAGAAACAGTGCTGGTCACTGATTGGTCAAACACAGCTGTGACAGAATTGTCCTAGTTTAATAATAATTATAATAATAATTATAATAATAATAATTGATAGCTGTGTATATAACTGTTATCACTGTAACTGATTTCTCCTCCTCCATCTTCCAATCACAAATTCTTCACTTATTCACTATCTATGCTCACTACATAGGGTGTAGCAGTTCTGCATGTTCCCTACGTAGTGCACTACGGAAATAAACCACAGTTCAGCCAGAGAAAACGTGCGAATCTGGTGTTGTTGTTGTTGTTGTTGTCGTTGTTTGTTAACAAGTTGCTCCTTACAGGCTGCAGGCCGCTCTAACAGCTACCTCACTTTCACACCTTACGCTTGATTAAACCCTTCCTCCGGTTCTTTTCTGGAGTTTTCCTCCTGTGTTTTCATCCGTGATGTTCCTGAGACGTGTTTCTGAGCTTAATGTAGTAAATAAACACCTGAGAAATGTCTGTCACCTGTAAACACACTAAACTGACTGAAACTATAAGCTTAATGGTTAAGCTCCATTTCCTCATTTCTCTATAATTTACTGCGTTAAAACGCAGAGGGACTGCAGCTCATTTACATCTACGTTTAGGTGTGACTCAAGGGGCGTTATTTCTGAAGTGGTATGTATTGCTAAAACGTTAAAATGATGTGCAGTTTGAATGCATATTGCACCTTTAAGGTTCACCTTCTGCATATGCAAATTAGGTGGGAGGAGTCTTCAGTGTCTACACAGTGTTTTCTTCAGTACCGCACCGTTAATTAAAACACATTAAAGGTGAAGTGCAGAGCGATTAAAGGAGTGGTGTTTGGGTGAAATGTGTGTGTTAATTATCATGTTTAACTCTCTACCTCATTAACACTCAGCTCAGTGTGGTGATTAATTTCCTCTCACAGTCCTTAAATAGATGCCTGTAATGTTTTCATTTGTTTGAGGTCTATTATTATTATTATTATTATTATTATTATTATTATTATCACAGATTTTTAACAGACTCCTGTATTGTTTGGTTTTTATTATTTTCATTTTTATTAATGTTTTACAGTTCCCGGAATAGTGCACTATGTAGTGAGCAGGACGTGACCTCGGCTCAAACACACCCATTTTATCCTCGGTACAGGTGCAGTACTGAGCGAATCCAAAGCAGGTGTGTTGGAGAGGTGTGCGTCCAAAACCTCACGCTCACTACACAGTGCACTGCTTTATGAAACGTTTTATGAGTTTGTTTTGCTATCCCACAGTGCAGTGTAATAGATTAGGGGTTAATGGGTAAAACCTTAGGGTTCTGGGGTAGAAATTAGGGGTGGAGTTAATGATCAGTGTCCAGATAATTTAGATACAGAATACCCATAATGCACTGTGACTGTTAGACAGGGCGTGGCCTTTATGGTAATCAGGGTGTGTGGTTTGAGACACGGCCACAGTGTGAGACCTTAGTGATGGTTCTGTTCCCTTCACACTTCAAGGGTTCATTGGGTAATAAAGGGTCCTTAGCTTCTTAAAACAGGTTCTGCTTGGAACCTTTTCTGACCGGGGAACAGGTACATAGAACCTCGAAGTGTTCCCCAAAGGGGCAAGCAAAGAGTGTGTAGGGAGCAGGATAGAGGGAGCAGGGAGTGATATAAACACAGCTTAGAGATCAGGAAACTCTAAAGTAAAGGACCAGGAAATGAAAAAAATGGAGACTGGAACACCTTTTTTTTTCTTTTTCTTTTTTTAAAGAAAGTTTAAATGTTCTCTGTCTGTAAATTAAGCTCTGACAGGGTAAACACCTGTTTGTTTGTATGTTTCAGATTATCATGTGTCTGTATTTTAATTTTACACTCGACTGTTCATTTGTAACGTCTTCAGTGTGAAAATAAAGCCTGTTATATTAACGTTAACACAAACGCCGCGTCTCAGCCGCACTTTCTGTTTCGCAGAGTGTGAGAGATCAGATGTAGGAGCTGGAATTAGAGAAGAATTAAACACTTCATCACACACCTGCAGTTCTGTGTGAAAGTTTACAGCTTTCTGTGGAAAAAAGGGAAAGAACTTTTCAGTACAGAGGTGAGAGCGATGAGAAGAAGGAGAGCTGGTTGTAAGGGGATGCAAACTTTTACACTCACCTGAAAAACAATTAACACTGCGACTGGTTCAATTTGGTTGTTATTATTATTATTACCATTCAATTCAATTCAGTTTTATTTGTATAGCGCTTTTAACAGTGGACATTGTCACAAAGCAGCTTTACAGAAATAAA
>JAKKZN010000008.1:332686-343121 GCA_033441825.1 Pangasius elongatus
AAAAATCTTAAAACAAGAACTTCAGGGCTAATCCAGCTATTCCAGGTCTTGGAATTGCAAACATTATATACCACTGGGTTCTTATGGATCCTGGGACTGCATTTATCAACCAATCCAAAGAGAAGTTTCTGCTACTAGGTTTGGACTTCACAGTTTGGATTGGTTGCTTCCATATCCACTCACCCTGGAGAACCCTGTCCAGGTTCTGCAGAGCTTCGTTGATGTCGTCTGAGCGATTGTGAACGCGGGAGTTCAGGCTGTAGCTGGTAGTTGTAGTCTGGCTGAAGCTAGAACCGCCTGAAAGTGCGCCACCATAGGCCATGGCAGGGAAGTGCACGGCAGGATGCGGTAGGACAGTGACAGACAGACATGGCAATGCATGGAGGAGAGACATGGCAGAGCTTAGCGAATGTTACAGGAGGAGTCAGTGAGAGTTTGAGCGATAGGCAACCAAAGGTTCCTGCCAAAAGCTGTAACACTTGGCAGCCATTACTTTAAACATGGAACAATGCCTTTGAGCTGAAGCATGGATACACAAACACATACACACCTTTAAACAATACACTTACTTAGCATGTCAGAGAATCCTCCTGCCAAGTCGCTCATCACAATGGAGTCTCTTACACCATCATTATCGTAATAAGTCCTGTTTTCGGACCGTTTTCTCAAGATCACGTCCTCTGTGTGGATGTCATGCTTGCGAGGCATAGATCCTCCTGAAAGGCAATTGTAATATCAAGCACTTATCGACTGTTAAGTTAATTTGCGATGGCTACAAACTCAAACTCTATAATCCTTCTTGTGGAATATGGCCCCCCAGTACCCTTAAATTTCCTCCCTAATCTAACAAACTCTGGATGCTTAAAAGTCAGACTAACTGAACTATGCAGAGAGATTGCTTTCAAAGTACAGCTTTATAATCAACAATAAAAATTCTGGCCATGTGCAAACCTTTGTTGGTTATGTAAGTCATAGTGGTCTCCACTGATTGGTTGGCACCACCAGGGCGAGGTGAGAGGCTGTAACTAGTTGAAGAAGTGCTGATGTTACGCGACAGGGAACCACTTCCACCTGGGAACAAGAACCCTTGATCCCACTTTCCATTCATGAACTGATCTGCAGATACAAAGAAGGGAACAAACTAGCATTAGCATCAAGAAAGAAGGATGAATATCCAGCTATTACTGGATTCAGGGATCAGACTTCAAAACAGTTGCCCAGAAACTTTTGACTGTTCTCCCTATCATGTGGAGCAGACAGTTTCCATATTGCTGTAGACTAGAAGAACCTTCTTTCTCCAATGGCAGCTGTAGCAGCAGCAGGGTTTGTTTGACTATTGACAGTATTAGCAGATTCTCTCGGGTGTAAGCCATTACAGTCATCATCTGCATTCTCATTTGTTCACCAGCTATGGGTTGCAGAAGGTAGTTCCACCTACAGTTTTCTGCTTGACACCAACCCAAAGCACGGCAGCAGCATTTTGAGACAAGCTAGCAATCCAGAACACATAGAGTGTATAGCATGGCAGCAGAGTGGCGGCAGGGGTGGGGGTATGCTGGCATGCGGTCTAGCAGGGGACATGTTGAGATCTTCACCTTGTGGAAGGTTCTGGAAATGGCCACCTTGCACAGAGTTCTCAAAACAGCCACCATGTAGAGGGTTCTGGAAATAGCCACTTGGACGAGGGGTCTGGGAATGAGCAGAGGCCCGCAGATCATCACTTTCCAAAGTGCTCGTGCTTGTGCTTTGTGTGGGGATGACATCAGCAGGCAGTTTCCAGGACACTTTACGGAGATCCAGGTCTGATCCCACTAGCTTAACGTGCTTCCACCGCTTGCCTTCAGTGTTCATGTGGGGGGAAGCAAGCAGAGCATGGAGGACAGGTAGGTATGCAAGCTATGGTTAGTGATCACATACAAGCAAAGCTATAGAGAGAGAAGGAGAGGAAGGAGGAAGCCCATGATGCTAAAGGTTTAGCTGGAGAGCCCAAATGTACACATACTAAAATTGACCCAGATACTCTTGCAATAGAAAGTAAGGAGATAAGAGTCAAGCCATAAAATCAATTTATCAAAAAAAAATTCACCAAGTAAAAAAAATAAATAAAATTTAAAAAATAAAATGTTTCCAAAGCATTTATGTTGTATAAAATGCAATTTCTGAATCCTAGATCTTTCGAGTACTTTCAAGTCATGATGATGCTAGCACATCATCCTGCCACAGAAGGTTCAATAGCATCCAAGTGGTGATGGTGAAGGCAATCCCAAGTTTAAGAATTGCCTTCATTGCCTTAAGAATTGCCTGCATTCAGAGATGCAGTATTAAAGCAGAATGTTCATATTCAGTCAGTGTTACTCTTGTAAAAACTAAGAAATCCAATATCTAAATATTTTATGTGGACAATAACCAAAGATTGTGCCAGCTAAAGGGATGCTAACAATGATTGAAAACCAGCAAGGGCATGAAAGCATGCAACCAGCAGAGGATTTGCTCACCTTCTGAGAAGTCAGACACGCTGGGTCTGGTGCTGGCGGTGGGTGAACGAAGAACTTCATTACTGTACATGAGAAAGCTGTCATACTCATCACCTGCTTCTGCATCCACGATAGGAATATCAGGAATAATCGGAACTGTCAGGGGAAAAATTTAGACACAAGGGCAATCATAATCTTAGCCAGAATATCTAATGTGTATGAAACCCCAGGAAAAGCAATAATGTCCAGATTATACCCATGTATTTATAGCAAATATGCAAATCACAAATTTCTCCTAACAGACTTACTGGACATGGGTCTGTGAGGTTGGGTTGCCAGATTGATGGTGGCATCTCTGTACGGTCCCCATCCCACCTTGTTGCTAGCACGCACTTTGTAGCGGTACGTCTGCGATGGCTGCAGGTTCTCAATAAGCAGCATGCGCTTCTTGGGGTTGTCAATCTTCACCTTCTTATCAGGTCCAATGGGTTCTAGATTAAATAAAGTCAGAATGTGATACACAGGTGTATCCAGGTGCAGAAAAATATCCAAATGAATAGTTTTTACATGAGTCTTGCCACTTACTGCTGTCCTCGTTGATGGGTGTGTAGACAACCTCATACTCTGTGATCACACCGTTCGGCTCTGCTGGTTCTGCCCAACTCAGTTGAGTGACAGTTGGGCCGATGACATTGAAGGCCAGGCGTCCTGGTTCACTTGGGACTGCATAGAAAGGACACCACACAGGAATGAAAATTTAGAACAAAGATTTCAGGACCATAGAAAATGTACCTTTATGTTCTATTTCACCTGAACCAAGTATTGTATCATATTGCTACATGACTCATGTGATTTCTGGAATTCATTACAGTTAAAATTAGCCCAAATGCAATGAATAAAGCTAACAATGACAAATTAGCATGATCCCAGTGTGCAAAATGCTAACGAGTGATACCAGAGCTCCTATTGTTATCGGATTATTGAACGCACCGTCCTCGAGAGTCTGGCACTGCACGATGTCACTGTAGTCCCCATCTCCCTGAGCATTGTATGAACACACGCGCATCTCATAATCGCAGTATGGGTAGAGATTTGTCAATTCAGCATGAGTGTTTTTAACGTCCACCACCTGGGCTTGGGCTTCGGGATCTCCATAGATCCAGTACTTCACCTGGAAGTGAACAGAATCATGAACACCTGAGTGGAGGTCATCTACGTATTGCACTAGAGTTACCACTTTATTACCTACCACTATCACTGAGCGCAAATGTAGCTCTGTATGTTTTTTGACTGAGTAACTGAGTGTAAATGTGTAAGTGTGTTACCTTATATCCCTTGGCTCCAGACTGAGGGTTCCAGTTAAGGCGGATCTTTTTAGGGCCTGTAGATGTAGCTTCAATGTTAGTTGGAGCAAAGATTCGTCCAGTTTGAGTTGGAAGAGCCTCTGTCTTAGTCATGATATCTACTGTTATAGGAGACAAACAAAAAAAAAAACAGAAATAAGGATAAATTGCGTATATTTCAGTGTAACTACCACAAACTGTGCTTATTTCATCCATTAATGAAAAAAATTGTTCCAAAGTTGGATTATCATGTGTGGTGGAGCTCAGGTGTCAACTGTTTCCTGGTGTTAGAATGAAATTTATGGAAATTTCATTCTAAATTTCCATTGTGTAAAATTTATACAAGTTTCCAATTTTTCCCAGATCAATTTCTCACCTTTGGGATCAATGATTTTGACCGCCGTGGTCTTCCTGTCTCGAACAAGGCTGTTAGCGCTCGGGTCATAAAGCTCCAGCTGGAAGTTTTCTGGTTTGGTGGGAATCTGCTGCGTATGAGTGTTGATCACAATGTTCTTCTCCATCTCTCCTGGGGCGAACTTGACCAGGCCGGATAGGTTGAAGCGGGAGGAGATTGTGCGCCAGTTAACGGTGGAGGGGTTTTCCAGACCCTGAGTGCGGATCACAGGGATGGTGTAGAGCGCGTCGGATATGTTGAAGGTCTGTGTGCTGTTCTTGAACATGATCACACTCGGATCTAACACACAGGGAGAGGAAATAATATTCAGCTTAATATTAACATTATTAGATACAGCGGTGGATGAACTGCCTGGGGATCGAGGGACATCCAGGTAATGTTTCTGGGATAAACTTTTGGCTTTGTTTAATAAACTTTCCTTTATCTATTTTTTTATCTTTTTCATTTATCTATTTCATTGCAAGCTTGGCAGATGATCTCGCTCTTCAGATTAATATCTGACTTTAATATCTGATGTTTATTTACGCATATGTTGATTACACTAAATATATGATCACAGCTTCTGTGTTTAATTTAATTGATTATATTGGTGTGTTGACCTGTAGTGACCCCTCCTGTGTGTCGTGTGTCTGAGCTTCACCTGGATTGTCAGTGATGTTGATGGTGGTTCGCGGGTATTTGCCGAGTTTAGCGCCCTGACGTGGGTTGCTCAGATCCATCACAAACTGTTTGGGCTGTTTATCCAACAGGGCGTCTCCTTCACCGAGCTCCAGCAGCTTCACAGGAACCATCTTCTGAGTTTCTCCAGGCTGGTATATCAGATCTCCATCCACTGAGATATAGTCCTGAGGGGGTTCAAACATAACGATGTTTTTGATTTACACAATAATCACAGTACACATCAGGTTAACATACATTAATCTAAGCCTTGACCTTTGACCTTACCTTCTTGTCCTTGGCGGTGAGGTCGCGGGTGCAGTAGGTGACCTGAGTGCGACCGTCCTCAATGATGTCGCGGCTAATCGGGATGTTAGCTACGCTGTCTTGCCGAGAGAACGTGTATGAGGGCTGAAGGAAGGTCAGAATGCTCTTAGCTGCAAACACACACACACAATTAACACATCTAGATGTGTAATCAGTACACAAAACATATTTTACTATAACTAAGCTCTAACAGAAAAACACTTTTCTCGAAACCAAATCAACACAGAAACCATAAAAGAAATGCAAAATCCATGTTTTGCTTCTCAAAGACCATCTCAGCCTCTGGAATTGAACCCTGTCATGGAAATTATAATGCTGAAACCAGTGAAAACATTCCACAACTTATAAATAAAACAAAAAATAAAATAAATTAAGCAGAACGTTTGAGCAAAATATCACTTTTTATGTGTGGGTTTTTTTAAATATTAATTTTTACTCATTTTCCTGAAGGGTGCCAATAATATTGGAGGGCAGTGCACGTAGCCGAAACAATAATTAATACACGTACCTTATATATAAATAAAACAAATAAACCACTCCTGTTATATATTTTTACAAATATTCGCATATAATTACATTTAATTAATGTTGGCTTGCTAACTAAACTAATACTACGTATATGCCTTCTTGTGTTATAACCTTAGTCTAGGTAAAGGTGTAAGGGTGTGTCTTGCCTTGTTCCCGCCCTCCTCTTCTGATTGGTTGATTTTGCTTTGATACCTTTTGTTCAGTTTGTTTTGGTGATCTTTATATATAGTTTATTTAAAGCTTATTGTGTTAGAAAGTCCGTAGAGACGCTGACTGAATTCCTATAAAATCTAACAAACCTGGAAAAACCCTCAGAAGTGTTCAAGGGGAAGTGGACGAGGGCGAGTGAGTCTCACCGTGTTCTTTAATCACTGTGATATTGACGTAGCGTTTTCCGATGGTGGCGATTCCCACCGGAACGTCGATGGCCTCCACCAGCAGCTGTTTCTTATCATCATCCTCATCTTTGATAAAGAGCGGAACCCGAACATCCACAGACTCCACGCCTTCCTGCAGCTCCACCGCCCCCGTCGCCTCTGAGACGCAAACGCAGAACACGTTCAGATTTTTAACCAGACTTTAGACTTCACGCATTCTCCAACCTGACATCGTTCCCTCTTTAACCTCTCACCTCTGTCCGTGGCCACGGTGTAGTATCCCGGCACTACTCTCATACTGCTGAAAGTCCCAGTCCGCACCTGTTTGTCTGTCAGGGTAACGATTTCGGGGTAGCTGGAGCGAGGAGCCGAGAGAACCGTGTCCACGATCGTGTTGTTCTGCCTGATGAAGGGGAAGCAGGTCTGAGTATAACTCAGGATATTTCTAATAAATCTGAACGATAAACAGTTTGCTACCTCATACGGGACTCTATATTTATAACGTTACCTCTTTCCTGCATTTCTCTGTGTCCTGTGAAAAAGAATTTACCAAACATCTGTCAGTAAACACACTCAGTAAATAAAGCAGGCAAAAAATAAATATCAGAATATATCAGAAAAATCCACAGAAGTACAAAAGCAACACTTTTTTTCCATGTCAATTCCAGATTTTTTAAATATTCAAAATGTAAATGCTACCCAATCTACGAACCAGTGCCACATGGGCCTCATCTGCATACCGGAACCTGATTGGCTCTGGTATTTTATGATGCAGTAACACTAACCGCGCTGACCGTTTTCACTCTTCTCTCTTAAATTATTTCATATTTTTTGAAGTTCAGGTCGACTTTAAGTCGCTCTGCTTCGTGATCTCACCTGAATCTGGTTTTCTGCACTCGCTGAACACCGGGGATTTGTCTGAATGCATTAATCAGCTGAAAGAAACACACAGAGGTCATTAATCTCATTAAAACATTTCTAATTATCGTTAATTAAAAATCCTATTTCTATTACAGAGATGCTGCTGCTTTGAGGCTTCACTGAGATATTACTGAGAGATATAATGCAAAGAGGAATCTAAAGTAAACGACAGTGTTAATGTGCTGGTGAACATGTGACTCACATTTTCCTCCACTTCCTGTTTGAGGAGTTCAGTGTTGCGAGCTTCTGGACGTGAAAGTTCATCAGAAAACTGTCTGTGGAGCCGCAGTGAGAGAGGGACATCGACTAAAGAGAAGGAAAATAAACAAAAAAATTAATATTCAAGAGTTTGCAGCCAAAAATGCTTCTTTTCGGTTATCAAACTACTTAATTTTAGCTTCAAACTGAAAGAAATTACATTTAAATAAATATGAAACGCTTTAAATCATATACGACCCCAATAATTTATTAATGAACACCTCAGTTATGGATTTCAATAAAATATCCAAAATGTCACTTTACCTTAAACATCATCACTCAGCTGAGAAATGTTTAGAGTTACTGTATGTTAATTTTAGCTAACAGTAAATGTCTAAAAAAAGTCTTTTGTGGAAAATCTTTTTCATAAATACACACTGAAATATTTATAATCACAATTCAAACAACTAAAACATTACCAGCAGTCTGTAATGATGCATTTAATCACAAGATTAATTCACTTCCTGCTGCAGTTCCACTTTATAAGTTTGGGAGGCGGGGCTTATGTGGAAGGGGTGGAGTTATAGCGAGGTGTGGGATTGCGGTTGTCGAAGATGGCGTCACTCATACACGGTGAGGTTTAGGTGGAGTTTATAGAGGACAGGAAGTCACGCTGTGTCACTAAACTTCGCCGCTAAGCATTCTGGGTGAAAGAGACTTCCAGGACTCGTTAGCTACATTAGCATTAGCTAATTAGCTAATTAGCTAATTAGCTAATTAGCTAATTAGCTAATTAGCTAACTTCACACAGCAAACACGTCTCCACTGAACAACTTCATCTGGTCTAAAGGAGAATTTATGAACTTTATTAACACTGATATTAAGACTGATATTAGCGTTAAGTTCTCACTGATTTCTTTGGGGTTGGGTTGGATCTGGTTCTGAGGGTGGTTCGGTCCGCGGTGGACGTTGTCTTTCACTTTCCAGCGCACGATATCTGTGCTCTTGGGCGGCCCGGTCCGAACCAGCGGCGTGTCCAAGTGATCCGAGCTCAGTAAGGACTGACGCAGCATGTAGTGATCTTCTTTAAATCCCACCATACGACCTGCATACAGAACCAGAACCAGAACCATGACTGATTGACATGAAGAAGAATTCCCAACATCAAGTCACACCATAAAATCCATAATGTCCATAAAATCCAGACTGTGTAGGATAAAAGTGATAAATTACCCATCGCACAGCACGGAGAGCAGGCACACAGCCGGGCCAAACACGCCTGAGACACACACACACACACACACACACACACACACACACACACACACACACGCTTTAGCTACAGAGATGGAGGTAATGCATAGGACGAGACTAAACACATACGAGCATATTATAAACATATTTACATGTTATTATGCGTTATTAATGTCTTATTATGTGTTATTAATGGCAATGATAAGCGGGGCTTATTTCTAAAAGTGACAGTACAACACATGAACTGGGGCACTGATATTAGGAGCAGACAAAAAAAACAATGAAAAAAAGGCTGAAACACTGATTAAAATTAATTATTACATATAAAAATTTTAAATAAATATTAAAATTTAGTATTGAAACAATTCAATATTCAGAAAAATAAATTAGGTGAATTAATTAATTAAAATATTGTATATTGCTCTGAGAGAGCGGTACACACCACATGGGGACATATAGAAAACACTCATACACTCACGTAAAAGTGACAAATTATGCGTCAAATAAAAAATATTAATATATTTATTTATATACAGAATCATTAACATATCAATTAAATAAAATAATAAAAGCACCGCACTTTACAGCTAACATAAGAGATGATTATATAGGATCTTATTATATACTGTATAATCAAGATAAACTTGTGTGTGTGTGTGTGTGTGTGTGTGTGTGTGTGTGTGTGTGTGTGTGTGTGTATATATACCTTGCAGCATGCACAGTATTTCCAGCAGCACAGCAGTAAGAGACCCAACAACAGCATCAGGAACATGATGAGAGGAATCAACCAGAGAAAACCTCCAGGAGGACACTCTACACACACACACACACACACACACACACACACAGACACACACACAGACACACAGACACACACACACACACACACACACACACAGACACACAGACACACACACAGACACACGGGAATAATTAGCACTTGTCCTAAGCACTATTCCGGTGGGATTAGTTTTCCGGACATGTCTGTAGTAATTCTGATGGATAAGTGTGTGTGTGTGTGTGTGTGTGTGTGTGTGTGTGTGTGTGTGTGTGTGTGTATACCTTTCTTCTTGAGCACCTCCACCTCGTACTCTTTATCAGTGTAACTAGAAGGATAATTCACCGTGTAGTTAAACGTACAGTCATCTTCTTCATCACGATACTCACACGTCTCTATCACTTTATCTCCTAAAACACACACACACACATATCATTCTTTCTATCATCCATCCATTCATCTTTTCCTCCATCTGTCCATTATTTCTTTATTCATCTATCAAAGTATTGTGTCTACTCCCCCATCCGTCCTTCATTATCCATAATATCTGTGAGTTATCTATATATACTCAACCCCCATCTACCTACTCATCCATCCATCACTCATCCATCCATCACTCATGCATCCATCACTCATCCATCCATCACTCATGCATCCATCCAGCACATATTCCTTATCCACCCATTTGTCTGTGTATTATCCCTATCTACTCACCAACCCAATTATAAACCTCTCTATCCTCCCATCTTCCTATTGATCCATTGATCCATCCATCTATTCATCCATTCATCTGTCTGTCCATACCCACATCCACCCATTCTTCATTATCCACCCATTCCTCTGCGTGTTATCCATATCTACTCACCAACTCATTTATCAACCTCTCCATCCATCACTCTGTCCTTCACCCCTCTACCCCTCCACTCCTCCTTCTTTACTCACTGTCCTTCAGCTCATCCACAATCTTGATGGTAAATGGACAGCCCTTGCACTTGTCTCCTTTCATCTCTCCGGTCTTCCAGGCCTGACACTGTACACAGCTCCTCTTGCTCTCGCACATCCCCAACTGAGCCTGAATCATGCACACACACAGACACACACACACACAGACACACACACACACACACACACACACACACACACACACACACACACACACACAC
>JAKKZN010000008.1:353268-363591 GCA_033441825.1 Pangasius elongatus
CTCTTAGAATTAATTTAATAATTTTTTTTTATTTAGCAAATTAATCTGGATGTTTACACACACACGCACGCACGCACACACACACACACACACACACACACACAGAAAAATCTGATTCACCTGGGAGGAATCACACCTGAAGTCCAGGTGTTGCCCTCGCTCCAAGTCACGATATTCCACTCATACACACTCACACTCACACTCTCTCTCTCTCTCTCTCTCTCTCTCACACACACACACACACACACACACACACACACACGGTAACCACGGCAACCTGAAATCAGAGGAACTGAGTGTTCCTGAGTGGAGAGCGAGCAGCAACGAACACACAATGAGTCGTGAGTGAATAAGAGTCTGGGTGTGTCTTAGTGAGTCAGAGAGACCAACGCGCGCGCTCGCACACACACACACACACACACACACACACACACACACACACACACACACACAGACGTGAACTACATCTGCCTCAAGAGGGAAACTTTCTATTACTGTTTTCCTTCACATCCCAAAAACATCTAAAAATACACTGAGTGTAAGAGTTACATTCACTGACAATAGCGAGGGACACTAAATACTGCAGTAACAGAAATAAACACTGTGAGCTGCTGTCAGAGGAAAATAATCAACAGTTGGCTAGTGTGATGAAGTGGAGCTACTGCTGAGGGTTTTATTGCTCTTACACCAGAGCAATGTACCAACAGTTACAATGCTTTATTTATTAAAGAACACACCGTACTATATATCCTTTATACTTACATTTAATGTTCTGTGGAACAAGTTGTCACTTACGTTATAGCAGCTATAAACACTCGTTCCCTCACCAGCCTCTTTCCTCTCTTTTGTTGGAAATAAGACAAAAAAAAAACGCAGCTCGTCACGTTATTGAGAAACCGCAAAGAAGCATAAACTCCTCTGTCCTGAAGATGTCAGAGAGCTTAAAGTCACAGCTTCAGCTCTGATACAGAGCGCTGACACTGGAGACTCCTTCCATCAATGTCACATAAACTTCTCCTTATATATTAGTTTTTTTTAAATCTGTTTATGTTTCAATCCCTGTGAACGAGCTGTTGCTATAGAAACGATAATGTATTAGAACGAGCGCGTTAATATAAACCTGAGCTGCTGTTATGGAGAACTAATTTTATATGAATTCCAGATTTTCTAAAACTAACGAAAGATAACAAACTTTTCATCAACGTTAAAACATTTAGTGAAGTGAACTATAAAAATTAAGCGGAAAATCTTAGGCACTTACTTCTGAACAGCAAAATATTCCACAAACTGCATTCACTGTGACTTTAATTTTCCATATCGGCTGTTCTTCACGCCGTTCTTCGCGCCGTTCTTCACGCCGTTCTTCACGCCGTTCTTCTTGCACGACTGTGTGCTTCTCGCACTCCAGAGTGCCGTTACTCAGCCAGGAATCTGAGCTCCACAAGAATCCCAGTCGAGTTCTCTTTTATTCTCAAACGCTCTTTATGGCCACATTAGCATTTCAATGGGACGCTCCACACCGTGACCTCGCCGCAGCTTCGCCGCAGCTTTCATCCGCTCACATGCCTGGATTTTAGATTCCTGAGCTTCTTAAGACATTTTGTATGATTGTTTCATTTTAAAAAATGCATTAAACATTATAAATATTAACTACTTTAAAATATTTAATATTTATTTTTCATTATTTTTATAAACTGTAATATAATAGTTAATTAAAAATAAGAAAGTATTAATTACAATAAACATTATTATATATGAAATATTTTAAAGTATTTCACTTTTTCCAATATAACATCAGGATGTCGCCAACATTATGTTTGTAATTTATATAATTTTATTACGATATTCAAAGGTTTTTTAACGCCGATTATAAATTTAATTAGAAATGTTAAGATTCGTTTCTTTTACATGTTTACATGAATTGTATAACATTTAACACACACACACACACACACACACACACTTTATAAAAAAGTCAATAAACAAGTAAAAAATAATGTATATATATATATATATATATATCAGTAATAAAAATATAAATTCACTAAAAGCAGAAAAACAACACAAACACAGCAGAGATACACAACAATACAAAAGGTTTATTTTTATCCTCATCATCGGGAATAAATCACTGATTCACTTCGCCTCATGACCACACCATCATCTGCGAAATAAAAAATAAACACAAACACTCGGCAGCTCGGTGCGCTTCAGACAGAATGAAATTCAGGTGAAGATGAAGATGAAGATGGCGACCAGACCGGCTGTGAAAATGTTTATTGTGCAAAATTAATAACAGATAAAAATTAAAAAGAAGATCGCAAACGCACTTCCACTAAACTCCTGAGCTGGGAACGATTTACAGATCAAAGAGAGATGAGAAGACATGAAGAGAGACGCACAGAGAGACGCGCAGAGAGACGCGCAGACATGAAGGGAGACGCGCAGAGAGACGCGAAGAGAGACGCGAAGAGAGACATGAAGAGAGACGCGCAGAGAGACGCTCAGACATGAAGGGAGACGCGCAGAGAGACGCGCAGAGAGACATGAAGAGAGACACGCAGAGAGACGCGCAGAGAGACGCTCAGACATGAAGGGAGACGCGCAGAGAGACGCGCAGAGAGACATGAAGAGAGACACGCAGAGAGACGCGCAGAGAGACGCTCAGACATGAAGGGAGACGCGCAGAGAGACGCGCAGAGAGACATGAAGAGAGACANGCGCAGAGAGAATAAAACCTCAGCGTGATGCTAACAGGACTAGCGAGCGGTCAGAACTCATTAATTTGGATAATAAAGTCCGGTACTGAGCAGTTCATCGCTGAGGTCCAGTCCACTTCAGCCATTTTCTCAGCCAATGGAAAGCAGTCCAGTTAAACGGGAGCGTGACATCACTTCCTGTGAGCAGGGCGTTACCCGGTTCAGGTGTGTGAGGTCACTGCTTGGCTTTTTTCAGGATGGTGCCCACGGCGGAGATGACGGTGGTCTTGGTGCCGCTGGCGGTGGTGGTGACGGAGACGACCCCGGGCAGCGTGGCGGTGGTGGTGAGCAGAGCCGGCTGGGAGAGAGTGACCGGAACCGCCGAGTCCCACTTACTCTTCCTCTTCTGAGCATCTGATACACACACACACACACACACACATTATACACACACACACACACTTATATATATATATATATATATATGTAAACAAATATAATAAATACAATAACATATCAGACCTGACTGGCTCAAAACCGTGGAGCCCATGATACATAGCTCTATGTAACTTCAGTGCTGTGTGTGTGTGTGTGTGTGTGTGCGCATATGTGTGTGTGTATGTGTGTGTTACCTGTGGAGGTGGTGGTGGTGGTGTTGGTGGTCACAGCAGCGGCGTTTGTACTCGTGCCTTTCTTCGTTCCCGTCACAAACTCGATCTAAAGCAAAAAACATTTAAAGACAAAAATTAATAACACAATTACACAATTTATTTTATTCACAGCATCAGAGTTGTGAAACTGTGAAACTGTGCTGAACCTGTAGGAGTGTGTAGGAGTGTATAGGAGTGTATAGTGTTGTGTAGTGTAGTGTAGTGTCGTATAGTAGTGTAGTGTAGTAGTTGTGTCATGTAGTGTAGTTGTGTTGTATAGTTGTGTTGTGTAGTGTAGTGTCGTGTCTCAGGGACGTCACCTTCGTCCGCTCCTTTTTGGCTTTCTCCAGTTTTTCCATCTCAATTTTCTGAGCTTTGGCTGCAGAAAGAATAATAATAATAATAATAATAATAATAATAATAATAATCTCACACAGTAAATGTAAGTAAAATAATTAATTATAAACATCAGTAACTGAATGTAAACAGAAGCTCACCTAACGATTCATAATACGAATCTTCAGACCAGCCGTGAGGATCAAACATGTCCTGAGGAACACAACTCATCAGCTCCAACTCTCATTAAACACACAATACAGAAAAATACACAATCTGATGCCCTGTGATGAAGCGTGTAGCAGGGTGTAATAAGTGTAATAACAGTGTAATAACAGTGTGTAATAACAGTGTGTAATAACCGTGTAAGAGCAGTGTGTAATAACCGTGTAATAACAGTGTGTAATAACAGTCTGTAATAACAGTGTTATAGCATGGTGTAATAACAGTGTAATAACAGTGTAAGAGCAGTGTGTAATAACCGTGTAATAACAGTGTTATAGCATGGTGTAATAACAGTGTAATAACAGTGTAAGAGCAGTGTGTAATAGCAGTGTAAGAGCAGTGTGTAATAACAGTGTAAGAGCAGTGTAAGAGCAGTGTGTAATAGCAGTGTTATAGCAGGGTGTAATAACAGTGTAAGAGCAGTGTGTAATAACAGTGTTATAGCAGGGTGTAATAACAGTGTAATAACAGTGTAAGAGCAGTGTGTAATAGCAGTGTTATAGCAGTGTGTAATAACAGTGTTATAGCAGGGTGTAATAACAGGGTAATAGCAGGGTGTTATAACAGGGTGTAATAAAAGCAGACACTTTTCCGTGACGTCAGGAGGACGTATTATTCTTTTCATTTCCCTGTAAACTGTAAAATCAGAAGCTGTGAGGTCAGACAGTTAAGCGGCCGTGCGGTCAGTAAGCGCCGCCCCTCGCCACGCGGTATTCATTACTCTGGGCCCAGAGTCGCCAGGTTCCGGTTCCGGTTCCAGCTGCAACACGCCCAGAACTCGCCCGGTTCTCTTATTGTGTATTTATGTAAAGCGACGTGGCGTTTTCTCCTGTTCACAACTTCACACTTACCTTCGGGTAGTTTGTCCCGAGTTCATCAATACCACAGAACTGGATCAGCTTCTCATAAATACTGTGGAAACACACACACACACACACACACACACACACACACACACAGTAATAAACACGGTGTATACCTAGGTGTGTGTGTCAGCATGTGTTACAGTATCAGAGTGTCCCGGTGTGTGTGTGTTGGTTTATCAACATGTTGGTGTGTGTCACTGTGTGGGTCAGTGTGTGTTACAGTGTCAGTGTGTCAGTGTGTTTCAATGTGTGTTGGTGTGTGTTAGTGTGCATCACGGTGGGTTGGTGTGTATCCGTGTGTGTTAGTGTGTGTCGGAGTGTGTTAACGATGTACCTGGGGTTACGGAACTCTTTCTTCTTCTGGATGTGGCTGTTGGTGTCGAAATCTCCATGAAGCTTCCTCTCATACAGTTTATAAATCTTCTCCTGATCTCACACACACACACACACACACACACACACACGCAATAAAACTCATTATTTAATGTACAGTGAGTTCAGAGAGTATTCAGACCTCTTCATTCACTCACTCACTCTCTCTCACACACACACACACACACACACACACACACACACACACACACTGTGTAATAGATTTCCAGGACTTTAATCTACACACAACAATCTTTAATGACGAAGTGAAATTTTTTCTGCAAATTTGTTTAAAAATCAAAAACTGAACTGCAGAAAGTGTTTGTTTTTTATTCAGTATTTTGTAGATGCTTGAATTCAGCTAAATTGTTAAAATGTTTGTAGATGTTTACAGCGTCACAGAGGAGCTTCAGAGAGAAATATAAAGCTTGTTGCGCAGCAGCTTTGAGTCTTCTTGGGCGAGTCTCTACAAGCTTCACACTCATGGATTTCTCCCGTTCTTCTGCGCAGACTCTCTCCAGCTCGATCCGGTCGCACGTGTAGCTCTTCAGCTCTCTCCACAGATGTTCTGTAGGGTCCACGTCTCGTCTCGGGCTGGGCCGCTCATAGACGTTCAGAGACCTGTCCCGAAGCTACTGAAGGTTGTCATGGCTGTGCGCTTCGGGTCGTCGTCATGGCGACAGGTGAGCCTTCGCCCCAGTCTGAGGTCATGCGCACTCTGGAGCAGGTTTTCTTCAAGGATCTCTCTGTATTTGGCTGCATTCATCCTTCCCTCAGTACTGCCCTCCTCATCCCTGCTGCTGAAAAGTGCCCCACAGCGTGACCGGTGCTGCCACCACCATGCTTCACCGTAGATATTAGCCAATCGATGATCAGAACCTTGTTTTCACCAGATATAGTGCTTCAGCCCAAAGAGTTTAATAATTGTCTCCTCAGACCAGAGAACCAGAGTCTTTTACGTACCTACCGCATGCCTTTTACTGTCTCGCCGCTCTACCATAAAGGCCTGACTGATGGAGTATTTCTAAGACCTTTCTCTTAGGTTCTCACTTTTCTGAGGAGGACTTCTGAAGTTCTGTTAGAGTGGGCAGTGGGCTCTTAGTCACCTCCCTGATCAGGCCCTTCTAACCCGGCTACTACGAGGAGTCCTGGGGCTCCAAACTGTTTTGTGGAAAGTTAAACATCACCAGATCTAATTCTCAGATCTAACATCGCTGGAGTTGTTCTGTCCCCCGTCCCGTNCCCGTCCCGTATCGTATCGTATCGTCCCGTACTTTTCTGAATCGCACCTCTGTGTGAGTTTAGAAGCAGACGAACATTTTTAACAACCACGCAGCAAAAAATGACCTGGAAAAGTGCCATGTTTGTTCACTCAGTCACTTCCTGTTTGCTTACAGTAATGTGAAATCACACTCATTTCAACCCTGTGACGTGTGTGTGTGTGTGTGTTTGAGAGGGAGAGACTGTGTGTGTGTGTGTGTGTGTGTGTGTGTTTAATTTGGTCTCATATGAGTGCAGGATTAAGGGCGAATTAAGGAGCATCTTAATGGTGCAGAGAGGAGTGTGTAGCTGCAGGCGCAGGAAATTCGTCATGGAGAAGATAAGAACCGAGTCTGCACACCAGAACCACACCCTGACCAACACACACACACACACACACACACACACACACACACACACACACACCCTGACACACACACACACCTGTCCAGACAACTCCAGGAGAGAGCGAGGGAATGTACTGTATGTAACAGAGTGGAACAAAGAAGAATTGCATAATGATAGAGAGACTAACTAAAAAGAGGAGAGGGAGAAAGAGGAAAAAGGTGAAAGGAGAAAGAAAAAAGAAAGAATTAAAAAGACAGAGAGGAATTCCGGGGCATTTTCTTAGTTATTTCCATAGACAAGAGATTAGAAATTACAAAATAAAACTTCCGAGTAAAACGTTTCAGTCAAATGCAGCATAATTGCCCAGATGGAGTGATTATACAGTACACTGGGGTTATACTCATGTAATAAAGGTGTATAACGATAAGGTGTGTGTGTGTGTGTGTGTGTGTGTGTGTGTGTGTGTGTGTCAGTCTCACTGCACTGTTTAATCTCACAATTCTGTAGCATCCTCAACACATTCGCTCACTTCCCCTAAACACTTCCATCACACACACACACACACACACACACACACACACACACACAGCTAGTCAGCTAGCTCAGTAGCAGAGAAAATTAACACAGCTCCTTCAGTCCGTCTCCAAACACATTATTCTTTATTTAGTTCCATAAATTATAACACACACACACGCGCGCGAGCACACGCGCGCACACACTTGCACATGCACGCGCACACACACACACACACACTCACATGCACAATGAATATGGGTGTAGAGATAAGAAGGATTGTGGTGTTTATGCTTAAACAGCTGAATCAGTGCGAGTGCAATGCATTGTGGGTAATGTGTGTAACGCCACTCATTCGAGCTGAAACAGTGAGGAAAGACTGGAAGATGATGGAGGGGCCTGAACGAGGGGAAGTGGACGAGGGGAAGTGGACGAGGGGAAGTGGACGAGGGCGCGAGGTCCCGGCAGGTCGATAAAAATAAAAACAGAGCTGAGCGCCGAACAATAGATTTTATAACTTTATAACTTTATGAGTTTAAACTGCAGTCCAACTAAACCAGAGCGAGACGCGACCGAGCCTCAGCGGCGTCACACACCACAACACACAACTGAACAAGCAGAACTCCACACCAACATCCCACCGTGCCGTGACCTGCACCCTGTTCCTCTGCTGGGTTCAGTGATCCGTCCACATCACTGTGTGTGTGTGTGTGTGTGTGTGTGTGTGTGATCGTTTATAAGGTGCATCGTGATATTTAACACTGTCATAAAGCTGTCCTTCTCAGAGAAGCCACATTCACATAACATCAGGTATCGTTGCCATGGTTACGACAGATTTAGCTTGATACCATGACCCCCCTCCAGAGACTGAACCTGCACTAGCCTGTGTTAGTTATTTAATTAGTCGTGTTAATTACTGAGTTTAAGTAATAGGAGAGTTCATAACTCACATTAACTCATTTTACTTACTCACCTTAACTACTTACTGTCTTTACTTATTTAACACACACCCCATAACTTACCTTCTTTACTTTCCTATTCTGGTGTTAATAAATCTGTGTGTGTGTGTGTGTGTGTGTGTGTGTGTGTGTGTGTGTGTGTGTGTGTGTGTGAACACATACCTGTAGATGGGTGGAGCAGCGGCCCGGGGGTTCAGGAGGAATACGGATTTCCTCAGGAGACATGTTCCTCACTTTCTCTGAAAACTGGGCTGAAACCACAAAATAGAAAATACATTAAATAAATAAACAAACATGTATAACTCAAGTGTGTGTGTGTGTGTGTGTGTGTGTGTGTGTCTCCGGCTGGTCAGAACAGGCCACTGCTCAGTTTCCTCTCATGACTCGGACATCTGTCTGTCTCTCATCTGTCTGTGTCTCATCTGTCTGTCTCTCATCTGTCTGTCTCTCATCTGTCTGTCTCTCATCTGTCTGTCTGAATCCTTCACTTCCCACTCACTGTCTCACTCTCTCTCATCTGCATTTCTTGGTCTTGCTTTCTAGCTGTCTCTTTCTCTCTTTCTTTCTCTCTGCATGTCTCTCCTTCCCTCTCTCTCTCTCTCTCTCTCTCTCTCTCTCCCCCCCCCAGGTGTCTGTCTCTCATTCTCCACTTGTCTTTCTCTCTCTCTTTCTTCATTTGTCCATCTTTCTCTCCCTCCACATGCCTATCTCCCTCCCTCCCTCCCTCTCTCTCTCTTTTGCCCAGAATAACAGAGAGAAAGACAGGCGTGAAATATGCCTCCGTTTGCCAAGGTTTATGGCTCACACACAGACACACACACAGACACACACACACACACACACACACACACACACACACACACACACACACACACACACAGGGTTGGGCCGGGTGTGGCAGCTCAGATCTGGCCTTCAGCCCAGAACAAGCAGGGAAAAAAAAGGAAGGAAAAAAACAGACCCTGTAGCGATAGAAACCTGACGAGGTAACTAACACACACAGACACACACAGAGACACACACAGAGACACACACACAGACACACACAGAGACACACACAGAGACACACACAGAGACACACACAGAGACACACACACACACAGAGACACACACACACAGAGACACACACACACAGAGACACACACACACAGAGACACACACACACAGAGACGCACACACAGAGACGCACACAGACACACACACACAGACACACACACACACACACACAGAGACCCGTATGGCACTAAGTGAAACTCTGCAGTGATTCTGCTTCACTTCGTCTCTGTGTTTTCTGGATTATAAAGTCACAGCAGCGTGAAGCTCTTCTGCCTCTAAAGCTACACTTCAGCTCGCCCTCGTGGTGGTGTATAGTTTAGTATTTGTCCCATTAGTGTTGTTGTAGTTCAGAGGATTTTTAATGTTACTATAGCATGAAGCTAGCACGAAAATGAATCATCGATTCATCCGTTTAGGGACGTTTTGTTTCAGAGTGAGCTGGAAAATCACTTTACTGAAACGTTTAATGCCAAGCCAAGAGTGTTTTACACACACACACACACACACACACACACACTCATATGGGAGTTCCTGCTGCCCAGTAGCACCATGAACAAGGAAAAAAAAAAAAAAAAAAACAGGTTTAGGCAGCCAGTAGCACTGTGAGACACACACACACACACACACACACACACACACACACACACACACTCACACACACTCACACACACTCACAAGAGGTCAGTCTGAAGAATCTGCTGCGGTGTGTGCACGAGTGTATGTGAGTGTGTGTATATGTCCAAGTGTGTGTGTGTGCATGTGAGAGAGAGTGTGTGTGTGTGTATGTATATGTGTGTGTCTAAGTGTGTGTGTGTGTGTGTGTGAGTGAGTGGACAATGCGTGTCTGTAAGGACTGTGTGAGACCTTTAGAGCTGAAACTTTGACATTTTCACTCCACAAAAGACAAAAACAGAGACGTTCAGTTACAGAAAACAAAGTCTGATTGTCCTCTCGGCTCACAGCATGGCGGGAAACATGCAAGAGAAAAGACGAAAAATGTGGAAAACACACACACACACACACACACACACACACACAC
>JAKKZN010000008.1:389162-394294 GCA_033441825.1 Pangasius elongatus
AGAAAAACTTTTTCACTGAGATGAATTGTGTAATTTTACAATAAAGAATACATTGAATATGGAGACCGTGTGTGTGTGTGTGTGCGTATGTGTGTGTGTGTGTGTGTATGTGTGTGTGTGTGTGTGTGTGTTTAGGTAAAATACAGGACTGACAGTAACCAGGCAAGCAGTGACATGTCTGTTGAGCGCTCACACACCCTGCTTTAACAGCACCTTATTAAGTAATGGATCCGTGTGTGTGTGTGTGTGTGTGTGTGTGTGTGTGTGTGTGTGTGTGTGTGGGTGTGTAGGTGTGGGTGGGTGGGTGCAAGAACAGGTCTGTAGGAAGGTTACCAAAAGCAGTGAGTCAAAATGTTGACCTGGAGATTTATTAACGCTGCTTTTTTTGCTTCAGGACGCCGAGGCGTAAAGATCTAATACTGTTAGACTTACACTGTATGAAAGCGTTAGTTTAGCTGAGTAACACTCCCTGTCTTTTAGCGCTAATCCTTAATAATAAGTGGAGAAACTTGTAGCTAACGTCAGTCCCATTCCTACATTAAATTCTCAGTAGATTCTGCAGTCAGATTAGAAGTCAGTAGCGTAAGGTTGCTAGGCTAATCAGGTCTGTTTTAGCAATCAGGAAGAGTGAGAATCTCTTCTTGTTTACAAGAACTAAAGAGATCTTTATAAAACTTCTTATAAATAATGACAAGATTAAAGTAGTGTAACACAAAGCCACTATCTGTATCTGTATTTGGATTAAATCCAAAGTGGGTGTGGCCTAAACTTCATTCATTCTTTCATTCATTCTTTCTTTTTATTTATTTATTTTTTTTAAATGAAATATGAATCCTACCGCTCTGCCCCTAGAAACACTGGAAAACACTGCAATAATATGTGCACTGAACTGCTTTTTATTATTTGTATTAGTTGTACCTGTTTGCAAGATTTTCTATTTCCCAAAATATAAACAAACTAGTGCTCGAATTTGACCCTGACCCCAATCTCGTGAACGACTCTGATCCCGTGCTCATGCTGGATTAGATTTTTGTGATTTTGCACACTTCTGCCCTGCCTGGATGGATGGATGGATGGATGGATGGATGAACGAACGCTGGACGTGTTAATGAACACAGAGTTTGTCTGTCCGTGAGCTTCATATCTGATCGCTTGTTATCACCTGCATGAAAATAAAAACTTCCAGACTTTTTGTTACATCCTGCACAGTTCCAGTCCCGATGCACACCTCTATTCCCACTCAGACACTCGGGAATGTTTCTGACAAGATTTCTCTAAAAATAATAATAGTTAATAATTAATTAATAATCCGGATCCTAGTTTGGTTTGTTCCTTTAGCGTTTAATTTTCTAAAAGACTACAGATGTTTCTAAACTCAGTCGTATAATCATATCAGAGTGAATACGATCAGCTGTTAACGCAAATCCACATCCATTAATCCTCACTGGAGTTTAGTTCTGCTGATATTTCAGACCAAAATCGGAAATAATTCTACGTTTAATTCCTGATAAGATAAGGGGAGGTTTAGGATTTAGGGCGAGTGTGAACATGTCGAGTGTGAAGTTGTGTAAAGAGCTCAGATTTCTCTCTGATTACACACTGGTCTCGATAAATAACACTCTCTTAACACACTAATAATAACTGCACTCAGTAATAATACGCACACAGGCTGTGTTTTCAGCAGCGAGTCTGCGCTGAAATCACTCATCCACACTCCACACTAACTTTTTACTCTTCTTCTTCCTACAAAATGTGCTTTACACATACAGGATGTAGTTATCCTTCAATCCATGGGCTTTTTTTTCTTTACAGCAGGCCACATTGAATTAACAATTAACACAAACACTAGCATTATTTAATTCAACAAAATAAAGTAGTGAATTCAAAGCATGATAAAATCTCCTACATCTCACTCACACACACATTACGATTTCATCACCTCCACTCAGTGTCTCGTGGCTTCATTAATTTGCACAATGTTTAAAAAAAATTAAATAAAATGTAAAATAACAGGCTGCGCTGGATCAAGTGCTATTCTCTGTGCTGCTGAATAATGAGTGTGGAAGCCATTTTGTTAAATTAATCCAGTGATAACGTGAGAATTATACCCAGCTCCGTTCAAGCAGTAATATATACGAGACTTGTGTTAGATTTATTTCAGCACTCGCAAAATCTTCTCACTCAGATATCATCACATTAGCGGTATTTCTTTCTTCTCTCCGCATTTTTTTATTCCCGGTTATTTTCAGAGTGTTTGTGTTCAAAGCTGGTGGTCTAGCTCAGACGCTTCTCCTGAAGAAAAACTAAACAAAAACTTCTAGACTTAATTCATCGACTCTTTATCAGTGATGGTCATTATAACTGTTATGTTTGATTCTAGCTTAAATCACATGCTAATTTCTGGTAGAACAACAAACAGCCACCCCGGCATCGTGACACGTTTATGATGGGGTTATGCCAGGCTTATGACGCAAGGTTTTAAGTAGCGTCTCACACATGCTGTAACGGTGATTCAGTTTCTTTTACCCTCGTCATCGTCAGTGTCCTGTCATCTCCAGAACCCCGGTTCTGTCAGTTCTGGATTGAGTCGGTTCGTGTTTTAACAAACTGCTAGAGATGAATCCTTTAACGATTCCCACAGCAGTGTGTTTCTCTGCTCTAACAGGAAAATGTTCTGCAGGTCAGAGATCAGCTCCATAGGGAACACAGCCAGCTATATATAAACCACATAAACCCAGATCTTCACGTCCTGCACCAAAGCACAGCACTAAATATACAGTTTAACCCTTTAGGGTCAGGTTACTTAGGCTCAGGATCAAAGGTCATTCCTAAAGCGGTTGAATTCTCTCAGCAAAGAGAGAGCACAGTGCTCATCACCATCAACTCCACCATCAACTCCACGGCCAAATACTGCAACTCAGAAGAGGATTAAACACCTTCACACCACAGCGCTGATGAATTCTGCACTCTGATTGGTCAGAAGGTGTTGATTAATTTTCTCTAACAGCAGCTCTGATAGCAGTGCAGCTGCAAATCACAGGTTTATATTAATGCACTCGTTCTAATACTTCATCAAATCACACACTCACTCAGTATTTTACTGTAACACACACACACACACACCACAATGTTTACTACCATTTTCCCTTAGAAACCCTTTAATCTCTCACATCTTACGGATCTGTGGTTTATTCTTCACACACAAGAGGGAGATGTCACCTCACAGCTGGAGCTCTTTTCTTCTAAATCAAATCCTTCATCTCTTCACAATCACACACGGCTGCTTCACACACTTTGCTTCAAATAAACACATGTCCGTAACTCTGTTTACAAATACGAATATTATCATTTTAATGAACCGTTTAACTCGTATGGACAAATCAAACATGAACAGAAAAGAGCTGAGTGTCTGTGGCCACATTAGAGTTCATCAGAACGAAGCCTTGACATGTGGGTGAGCAGATTCAGGGGGGATATTAAACACCACCCTGCAGCGTGAAGAATGGGATATTTTTGTGACAGGTAATGCTTTAAGTAGATGAAGTCAATAAAACCTACATCCAAGCGACATCACGATCCTGTCATTGAGCTGCAGTCATGTCAGTTTGTTTTCTGGTAAAGATAAATAAAGTGAACTCTCCCCCTGTTCATCACGCCGCTTCAGGCTTTTTGGTTTTCTGTTTCTGTAGAGCAGAAGTCATGCTGGTACGGTCCAAAGCTGGTGAACCACACATGTGTGTGTGTGTGTGTGTGTGTGTGTGTGTGTGTGTGTTTGATGGAAGTGTGTCCTCCTGCACACAAAAGATGATGATCTGTAGACACTGTTTTTTTTTTAATCTGTTACCTTCTTTACATTCATATGGACTCATTCAGACTCATAAACTGGTTCGTACTCATAGATTTAGATTCTTATAGACTGATTCAGATTCCTGTAGATTCATTCAGACTCATATAAACTGATTCATAATTATAGACTGATTTAGAGTCAAATAGAATGATTTAGATTGTATAGACTGACTCGGATTGTTGTAGATTGATTCAGACTCCTAATGAATGGTTTAGAGTAAGTCAGTCCCTATTAGGTCTCACAAAGCCAGACTCAGACTCCTACAGACTGATTCAGACTCGTTTACGCACCTAGACTCCTAAAATTGATTCAGTTTCTCATAGCTTGATTCAGGCTCGCAGACTGATTTATAAACTGACTGAAGTATATAGTCGAAAATAGAGAGTAGTCTGTTTTTATTTGGAATGGTTTGGAAAATTATTGGGGGGAAAAGCTAAAATAAATATTATAGGCTTTATGTCGTGGTGTGAGGACGAGGATCTGGACAGTAAATGAGGTTCTCAAATCCTCCGGAGATTTTGTAAGTCATTGTTAATCTTCCACATGGTGTAGTGGTCTGATGCTTAAACCTATAGATATGTGCTGTACTTCTTTAAAAGTTTCTCTAGTTCTCTCAAACAACACTGGCATCATCTCAGAGGAGAAAGGTTACCAGAGATCAGCTGTTGGAGTCCTCGAGCAGGAACTTTAGCTCTCCTCTCGACACAGCGACCCGAGTTCTGTATCCGTTGTTAAGTTGCTTTGAATATATGCTTCTGATATAAGAATACATGCAAATGCATTAATAAAAAACAGAATGGGCCTTTGGGCACAATGTCTATATAAGAGTTCACACTGCCAGCACACACACACACACACACACACACACACACATACACACATATACCCACACACACAGACAGACAGACAGATGTGGTTGACTGGGTTTAATGCATGGATTGTTGTTTACCCTATAAAACCAACCAAATTCTAACCCCTCAGACTTCCTGTAACTGCTGCTCCATTTGTGGAGGATGTTGTGTGAGAAAGTTCAGGGTTTCGATCCTTTATCAGAAATTATGTTCGACTGATTATGGGTTCTAGTCCGCAAACATCAGATTTTTAACAAGAACACACTGTTTTGGACGTTATTGGAATGTAGGCATAGTGATTCCTCTTTGTGGTCATTTTTGCTCCTTCAACACGTTCAAGATGCACATGAGACATCAGAAAATGCACACACACACACACACACACACACACACACACACACACACACACACACACACACACACACACACACACA
>JAKKZN010000008.1:396014-414111 GCA_033441825.1 Pangasius elongatus
AACATTAGCTAACTGAGTGAAATCAGGACAGAGCTGTCTGTACTCGCAGAATTATCATGAATCTTTATCAGTTTAATGTTGCTTTATTGGTGGGATTAGGGTAGGAGTTAGTCGGGAGGTGTGGCACAAGTTTAAAACTGATTTTTATGCTAATACACTGTAGTATTATAACCGTTTATTTGCTTAAAGTGCTAAACTGGAGGTTTCTAGAAGCTTCCACTGCTACATTCGCTTTCAGTTTCAGTACAAAACAAAAAAAAAAGAAAACTACAAAAACCACAGTCCTGGCTGCTAGCCTGCATTACACTTTAAAAGCCAACACACCGCTCCGGCTGCTGTTTATTCCCGTGAAGCAAACCCGCGCGTCCGATTCACTGATTCAGTGTCGAGTGGAGAGTCGGCTCAGTGAAGTGATTCAGTGTGAGAGTGTGCGGTCGCTTTCGCGTTCATTTTCTAGCCGTTTGTAAAAGTGAAGTTTGCAGAGAAACCCAGTGAGATTTAACGGACTTCTGATGGAGGACTTCTCCAGCTCAGGCTGAGACTCAGCAGGATTCTGGACATTTCATCCCCGTGGAAAAAAACTAAAAAAAAAAAATGAACGGATTTGAATTACCGAAAGTGAGAAGTGCGAAGGGGAAGAAAGGAGAGAGTAAACACCGGCACAGTGAGTATTCAGGCTTCAGCTCCTCGCCCTCAGCCCGATTAAAGCAGCAATAAGCTTCATGTGACTGGAAGATTCCCCTGAGTTTAACTATAAGACTTAATAACACTTCCTTACTCATGAAGACATTATTTCTGATGGCTGGATTATATGATTCAGTACACTGNCTGCTGCAGGGGAGACTGGGGTCAGTTCTTACTTGTTTTTACACTTTAATTGTAATTAATTACAGGTACGCATCATCTCTACAGGCACGTGGGTCAAGAGTTATTACTAAATCTCAAAAATTTCCCTTTTTTAAAATACAAAATTCATTAAATTCATTTTATATACTTTAGGAAATTGGCTTTAATTTCTAGATCAGTTTTTAGCTCTAAATGTTGCTTTAAAAGGCGTAAATGAGACTCTGATTTTAGTCCTTCACTTTTAATCTTAACTAACAGTAATTTTGGTAAGTTAGCAATGTAAATATTTACTAGATTTTAACAAATGATGAACATTTTAAAACTTTAAGTCCTAACTAGAAGCCACAGTTCTACTATAAGGTAATGCATGCTACCCTTAAAGCAGCCATATGTGATTTTTAATAAACTTTTCTGCTAGAGTGTTTTTACATCTTGACAGTAATTACTGCGCTAAACACTGGAGCATGTTCTGGTCCAGCTTTATTAACCAGTCAGGAGGCTGTTCTGACCTGGACTGTGGAGCTTCTGGGTTGTCTGAGTTAATATCTGTAATGATGCTACATGTTCAATGTGTACGCAGGCCAGTGAACGGATCTGAACGGAACTTCCTGTCAACACAGGAAGTGGGATTCCAGTATTAGAGTCTGGATTTATGTCATCATGTCATCACTGATTCAACAAAATCTAACGTTACCGTGACATTAAGGTTAGCCAAACAGATTAGCACAGAAGTGCTGTAAAAGTGCTAACACGTCTGACCCAAGTGTATGAAATCATGTGTGAGCCGATGACATCACACAGAGTGGATTGTGATTGGAGGACGCCGAGGCGTTCGTTATAACCCTGCGCTTCATTATAATCAGGCTGTGCTGCGCTAGTTCAGTCCTGTGACGAGGCAAAAGAGGAAAAAGTGATGTTTTAAAACACAGATGAATGTGTAATGACGTTGGGGATCTGGTCTCTCTCTCTCTCTCTCTGTCTCTCTTTCTCTCTCTCTCTCTCTCTCCCTCTCTCTCTTTCTCTCTCTCTCTCTGTCTGTCTCTCTCTCTCTCTGTCTGTCTCTCTCTCTCTGTCTCTGTCTGTCTCTCTCTCTGTCTCTGTCTGTCTCTCTCTCTCTCTCTGTCTCTGTCTGTCTCTCTCTCTGTCTGTCTCTCTCTCTCTGTCTCTCTCTCTCTGTCTGTCTCCCTCCCTCTCTCTCTCTCTCTCTCTCTCTCTGTCTCTCTCTCTCTCTCTCTCTCCTCTCTGTTTGAGCAGCGATGAGTAATAACAGTTAATGTTGGATATTTGGGACGGAGCCTCTTTCAGCTTGAAGTAAACACGTGACGTGAAGCTCGGTGTGAGCTCAGGGTGAGCTCGGTGTGATCGGGGTGAGCGGGGTGAGCTCGGTGTGAGCTCGGGGTGATCTGGGTGAGCTCGGGGTGAGCTCGGGGTGAGCGGTGTGAGCTCGGTGTGATCGGTGTGAGCTCGGGGTGAGCGGTGTGAGCTCGGGGTGATCTGGGTGAGCTCGGGGTGATCTGGGTGATCTGGGTGAGCTCGGGGTGAGCTCGGGGTGAGCTCGGGGTGAGCTCGGGGTGAGCGGTGTGAGCTCGGTGTGATCGGGGTGTGATCGGTGAGATCGGTGTGAGCTCGGTGTGAGATCGGGGTGAGCTCGGTGTGATCGGTGTGAGCTCGGTGTGATCGGGGTGAGCTCGGTGTGATGATCCTGTAACGCTGCAGTCTGTGTGTTTTAGTAATAAACCGCTGTTACAGTCGCAGAGTTGCTCTTATCACGCTGAAGTTATTTAATTTCCTCTAACAGCATGTCCTGAAGGGTTTTATTCCTCTTATACTACAGAAATTTACAAACAGTTACAATTTATGAAAGAATGAGACGCCATTCATTTTATCCATTTTTAGTTACAGCTCATGTTGTGGAGCGTCACTGAAACGAGTTGCTTCCTGTTCTCGCTGATGCTATAGCAGCTACAAACAGTCACAGCTTGATGTTCCTGAGAAACCGCGAAGAAGCGTAAACTCCTCTGTCCTGAAGACAAAGCGCTGACACTGGAGACTCCTTCCCTTAATGTTTAATAAACACATTTATCTTTACAGAAAACGTCACTGTATCAATGATTTTACGTTTATTATCAGTTTCTGCTGCACACGTCCGTGTGTATGAGCTGTTACTATAGAAACCATAACGCTTTAGTACGCGCGCGTTAGTGTAAACACCTGATCTCATTTTTCTAAATTCAGAACCAAAAACGTGACGTGATTCAATTTCTCCTCAGGTAACGTTTACCTGGGCGAGGATGAGGAGCAGGATAAAGGAGCGATGAAGAGGCTCAGCACCATGTGGATGTCTGTCAGGGGCAAAATGAGCCGGGACAGTAAGAGAAACACACACACACACACACACACACACACACACACACACACACACACACACACACTCCTGTTTAAAACAAATGACACAGCTTCATGTTTGTAAGACAGCGTCACACTGAACTCTCTCTCTCTCTCTCTCTCTCTCTCTCTCTCTCTCTCTCTCTCATGATAACGTCACTGCAGTCAGTAGACTAGTTGGAGGAGAAAAGGGAAATGTTTTGGGAGAAAGAGAGGAAACTGGCTTCTGTTTATCATTTCTGTGTTAATTAAAATGTACAGTAAATTTGCAGTGTAGATAATGTTAGTGTAGTGTGGAAGATCCTCGCGCCGTGCCGCCTCTCAGCCTGTGTGAGAACCCTGAGGTCCTCCACACACTCGTGTCATGGATGAAATAAAGTGTGTGTGTGTGTGTGTGTGTGTGAAGTGTTTCAGAGAACTGTAAGATGATTTCCTGTTTGTTTCACACTTTCCATTTTTTTTTCTTCCCTGTGTGTGTGTGTGTGTGTGTGTGTGTGTGTGGAGGGCGGTTGTGGTTGTGCACGCTGATTTATCTTATTCAATTTGTGTGTGTGTGTGTGTGTGTGTGTGTGTGTGTGTGTGTGTGTGCACGGTTGTGTCAGTACATGCATGCAGGTGAGTGTGTGTTTAACTCTCTAAGTGCTGTTACACTCTAATCTACAGAATTACACAAGATGATCAGCTCGTTTGTGATGAGTGTTGTGGCAGGACGTGTTGAGGACGTGTTGAGGACGTGTTGAGGACGTGACAGTCCCACATACAGCTTTTTATTTTTCAACAGTTTGGAATGAAACGTAGTGTTAAAGCACAGTGTCAGTGTGAGTTCTGAGGTAAAGAGGAAACTGTAGAATATTTCTGAAACCAGATGTTAACAATCGGTTTCATTCTCTGTATCAGCTCATATCACAGCTACCGAAAATACTGCGAGGGGTCGCGGCAGCAGTGAGTCAGAAAGAGCAGTCAGCATTTCCATAGTTACTGACACACACACACACACACACACACACACACACACACACACACACACACACCTCCAGCTTCAGTGCTCTTTCCTCTACACTGTTAACACATCGGACTCATTTATAAAGTTTTGTAAATGTTTGCGTAAGTCAAACTGAACTAAACGTTTCAGATGCATTTACAAACATTTCAGACACTCTGATTTCCTTCCTACTCGTGTGTGTGTGTGTGTGTGTGTGTGTGTGTGTGTGTTGACAAACGCCAGTCACCAGGAAATTACCAGCATGTGCACAGCTGATTTGCATTTGGTCACGCCCACAAAACTCCATAAAAGGCAAAACTCACACAGGTGAAATAATAAACAGACTTTCTTAGAGGTGGAAACTGTTTGATAATGTATTGTTTTGATGAAGTATTGTTTGGTAATGTAATATTTTGATAATGTATTATTAACAGCATCTGAAAGACCAAAATCTGGAGCTGAGTTACAGAAAAGTGGAATTAGATTCAGTGAACTAAGGATCTGAAAAGAAATCGGTTTGAAATGAAAACTGCGCGTCCTCCTTTTATACAGCAGCATTTAGATGCCTGGTCCTTATTCGTCTTAATTTATTTGTTTTTAATTTTTCTTGGCCCGCTTTGTTTATTTTTTCATATTTTACATTTCTTTAGTTAATGCCATTAATATGAAACGACTGAGTTTCACACAAGGTTCGTTAAATTTGTGTTACTAAAAAACACACACGCTGTTTAAGCTTGAGAGAGTAATCTCTGTATAAGTGCAGTAACTCAGCACGGCTTATAGATCTGAAGAACATCAGGTCGAGGTTTACTGCAGTTAGTCTCCGTAGAGCTTAATGAAGGAGAATCAGAATCACCTTATTGCCGAGTGCCGTGGGTTTACATGCACAGGTGAACTGGTGCTTAGTCATATCAGTAAAATACAAGAAATAAAAGTAATATTAATAAGGCAAACATTGTAAGGTAAGATAAAGTAAAAGAGAGTGGAGAAAAGAAAGTTATGAAATGAGAGAAGGTTGTGAAAAGCGATGTGCAACCCGCGGCTCTGACGGCGCGCTCGCGCACAGCGGGGAATTCGCTCTGCTGCGGTACGAGGGTTTATTTCCGTGTGGTTTAGCTTTACAGGACAGCGGAGATTACTGCGGGAGGAATTCCTCCAGGAGCAGGAGTGGGATTAAACATCAGTCGCACAAACGCTCCTGTCCACTTCCTCTGAAGCGAAGTCAAAGCGTCCCGCAGAGGAGACTAGTGAAAATGAATGATGGTGGAAGTAACCATAGCAACCACGACGTATCACCTGTTATTGCATCATAAACATAACGAAATTAATCAAAGCAACGCTGTGATTATTTTCATTCTCTTTATCGCGGTACGTTGCTTTACTGATGTTTCGTCACAGCTGTGTGAAAGATTCTTTTACGTGAAATTACCTTAACAGTTTTTTTACATTCTAATATTTTTGTCCATGTCACAGTAACGTCTGGCGAACGTGACCGCGTGTGGCGTCATGCTTAAAAACGCAAACGCACTCGGCGTCCCGTCTGGCCCGTGTGCATCGCTGAGGAGAACCCGCTTCTCTTCACACGGTCCGGATTTAAGTTCTACGCAGTGTGTGAGAGAACGTTTATTCTGTGACGTGTTTGGCGTTGCCATGGAGACGTTCAGGTGAAGGGAGAACGTCTTTGTAAGCTGGGCTTTTGTCCTGACCTGCTTTCTGCTCATGGCTTTAGGCTGGTGCAGAGAAAACTCCCCCTCCCCCACCTTCTGTGTCTGTGTGTGTGTGTCTGTGTGTGTGTGTCTGTGTGTGCTAACATTTTTCGGTGTTCTTATTAACAGACTTCAGCTGTTTATGTAGCTGATTAGCTTTGTGTATATAACACACATCGGCACTCGCTAACTTCTTAGTTTTCCTTCCCAGACATTGTTGTCATGGTGACATGGTTAGCTAGCTAAATCCAACAGTGTATGGATATGACTAGCTTTCTTCTTAGCTAGCATCATGTTACAGTTGCTTATTCATGATTGTCCACTAGCTTCTTAGCTTAAATTTATAGGCAGCTAGCCTTTATATTAACATTTAAATTGTTAATAAAAATAATCTTGCGTTCACACCAGAAGGTGACAAGTCTCTTGTGTCGCTTGTAGTGTGTCTCTTGTGGGCGTGGCCTGTCCAGCGTTTTTTTTTTTTTTTTTGTAGTAGCTGTATATCGCCTCTAAGGCTAACAAGTTAAACACAAATTAAATAATGCACTAATTGGTGTGAAAAACGGTCATGTGATTTACGTTACGCGCTCGGCTTCATACTCGGATTAAATTAGCAAAGCGAGCTAACTGTACTAGCTATGTACACTCAGCAGAGCACACCAGCGATCTCTGCTACTTCCTTCCGAGCTTTATCTTTCTTGCTAACGTCTCTATACACGTTTAATGATAACGAGAGCTCATATACAACAGGAGACGATGAAACCACGCTTATACGTTTTTCTTTGATTTTTTGCATAAAATAGTAAAAGGGAACTAACTGCAGGTAGGAACTAAAGTTGTTAGTGGGGAACTGAAGAAACGTCGCACCACAGCGACCGCAGCATAGGATCGGTCCGAGGAATTGTTTGAGACAGTTGAGACAATTGTTACGTTACTGTCACGTTGCCTAATTTGCATAGAATTGCGAAAATCTCATGTAAATGTCAGTAAAATCACGACTCCATGTCTCACACGTACGTAGGAAATGAACAGCTGTGTGCTGTGTGCTGCTTTGTCACTCGCTGGTGTGAATGCAAATGAGTTTATAAATTATTCCACTATCAGCGTTAGCCCCGGTAGCTAGCTAATAAACTAACTAGTCAGCTAGCAGTGAAACCATAGCAACCAGCAGTAAGCTAAAGCTAGGACTAATCTCAAACGTTTTTTGTGTTTCAGTTCAGCTGTTTAACATTTGCATGTTTATGTTTTTATTCGGTCGTTTTTCGTGTTTGCGTTACTTCCTTATTTACTTTATTCTGATAAATTTATTTAAGCGAGAGGTTTGAAAATGTTCCAGCTGAACAAATCACTAGCGGTGGTCTGTAATGGTGGTTTAATGGAATGGGTTGTTCCCAGTGGTTCCTGAGGGCGGGTTCTGGTGGTGTTTAATCACATCCCAGTGGAAACCTTCAGGAATCTGATGGAATCCATCAGAGATTTCGCTGAGAGTTAGCAGGGTGACATTAGACTCTGATTAATGAAACTAATCTAAGAACAGATTAGTTCATATTGCTAAAGGCTAATGGTTCTCCTCAGGAGGTCTTAAAGAACCGGAATCTCTGCTGAGCCCAGAACCGGTTCCTGTGGATGAACAGCAGAGAGAACCGCGCTACGCCAGCGGGCAGTTTTTCTTCGAGTACCTGGTGGTCGTCAGCCTTAAAAAAAACAAAACCGGCACGTACGAGCCCCAGATATCGTACCAGTTCCCCAAGGTGAGACCCGAACACACACACGCACACACACACACACACACACACACACACTCTTCTCACACTTCTCTCTCTCTTTCTTTCTCTCTCAGAGGGATGGTATGGTGCGTTTTCAGAAGGAGGAAGAGGAGAAGACGCTGAAGGCCATCACACTGTTCTGTTTTCCAGAAGGCATTAACTGGGCTCCACTGACCGAATATTCCAGGTACTGATCCCTCACTCACTCACTCACACACACACACACACACACACACACACACACACACACACACTTACTCTATCTCTCTTTCTCTTTGTTTGTGGACAGTGAGACGTTCTCGTTCGTCCTGACCGAGGTGGACGGCAGCAGGAGGAACGGTTACTGCCGCAGGCTGCTGGTGAGCAAATCACTCACCTGGATATTTATAGCCTACAGTTAATTAATAAACTGACACACCTGGATGGATTTTACAAAAGTAAAGGTGAATATTTTTCCTCCCCCCCTCCCTCTCTCTCTCTCTCTCTCTCTCTCTCTCTCTCTCTCTCTCTCTCTCTCTCTCTCTATTCAGCCTCATGGAAATGGCGCTCGTCCCCCGGAGGCGTACTGCATCATCAGTAAAGTGGCCTGTTTTGGCCTTTTCTCAAAAGTAAGAGCACATTAATACAACTACTCAAGATCCAAACACCAACCTTTACTTACAAACACCATCAAACACCAACCTTTACTTACAAACGCCATCAAACACCAACATTCACCTACAATCATCATCAAACACCAACCTTTACTTACAAACACCATCAAACACCAACCTTTATTTACAAACACCAACATTCACCTACAAACACCATCAAACACCACAGTTTACCTACAAACACCATCAAACACCACAGTTTACCTACAAACACCAACAAACACCAGCATTCTCTAATCCACAGCAACACTGAACATCAAACACCAGCACTGGTATTTTTAAATTCACAGTTTGATTTTCTTTACTTTTTATCTCAATATGAATTCCAAAAAAAGGCACAAAACCAGGTTCATTAATGCAAAGCTTTACCTCCATCAGCCGTTAGTTGTAGTTTAATCGATACACTCTGATCGGGTTAGATCTTTGACGAGGTGGAGAAGCGACGTCAGATCTCCATGGCGATGATCTACCCGTTCATGCAGAGTCTGCGTGAGGCTCCATTTCCTGCTCCTGGAAACACCGTGCAGATCAAGAGCTTCATCCCCGACTCCGGCACTGAGGTACCAACAGCTCTAAACACACTTCATATGGAATAACATCATTACTAATAACTCTTATTACAGCTGATCCGAGATCCAGAACCAGAACTGGAACCAGAACCGGGCCTGGTTAACCATAACTGTCCGCTCAAACACAAACAGAACCAAACACAGCTGAGTGTCATTTACATCATGCTGCTGTTGAGTTCTGGATTCTGATTGGTCAGAAGGTGTTGATTAATTGTTAGTATGGTGAAGTTTTCTGTAAGGAGACTTACTTGGAGAAGGAGTCTCCAGTGTCAGCGCTCTGTAACAGTCGGAGCTGAAGCTGTAACCTGAAGTTTTTCGACATCTTCAGGACAGAGGAGTTTACGCTTCTTTGAGGTTTCTCAGTAACATGCGCGACAAACTGCGATTATTTTGTTTTATTAACGTGGAGAGAGAGAATAAAGAGAGGCTGCTGAGGGAACGAGTGTTTACAGCTGCTATAACGTAAGAGACAACAGGAACTCGCTCGCTTCACAGAAGTTACACATTAAATGTAACTGTAAAGGGGCAAAATGTCTCATTCTGTAATAAATTAGAAGTGTAATTGTTGGAAAGTTGCTGTGGTATAAAAGGACTAAAACACTCGGGGAGGTGCTGCTGTAGGAAACTAACTGACAGTATCTAACTAACAGTATCTAACTGACAGTAACTATCTAACTGACAGTAACTAACTAACAGTATCTAACTGACAGTATCTAACTGACAGTATCTAACTGACAGTATCTAACTGACAGTCTCTAACTAACAGTATCTAACTAACAGTATCTAACTGACAGTATCTAACTGACAGTAACTATCTAACTGACAGTATCTAACTAACAGTATCTAACTGACAGTATCTAACTGACAGTATCTAACTGACAGTATCTAACTAACAGTATCTAACTGACAGTATCTAACTAACAGTATCTAACTAACAGTATCTAACTGACAGTATCTAACTGACAGTAACTATCTAACTGACAGTATCTAACTAACAGTATCTAACTGACAGTATCTAACTGACAGTATCTAACTAGCAGTATCTCTGCATCACAGCACTGATCGTTACTACAGTAAAACGCAGATAAACACCATCAAAGAGAGATCAGAGGAGAGGAAACGGTATGTAGGTAAAAAGAAAAACTGGAACATTAAAGCAGTGTGTGAGCACAAACAGGCAGGAACACGTCTCTCTCACACACACACACACACACACACACACACACACACACACACACACACACACACAACAGGAATACGAGCAGCTGCTGAGGTGAATCACATGCTTTAGAATTTCCACTGAATCCCTCACTGCTGTGAATCACAAACATCATCATCATCATCTTCATCATCATCACCACTCTCACCAGCCAATCAGATCTGTTTGTTTGAAACGCCCTAAACGCCCTAAGGGGCGGAGCTTAAATTCAGCGTCTTTAGCTAGTAATGTCGCTGTGATTGATAGGGGAGAGAGAATAAGCCCCTCCCACCCAGAGACCACGCCCAGTTTTGCTCTCTTGGTTGTGAGGCTGTTTTTAGTTGCTTTATTAGTGTGTGTGTGTGTGTGTGTGTGTGTGTGTGTGTGTGTGTGTGTGTGTGTGTGTGTGTGTCTGTAGATGAGAGTTGGCATGTAAAGGCGTGTGTTGCATTTTGTCCAAGCTTGCCTCCAGTTCATTATTACAAGCTGCAGCATTCCACACACACACACACACACACACACACACACACACACACACACACACTTATTTGACACACGCTGACACACGCTAACAAACACACACTGACACACTCAGACACACACTGAAACACACACGTTGACACTAACACACGCTAGCACACACACTGACACACACTAACATAACACTCTAACACACAACATTATACTTGAACACATGACTTACACAAACATACACACAGTTGTGATGAAGAAAAGGTGAAAAAATATCAGCACCCACCGTGTTATGATATTACAGCATACTGACTTACAGATGAGATGTATAAGGATGCTGACCGTGTGTGTGTGTGTGTGTGTGTGTGTGTGTGTGTAGATCATCAGTCTGACACGCCCCACAGACTCGTGGCTGGAGCACGTGGATTTCCGCACGTTGTTCCGCTGTTTATCGGATGAAGAGGTGCTGCAGGTTTTTGCTGCTACGGTGTTGGAGCGCAGAATCGTCTTCATCGCTGAGGAGCTGGGGTACACACACACACACACACAATCACACACACACACACACACACACATTATGCACACTACACACACACACATTATACACACACTATACACACACACACGCGCAAGCACACACACACACACACACATTATACACACTATACACACACACACATTATACACACACACACACACATTATGCACACTATACACACACACACACACACGCAAGCACACACTATACACACACACACACATTACACACACACACACACACACACACATTATGCACACTATACACACACACACACACACACACACACATTATACACACACTACACACACACACACATTATACACACACACACACACACACACATTATACACAGTACAACTCTTTAAATCCTTTCTGAACGACTTTTATCCAAAATTCTGCATTTTTCTGCAATTTTCATAAATACCAACTGCACTCTATACACTGTACATATACTCTCAGTTTATTACATTCACTCCATCCCTCTCTCTCTGTCTCTCTATCACTCGGTCTATCTCCCTCTCTCTCTAACTATCTCTCTATTGCTCTATCTCTCTCTCTGTCTCTCTCTCTCTCACTCTGTCTCTATCTCCCTCTCTCTCTCTCTGTCTCTCTCTCTCTGTCTCTCTCTATCACTCGCTCTCTCTCTCTCTCTGTCTCTCTCTCTCTCTCTCTGTCTCTCTCTCTCTCTCTCCCTCTCTCTCTGTCTCTCTCTCTCTGTCTCTCTCTCTCTCTCTGTCTCTCTCTCTCTGTCTCTCTCAGGACGTTGTCTCAGGTGATCCACGCTGTCTCAGTCCTCCTCCATCCCTTCATCTGGCAGCACACGCTCATCTCCATCGTGCCTCAGATTCTGATTGACGTCGTCATGGCGCCCACGCCGTACCTGCTGGGGGTTCAGAAGCGCCTGGCTGATGAGGTCATCGATCAGGGTGACGTGAGTGTGACATCATCATCATGCGACATCAGTTTCCACTGTGCTCCAAAGAACAGCCGGAGCTACAGTTATTAACGTTAACACTGTTGTGTAAATGAAGTGCAGATCAGAGAGGATGATTAGCTACAGCGTTAGCTACAGTGTTAGCTACTGCGTTAGCTACATTACACTCATAGCTCCTGGTCAAATCCACAGACACAAACATCAGATTTTAGCCTGCATTTGGGTTAAAGAGGAAATTGTGATGATTAGATTTTTAGTTAAACTTTTCCTTTATCACTGCATCAGTTAGCGTTATGATTAGCGTTATTATCATTATTAGCGTTATTATCATTATTAGCGTTATTAGAATTATGATTAGCGTTGTGATTAGCGTTATGAGCGTTATTAAAATTATGATTAGCGTTATGATTAGCGTTGTGATTAGCGTTATTAGTGTTATTAGAATTATGATTAGCGTTATGATTAGCGTTATGATTAGCGTTGTGATTAGCGTTATTAGAATTATGATTAGCGTTGTGATTAGCGTTGTGATTAGCGTTGTGATTAGTGCTACACCATTATTAGCATATTTTAGAAGAAACATTTGAGACTGCTTGTTTTAATTTTGGGATTCTTTTCAGGTGTATATTTAGTGCCTGATAAATTATTATTATTATTATTATTATTGTTATTATTGTTGTTGTTGTTGTTGTTGTTGTTGTTTAGAAGTCTCTGGGTTCTCTTTAGCAGTTGCTGGCTGTTGACTTGTCCGAGGGTCGAAAGCAAACGTTCATCAGACGAGTGAGTTTGGTTTTATTCGTGAGGGTTTCTGCTCCTCTCCTCCTGCAGCTCTGCCTCTTTAATTAAAGCGATTAATGCTGAGTGTTAATGAGACGCTTCCTCACCGCGACTCTCTCCTGCTGCTCATCCGCTTTATAGTGTAAAGGCTGTAACTCCGCCTCCTGACGCTCAGCCAATCAGAGCTCAGCCAGCTGCAGTGATGTTTGTGCAGATGAAGTGATTTTCTCCGTGTTTGTGTGAACAGATCGGAGACGAGGACTCGGTTCTTCCCCCCAAGCTGAAGGAGGAGATCCTGCAGGCTCTGAGGAGCAGGAGCCGCAAAGCCAGTCAGACCTCACTCATCCCTCACTCACTCACTCATCCCTCACTCACTCATCCCTCACTCGCTCATCCCTCACTCACTCATCCCTCACTCACTCGCTCATCCCTCACTCATTCACTCATCCCTCACTCGCTCACTCATCCCTCACTCACTCATCCCTCACTCACTCATCCCTCACTCACTCACTCACTCATCCCTCTCACTCATTCCTTACTCATCCCTCACTCACTCACTCACCCCTCACTCACTCACTCACTCACCCCTCACTCGCTCACTCACTCATCACTCACTCATCCCTCACTCGCTCACTCACTCATCCCTCACTCGCTCATCCCTCACTCATCCCTCACTCACTCACTCATCCCTCACTCACTCACTCATCCCTCACTCACTCACTCACCCCTCACTCGCTCACTCACTCATCCCTCACTCACTCATCCCTCACTCGCTCACTCACTCATCCCTCACTCGCTCACTCACTCATCCCTCACTCGCTCATTCCTCACTCACTCACTCCCTCACTCACTCCCTCACTCGCTCACTCACTCATCCCTCACTCGCTCACTCACTCATCCCTCACTCGCTCACTCACTCCCTCCCTCATCCCTCACTCGCTCACTCACTCATCCCTCACTCACTCACTCATCCCTCACTCACTCATCCCTCACTCCCTCATCCCTCACTCACTCACTCACTCATCCCTCACTCATTCACTCACTCATCCCTCACTCGCTCACTCACTCATCCCTCACTCACTCATCCCTCACTCACTCACACCCTCATCCGTCACTCACTCATCCCTCCCACACACANTCGGCGTGTCCGATCTCTATCCCACCCCGCTCACTCACTCATCCCTCACTCGCTCACTCACTCATCCCTCACTCACTCACTCATCCCTCACTCACTCATCCCTCACTCGCTCACTCGCTCATCCCTCACTCACTCATCCCTCACTTACTCACTCCCTCATCCCTCCCTCCCTCATCCCTCACTCACTCACTCACTCACTCACTCACTCATCCCTCCCTCCCTCATCCCTCACTCACTCATCCATCCCTCCCTCACTCATCCCTCACTCCCTCACTCATCGCTCACTCGCTCACTCACTCATCCCTCACTCATCCCTCCCTCTGCATCACTTTCTCTGATCTTTTACTTCTCTCGCTCCGGACAGCGTTTAACACGCGGCCTTTAACACAGAAACTATTTAATATAATAATTCAGAAACTGGTTTAATCATCATGACATTAACACACCTTTTTATTTTCTGTCTTCTTTTCCTTCTTATTTTTTCCTTTTCCGTTTCTTCTCGTTTCAGGAGTAATCATTAAAAGCAAAATAAAAGACTGAAACTGAAGTAAAAGGAAATTAAAAACAAAAAAGCAGAATATAAAACATGAATTATTATTAAATATATTTACACGTTGCTTCATTCAATGATATTTTTAATTTATTGCAGAATTTTGCTTCACATTTTACTCCTTACCTAATTATTATTATTTATATTTACAGTTTTACTGATGGCTTTTAAAATGTTGTGAAAATAGTTATTATTTAATAACTTATTAATTAATTAAGTAATTAAATTCATTTTAAAAAGAGAGGATGAAAATGGAAAAATATATTAATTTGTTCTTTTCATTCCTCTCTCTCATGACCGACTTTAATACTCCATAAAAAATTAAATTCTATTTATTTGTGTATTTATTTATAAAGCGCTTTTTAAAAAGTTTCTAATAATAATTCTCCTCCAATGAGGCCAGTAAGGGGCGGAGCTTCAGTTACATTTACTTACACAAGCACAAACTTGGTCATGTGACCTCACTACTCGTCTTTCGTTTCCACTTCTTTATCTCTGCTTGGTGTTTATCATAAAACATTGTTATGAAATGATTAAAAGTTCAGAAGCTAACGTTTGGCAGTGAAGTCGTTAGCATGGTTAGCGCTGAGGTTAGCTAGCGCTACGTAAAGCGGTGTGATGATGTCACTGTGCTTTAACGCTGTGTTTCAGGTTTGGAGGAACTGAACCGCATCGTCCCCGAAGCCTTCCTGCCGTTCTTCATCAAAACCGTCGGCCATTTTTCCAAACACCTCGCGAGGAACGGCGTGGACGCAGCGGCGCGCTTCCAAAAGAGGAGCTTCTGTAAAGCCATTGAGTCCAAAAGCGTTCGGCATTTCGTTAAGAAGTTCGTTCAGACGCAGATGTTCGACCTGTTTATCCAGGAAGTGGAGCAGAGACCCGCTTCCCAGATAGGTGACGCACACGCCCACTGCACTCCAAGACACGCCCACTGCACTCCAAGACACGCCCACTGCACTCCAAGACACGCCCACTGCACTCCAGGACACGCCCACTGTACTGACATGCCCACTGCACATACACGCCCACTGCACTATGACATGTCCACTGCACTCCAAGACACGCCCACTGTACTCCAAGACACACCCACTGCACTATGACATGTCCACTGCACTCCAAGACACGCCCACTGTACTCCAAGACACGCCCACTGCACTATGACATGTCCACTGCACTCCAAGACACGCCCACTGTACTCCAAGACACACCCACTGTACTATATGTCCACTGCACTCCAAGACACGCCCACTGCATTATGACATGTCTACTGCACTCCAAGACACACCCACTGCACTCCAAGGCACGCCCACTGTACTCCAAGACACACCCACTGCACTCCAAGACACGCCCACTGCACTATGACATGTCCACTGCACTCCAAGACACACCCACTGCACTCCAAGACACACCCACTGTACTCTGACATGCCCACTGCACAGACACGCCCACTGCTCTATGACATGTCCACTGCACTCCAAGACACACCCACTGTACTATGACATGTCCACTGCACTCCAAGACACACCCACTGCACTCCAAGACACACCCACTGTACTGACATGTCCACTGCACTCCAAGACACGCCCACAGCACGCCAAGACACACCCACTGTACTCTGACATGCCCACTGCACAGACATGCCCACTGCACAGACACGCCCACTGCTCTCCGGGACACGCCCACTGAACTCCAGGACACGCCCACTGCACTCCAGGACACGCCCACTGCACAGACAAGCTTACTACACATTTACTTTACTTACTACACGCCCACTTCTTGAATTCGATTATTACGCTTTTATTCAGTACTTTACGCCGTTGTGTCTCTTTCTGTCCTGCAGGTTTTTTTGAGCAGAAGATCTCGGAGTATCACAGGAAGATGCGAGAGAAAGCGAAGAAACACTAGAACTTTATAAACGTGTGTAAAATATACAGAAGCTGGATGTGAAATAATTCTGCAGAATGTAGATAGAAAAATGAGCTTTATTTATCTGTTAGTAAGTTTATTGTAAATCGGGGGACGTGTGTGTGTGTGTGTTAGTGTGTTAGTGTTTGTGTGTGTGTGTGTGTGTGTGTGTGTGAAGACGATATTTTAGTTTTAGATTTTGGTTTTAATTGTTTTAAATTGATAGCGAGTGGTTTATAAAAACTGAGCCAGAATTGAAATAAAAACTTTTCTTTTAAATGTGGCGGTTTTTATTTTTATCGACTGATGAATAATAATTAATGAATAATGAATAGCGCAGCTTTAATGGTTTCCACTTTAAAGGAACATTTTGGTGAAAAATTACATTTACAGATAAAAAAAAAATCCGATGCTGCAGTACTGACACCATCCACTGGGGGTCAGCACACACACACACACACACACACACACATACACACACACACACACACACACACACACAGTAACGACAAAATAAACCACAAAACGTACAAAAATACACAACCAGGAGTTTATAAACGTTATTTTAAAACTGTTTATAAACGTGATGTACACTAAATACATTTCACGCCATCACAGTCTCTGTTCGTTACATCACGTGAATTAAACTGGAATTTAATTTTAATGTAGAAGCTCGAAGATTTTTAGGATTTAATCTGCGTGAGTTTGTGGAAACTTCAGTTTCACTCCGAACCATCGACTGCTTCAGCCGCGGAACTCTGCTGTAAAACACCAAAAACAGGACAAAAACTCAACTAGACTGCAGCGTGGGAGGCGCCGAAGTGTAAACATTCTGCAGAATAAAAATATCTGAGCCTTAATGTGATTAAATTTATATTTCTGTATAATTTATGTTTACTTCGATGCTCTTTAAGTTTAAGGGAGAAAATTAAAATCTGCAAAATAATTCTATATATTAATTTTTAAATGTTTATAAATTGAACATTTCTACAATACTACAAAATAAAAAGTCCAAAATTATTTATTATTATTTAAGAATTTATCATTTATAATTTATAGTATATTAATAATAATTACACCACCTATAACCTTAAATAAATAGAATTCAATAATAGATATATAAAGAAATTCTTTAAAATAAATATTTAAAAAATATTTATTTATTCATCACTGATGAATTTATGGACCTTCAGGCAGATCTTCAGGCTCTTGGTTGGTCCTGTGAGGAACAGCAGACACTCCACCTTCATCCTCACTGCGCTTTACACCTGCAGGAACACACCAGCAGTGAAGATCCAGGCGCTCGGTGTGAAGAACCAGGCGCTCGGTGTGAAGATCCAGGCGCTCGGTGTGAAGATCCAGGCGCTCGCAGGCGCTCGGTGTGAAGATCCAGGCGCTCGGTGTGAAGATCCAGGCGCTCGGTGTGAAGATCCAGGCGCTCGGTGTGAAGATCCAGGCCCTCGGTGCGAAGAACCAGGCGCTCGGTGTGAAGATCCAGGCGCTCGGTGTGAAGATCCAGGCGCTCGGTGTGCGTCCGTGTGGAAACGTCTTCCTCGCACCGCAGCTCGGCTTTAGCTCCTGATCCACTGAGAGCTGAAAGAGAAGCTGGAATCCTCTGCACAAGATCCTCGCAAGCTCCACAACATCTTTTCTTCACTACTCAACCCACCAGATCCCCC
>JAKKZN010000008.1:422032-487326 GCA_033441825.1 Pangasius elongatus
GTGTGTGTGTGTGTGTGTGTGAGAGAGAGAGAGAGAGAGAGAGAGAGAGAGAGAGAGTGTGTGTGTGTGTGTGTGTGAGTGTGTGAGAGAGAGAGAGAGAGAGTGTGTGTGTGTGTGTGTGTGTGTGTGTGTGTATATATATATATATGTATGTATGTACGTGTGTGTATATGTGTGTGTGTGTGTGTGTGAGAGAGAGAGAGTGTGTGTGTATGTGTGTGTGTGTGTGTGTGTGTGTGTATGTGTGTGTGTGTGTGTGTGTGTGTGTATACCTGAACCAGTCGCTGGAGTCCAGCTCGTTTCCAGTCTCTCCTCCTGTGGTGTACTCGGTCTCGTACTGAGAGTCGTCCAGGTCAGGGTTCCTCCTGCGGCGTTTCCCGCGCAGTGCTGCAGGTTTCCTCTCTGTTCTCTCAGACGGACTCGAGCTCTCCGGAACCTGAGCACGACTGAACACACGCTCCGAGTACCTGTGGGTCCAACACCATCACGTCACCAACACAGCACAGAGAGGAAGACTCATAACTCACAGAACAACGAGAAGAAGAAGAAGATGATGATGAAGAAGATAAAGAAGAAGAAGAAGAAAAAAAGAAGAAAAAGATGATGAAGGATACAAAGAAGAAGATGATGAAGAAATAGAACAAAAAGATGAAGATGAACATGCAGAAGATGATGATGATGTAAAGGGGCGGAGACTCACTCTGGGGGTGTGTAGGGGTCGCTCTTAAAGGGGATGGAGCTCACGCTCTGGGACTTGTTCAGAGGCAGAGCTCCTTTCTCTGAAAACATCACTGACTGCTCGTGGACGCTCTGTCCATCACCCACGTTGTTCACCTGGAGGAAGAAAATGATTTTTACAAATTTTACAGCAAAAAACTGTAACACTTTTATATTCTGAGATCATTTTAACGTATATATTTTAACGTCTCACTGCATTTAATTTGCGTTATCGGTTTTCCTGAAGTTTCTCTCGCCACAGCCACTGACAACAAACAACAATAAAACAAAAATAATCCTCATTTTAATATCGTTTCTTTTTGTCATTTTTACACACAGAGGAGAGAAACTAACACACCGCGCTGATCCAGTACACACACTACTTTAACTTTTACATGTCAAATCTAATGCAATGTTGAATATTTTATAACAAATAAAGAGGAACTGAGTTTCGTTTTAAGGATTTGTAGCGTGTCACGATAACTCGAGAATATGAACTGTGGACTCTAGTGTATAGACTGATCGCTGTGACGGCTAGCTGTAGCCCTGCGCTACATCCCCACATCACACTCCGCACCACCGGCGATAAGCTCCTGTTCATTTATAACAGGACGAGCTTCAAACTGCAGTGACTGCGATACTGAGCTGGAAATCGGTCACCTGACCCGACTGTCACACGAATATTTAAGAAATGAACTGAAACTGAGAGGATTTATTGTTTTAATTTCACACATTTATATTCAGCTTTAGTGAATTTGCATCTGTGTGTAGAGATATTCACACAGGACGACTTCCCTACCTCATACACAATCCTCAACAATCTGCCTTCTATAAACCCCTTTACAGCTGTTTACTCTGCGTGTGTGTGTGTGTGTGTGTGTGTGTGTGTGTGTGTGTGTGTGTGTGTGTTCCATTCTTTTTCACACACACAGATATATATGATCTTTTCCTTTTCCTGGACTCAGAGGAAACGTCCTCCTCAAAGAAGAAACAAAAGGGATGTCGGTTCTTCCTGAAGATAAGAGGAAGGTGTGAAGTGCAGGTGTGTGTTCAGTGTGTGTAAGGATGTTTAAGCTTCCAGATGTTTAAGCTTCCAGATGTTTAAGCATGTGCATACGAGTTAATCATCTTCTTAACGATTAGAGCGCATTAGAGCGAGCGCATTAATATAAACCTGTCGCTCATGTTACAGACGGAATTCTAAGAAAATAACACACACCTCCTGACCAATCAGATTCAAGAGTTCAACGATGTGGTCTAAGATGAGCTAATACAATACGATATTATATAACATGATATAATGATGATATAATAATGATATAATAATGATATTATAGAAACAGATCAGTCTATATTAGTCAGATTTATCTGAAATTCACCTTGAGCTCGATTAAACACAACGCGAACCGTAAATTCGAACACATTTTCTTCTGTAGCGTGACGCGTTTCTGAGTGAAACAGGACACGTGGCTGGGAATAACGCCGCTTTTATCCGGGTTCACGTGATCAGAAGAATTTTGTGTTTTAGGTCATTTTGAAAAATAAATCCTGCATATTTGTGACCAGAAGGCAAACAAGGTGTCTTTTAATATGATATAATAAGATGTTTTAATGTCAAATTTATCTGAAATTCTCCAGCAGCTCCATATAATGCGGAAAAAAAACCCAAAAATAATTCCTAGTACATACAACACACACACACACACACACACACACACACACACACACACACACACACAGGGCTTATGTTTAACAGTGAGACTGTGAGCTGTGTTCAGTGACTGAGTATATTTAAAGACTTTAACTATTCCATTATGCAGCAAATAAATGTGTGTGTGTGTGTGTGTGTGTGTGTGTGTGTGCTATTGGTGAACAAAATACATCCAGGAATTTCTCCTTCAAAGACATTTTTTTCCAACTTTTTTCCCCAGCTGCAAGGAAACACCCACAGTCCCACTGCTTACACACACACACACACACACACACACACACACACAGACACAGACAGACACACAGACAGACACACACGCAGGCACACACGCAGGCACACACGCAGTAATCAGTCCTGGGTTAAATGTTAAATGAGCACCTGTAGTGTGTATTTGACACCGATGTGCATGTGACATCACTGGTGTTAGATTTACACTTAAGGTGTTAAATTAATACTTGTCTCCTACTGGGGAAATACACACACACACACACACACACACACACACACACACACACACACACACACAAAACACAGTTATGGATAACTGTTCTCTGATCTCGTCAGGAAATCTCTTCTCCTCCTCAAAGCATGCACAGAGTCACAGATCCACACCCACCCACACCCACACACACACACACACACACACACACACACACACCTGGTTAAAGTGCTTTGATAAGTTTTGCTTTGTTTATTTTTCTAATCTCCCGCTGTTCCACTCCTTTCTTCTTGTTTACTCTCCAGAGAAACTGCACACTGTGAATAAAGGAGTTTCCACAGAGCCAGATTCTCCATCACACCTCTCACTTACTCAACTCAAACCCAGTTTCCCCTCAAGCACTATGAATCACAATAATCATAATAATAATAATAATAATAATAATAATAATAATAATAACTCTTCATCCAAACGGACACAATCATATATATATATATATACACACACATGAATGAATATTAACATATAAATATTTATAAGATTAAAGCGGTTCCTGTTATCACTGATGGCTGTAATGGAGTGAGGAAGCCGAGACTGTTATGATTTAAACCATTACACCTGTACAGGTGAGCGAGAACCTGCTGAAGGACAAAGCTAAAGGTCGTGTTTATCACCTGGGCTTAAAAGCCTCGACATCGGATACGCTCTCTCTCTCTCTCTCTCTCTCTCTCTCTCTCTCTCTCTCTAGTTAATGATCAGTCTCAGTGAAACTGTGCCAGACTGACGAACACACACACACACACACACACACACACACACACACACACACACACACACACAGTATCGGCTGCTAGGTGTGACTCCGTCCAGCTTGACCCTTAAACGTCTCGACTGTTTAAATTTCAAGCTCAATTTTTTCCGTTTTCAATGAGATGACATCATCAAAATGTGCCAAGCATAAACACTTACTTAAATAAACTGTTTGTATGTACTCAAATAAAAACTGTTACACGCAGTGTGTAAGCTGACACTGGAGGTAACTGTTGTGTGTGTGTGTGTGTGTGTGTGTGTGTGTGTGTGTGTTACTACACATGTCTCTACACAGGTAACCATTACGCTTTAACAAGCAGCAAACATTTAAACAAACAGGAAGAGTTTCAGCCGGGAGTGTGAGTCAGCAGGTACGCACAGCGTGTACGTGTTTCTCTAACGAAACACAGATAAGATAGCAGGGAGAATATCCAGAAGCCTGGTACAGTTACACCCTTTTCACCCCGTAATACTTCTCTACTCTAACAATTACGCACCATCCACCTGACAGCTGTGCCCACATTGTACCACTGCTTAAATATCACCATTTTAATTTACATAAAGCTCCAGCATGATTAATATATATACGGGCACTGGAGTGTGGGAACACGGAAATTCTTTAAAGGTGCAATAAGCAATTTTTTAATTTCTTATTTGTACAAATAAGCTGGAAAATTACGGTTTAAGTCAAGATCTCTGGACACAAGTACAACATGGCTGAGAAAACCCGTTCGGAAAACTGCGTTCATAGAAGCTTATTACAAGGAATAAAGGAGTGCACTCGTGACTATAATTACTACCCATCAGGACCTGGGTGTTTATAGTGTTATCCTTGCACACGCTGACTCCAGGTGAACCACTGTAGGTTCTGGAGGCGGAGCTTTGTGTTCGTGGGCGGGAATCAGGGCAGGTTAAATGAGGCATTTTTACATTTTTTTTTAAATTACTTCACATCACATTTCCTTTGTGCTTCTTGCAACATTTTCTTTTTTTTACCTCTTTAAACACATCTCTGATTCGTTTTTAAATACTGTTTATTACGTTTAGTTTATCTTCCCGCACTTTTATTCTCCTGTTTCATATTCAGCTCTTGTAGCCTGAACGCGTGTAACGGGGTTCACTGTTGCCTGGAAGTGAAAAGTGAAACGCGTGTTGTTGCAGAAATGGCGATGGATAAATCAGTGCGGTGTGTTGTTTGACCCGAGTGTAATGTAAACATACCCAGTCCTCCACGTCTCTGCCCTCGGGGGCGCCGGTCAGCGGCTCGTCCCAGTACACGTTGGGTTTTCCATAGCGCCAGATCTTACTTCTAGTTTTATAGGAGAAGAACGCAGCTACAACCAAAGCAATCACCACCAAGAAGCCACACACCATCGCCACGGCCTGAGAGAGAGAGAGAGAGAGAGAGAGAGAGAGAGAGAGAGAGAGATATCCAGTCAAAACTTAGTGTTAATGACACGTCTTAATCAGAGACATGGCTTATCTATAGGATGGAATTATTTCTGTATAAAACTCTGAATGAATTTAAAGTTAAATTGTAAGTTTAGTAGATGAGTGCTAGGTCAGATTATCCTTCACACCATGGACACATTTTCTTTACAGAAGGGCATCAAATTAACACCAACACTGAGTTTATTTTATTAAACCAACAAATCAATTTACTAAATTAAAAGTGTGATAAAATCTCCTACATCTTACACTCATTACAATTTCATCACCGCGATTTACTGACTCGTGACTTCGTATGCTGGATCAAGTGCTATTTTAATGTGCTGCTGAATAATGAGTTTGGAAGCAATTATGTTCAATTAAACCAGTGATTAATGTGATAATTACAACTAAGACTATTCATATAAGACTCAACATATTGGTAGTATTTTTATCTGTTTTTTTTTTTTCATTTTTAAATAGTTTCTCATGTTACAGAAAAGAAAAAAAAAGTGCTATTTCCTTCATTAGTCTGCATTTTCTATTCCTGATTTTTTGGCAACCTCGGAGGAGTGAACTGCATGCAGGTGGTTTTAATAATCTGAATGTGGAGCTCAGAAAATCCACTGAAGCAGCTGCGTAACCCGACTCTGAACACCAGCAACTTTCCTCAGGGAAATGCTGATGTTATCTTAAACATAGTTTACTCTTTTATTTACTTCTGTGGCTATATTAACTAAGGCTTGCTTACAGACCAGATCTATGCTTTCATGAGGGTTCTGAATCACTGGTGGAATGTATTTTAAGGCTTTAATATCAGTGACAGAGTAGAGTAATGAGTAGTGATTTACCTCCTGAGGATCAACGTAGCAGTAGTGATAGAGGTACTGGTTGTAGAGAGGGAATCCTCCGCCCATTCCCGTCACACTGTTCCCATACAGGCTCTGACACATCATCAGCATGGGGTTGTAGAGAGCATTGGCGGAGCTCTGAGCCATGGGGTTCACCCCTACGATGTACACGATAGTGATGATGCCCTGCAGAACGGCCAGGATGACACAGGACACCAGCACGGCCAGGTAGAACTTCCTGCTCCGGATGGTCCGTGTTTTGGAGAAGGTAGCCACGAAGATGGCCAGCGCCACGATGAAGTTGATGGCAGCCATGGCGATCATGGCGGTTTTAGCGGAATACGGGCTCACATAGTTGTAGCCTCCATAGTACCCAGATCCATAGTACCCGGAGCCATAGTACCCGGAGCCGTAGCTGCCGGAACCGTACCCGCCGGTACCGTACCCAGAACCGAGGCCATATCCGGTTCCGTAGCCGTATCCGTACTGCATATCCCAGACGAGCGTCGATGCAACGCAGGCAAAGATGCCGAGACACAACACCACAATGGCACCTTCCATGATCTTGACAATTCCGGGAGGAGAGGTCCATTTGTAGAAATGTTGCGGTACTTCCTCTCCTATATAGTACGACCCGGGAGGAGGGGGGTAGGGGTCGAACTCGCTCTGAGGGGGGAGGAAACTGCCCTGGGGTCCGTAACTGTGTGTCGGAGGGCTGTACATGGGGGGGCTGTCGTACGGCTGTTTCTCAAACATCGTGGGGACACCTGTATATTTAAAAAAAATAAAAATAAAAATAAAAAAAAGTTAATTGCTTAATAGAGTTTTCCCGGGTTGCTAAACAGAGACAAAAACTGAATCAACAAAAAAGTAAAACTCCATAAAAACATGGCCAACAGAGTTAAACATAAAATAAATCTCCACTCGCGGGGCTTCGTACTTCAGTTAAAAACGATCAAAGATAAAATGATGTGTGCCAGATTAATTCCAAAACGGGAATTCTGTTCCCTGAACGCACCCGACAACCAGATTAGCTTAGCCGGATTAGTTTAGCCGGATTAGGTTAACAGAGATATCTGTAAACAAACATACATCTAACTTATGGCCTGAAAATGACAGATTTTTTTTCTCCTTTTTTATTTTTTAGAAATTTTAGTAATTAGAAATCTTTGCTGCATGGAGTTTGACAGCTGACAAAAAATATCTGAATATCAGTTTTATATGTTTGAAAATATAATATATTTGTATAAAATAAAATATATTTTTCTTGTGGTATAATTAGGCTAATAAACGTACAGCATCTACTTTTCCCTGGAAATCCCGAATACTTCCCCTTGGGCTGATTTTACATAAAATCTGCAGTTTTGAGATTTGTATTTAAAGTTTTTTTTTCCCAAAAAAAATCTCAAAATTGTAACCTGTAATTTCAAATGACGTGTGTGTAAAGTTAAAAATGGCAAAATTTCTTAAATAAACCACAATAAAAAAATCTATTTAATATGAGGTGTATATAATTTAAAAAAAATAAGAAATTCATAGTCAAATACTTTCACCAGCTTCTGAGCCAAAAACTACCAGAACCTGCTATTATCAGTTATTAAGCTCTAATACAATTTATTTTTTAATTAATTTACTCAAATAACTTCTCTTTACTAACAAACATTCAAAGAAATATTCTTTATTAAGTACAGATTAATGTGCTCCTATTGCCTAAAATGAGTAAGAATGTTAAAGTAAGAATATTAAAGTAGGAATATTAAAGTAAGAATATTAAAGTAAGAATATTAAAGTAGGAATGTTAAAGTAAGAATATTAAAGTAGGAATGTTAAAGTAAGAATATTAAAGTAAGAATATTACAGTAAGCCACACGGAGAGGAGGAGAATTAAATCTATGACATCATCAGGATTTGGCCTGAACAGGATGTTTTCAGTGCAGTACTCTGACTTTTGGACTCCGGCGTAGCGACCGAGATAAACAGAGCCCAAACTGAAAGTGCTCCAGCTCTGACGCTGGTACTCAGGCAGGCGTGTGAGGTAACGGGAGACGGAGACGGCCGTACCACCGCTCAGACTCTCGGTTTCTACACACAGCCAGTGTTTTGTGTCCTGAACGGTGGGAGTACTCCCTCAGAATAGCCCATTGTCCACCTCGCAGGCTGAAAAGACCAGATTGTGCTGTCTGTATTTTTTTTTTCTAAGATCAGAGGAAACTCACGCTACTCTGAAAACACAGATTTTCTTTTAGCGGCGCTGCTCAGAGAAACTTCAGTAGCGTTATTATTAAATACACTGACGAATCCTAAGCTATTTGTGGTGGATTATGATTTATTACTACAACACGTCTACTGAGAGACTTTGGTCACCAAATCCTGAAGGAATGTGGCATAAAATATTTAAAAATGTTTATAGTACCTAACTTAATAGTTATAATAAACATTCAGCAATGTTTGAAATGAAAAATAAAGATAGAAATGTAATAAAACAGCATTTAAAAAAAACTAAACCAATCTAAACTAAACAGAGTACTGTCCTAGTGGGTGTGGCCTAATATTCGAATGAACATGCTTGATTGACAGCCTTTGGTCTGAGACTCCACCTGCAATACCACTACTGACATAAACTGCGAGAATTAGGATTATCTCAAGCCCCGCCCACATTCCGTTGCTTTTATAGTAGCCCAAAGCTACGATTTTCTTTTAAATATCTTTGTGTGTCATTTATCGGCACATCCAATGTTTACAATTCAAAATACGTTCACGGGGAATGTTACGTTTACATGCAGCCTAATAATTCGCTAACAAACCGATTGAGAGATTAATCAGAATTTTTTAAAAAACAGAGCTGCAGAAAGAAAAATTATTTTCTTACGTTCTGTTTACGTCAGCGTGATCCGGAGATCGTCTCATGCGGAAATCACGCTTGCATAATCACACACGTTCTTCACAGTGCACTCTGAGCTAATAGCTGTAGCTACCTCGCGAGCTAGCCGTCCTACTGTTGGTGGATTTTGGACGAGCGAGATTTTCTGTTTCGTAGTGGCACTAAATCGCCTCACATTACGTGTTCGAACGCCGCCGATCTCAGCTCATGACCAAAGACTTCTTTTACGACGTGCGATTTTCGTGTTCGAAAGCAACACGGAGCTGAAGCTCGCACAGTGTAAAGCTTTAGGCTGCGTGTAAACAGTCAGTCAGAATCCACTGTAATGAATTTGTTCAGATTGATGGAAATCTCTGCATGTAAACACAGCCACTGAGGATTTCCGTAAACATGTTGAAAGCATGACGACGGTTGCTAAGCGGTGATTTGACGGAGTATCTCCAGTCCAGACTCAGAAAAGAGCGTATTAATAAAAGCAGAACGTGGCAGGAACATGAACCTCATTAGAGAGCGTTACGGAGTTAAGCTCCCTGAGGCTTCAAAGACTTTTCAGGGCAGCTAAATAAATCGCTTTAATCACACAAATCATGACTTTTCATTTTTAATCACGCAGCTCTGATCTGAACTTTTGGTATCTCGACATNCTCGACATCCTCTCTGACCTGCTGAAAGTTTGGAGAAAAACATTTCTTCCATTTTCTACATTTATCTCGAGCTCTGCTGTGTTACTGGAAGTTACGAGAGTTTTATGATCTGAGATAAGGTTCCTGATTATCATAACTGGGCATAAAATGGCCACGTTACAGCATGTGACTCAAAGTTATTCGAGAGGTGAGAGTTAACATGAACATCTCTCTACTTAACACTTAGCGAAATCAGTGATGACATCAAACATGTCGTTGCACTTAGGAATAGTGTAAACATCTGGGACATGTTCTTCATATGAGATTACAGAGATAGCTGGATTACCGGGACAGCTGCATTACGGGACGGCTGAATTACTGAGTCTTGACACATCATCTTTTTTCAGATAGCTTAATCCAGTTAAACTAATCCAGTTCTGAGGTGTGTTCAAACAACCAAATTCGCGTTGAGAATGATCAGGATTAGTAAATCTGTCTTACATCGTTTTATCTTGGTTTTGTTAAAGTGACGCACAGAGAACAAAGGCCCAGGTTTACTTTCTCTACTTTATCAACCTGCTACAGTGACGTTGTCGTGGTGTTGTCGTGAATCAGACGGTGAGAGTGTTATAATGCTTTATAAAGGGCTGGGAATTCCACTCGACGGCGACTCCAGAGGGGTTTAAATTTCACTGGTCAGAAAAAACGCAAAAGATTCACAAAGAACCCCTGAACTAAGCAGCCAAACTGGATGGAGTTGTCCTGAGAACACACACACACACACACACACACACACACACACACACACACACACACACAAGCGCAGTCCAGTTACCATGGTAACCGTGCTCAGTCAAAGTGACTTTTCGCTACAACAAAAGCGAGTGACTCTGCAGAGACGGAGAGACTGTTACTCCACTCCGTCTGCATTCCTGCGTCAGCCGGGCGCGGAGCGAGGAGATATTACAGCAACACGATGATCCATAAAATATTAATCTCCTCATAAAGTACAGAACTACAGCAGGTCTGCTGCCTCTAACCACCTCAGTTTAGCAAGGAAGCTAACCTCCAACAACCAATCAGAAACAGATCCTGATGAAGATCAGAGGATGATTAACCCAAACTCTACAGGTAAAAAAGATGAGCTGAAAATATACAAGGTGACCCGGAAGGTAATAAAGCGTTTAATAGTGCGTTTAAATACAAACAACCACGAAGAATGAACCATCGTCTAAAAGAGAACCAGTTCAGATCCAGATCTTCTCCGTGAGGGACTCTCCAAATCACATCTGCTCAGCGGGACTGCCTTTCCATTCATGTACAGGGTAGAGGGGGGCCAATACTTAGTGCAGAGCAGCATTTGGACTATAGTCAGAATTTGTACACCTGTGTAAAGGTGAAACTGATAAAATGGATAAAACGGTGAGGACGATGTGAGGAAAATTTCACAACACGCAGGACGACACTGAAGCGACGGCTAAAGTTCCACATTTTTATTAACGTTTACTCAAAACAAAAACAAGGAAGTGCAGATAATAAATTTAAACTCTCTCGCTCTTAGCTACACGATACTCTGAGTCAATAAACCGCAATCAAGTTTAGCGATCAAACCCCCTTCAAGGTGTTGATTCATTCTCTTTTACACCGTCGTTTCTATAGTAACCGCTCGTTCACAGGGAGCTGTACGGCAGATGCTCCGCTAATGAGAAACAGATTAAAAACATTGATACGGTGAGATTTTCTGTAAGGAGACGTTTATGTAACATATGGAAGGAGTCTCCAGTGTCAGCGCTTTGTAACAGTCAGAGGCAAAGCTGTAACTTTAAGTTTTCAGGACAGAGGAGTGGTGCAAGAGGAATAAAACACTCAGGGACGTGCTGTTAGAGGAAAAGAAATCAACTTAACAACTTGGAAACAGTAACTCCGCTTCATCTCACACACACACACACACACACACACACACACACACACACACACACACACACACATGCAGAGTGTTTCCTATTTACTCATTACATTATATATAAATATAACGTTATATAGACATGTTACAAGTTTATACACAATACGATAATGTCATGAGAAATATCTACACCGTGTGTATAATTATTAGGCAAGGTGTTTTCCGGATCATATTTTTTTCCCCTGCACATTTCCACTTCCTAAACCAATCGATCTTCATAATTACAGAGTTTACTCATTCTGATGTGTAACTGATGATGAATGAAGGTGCGGCTTACAGAGGCAAACATCTTAAACTCAGACGTGCAAAAATTATAATTAATTCATACACGCAGATTTTTACTGCAGATAAAAAAAGAGACTTAGCTGACACTGAAAAGTCAAAAGTTACAAAACGCTTATCAGAAGGATGCAGTAAAAACTTCAAAACTCTTAAAGCGAGACCTTCAGACAATCAAACGGTTCGTTAATAAAGAAAAGGCGCCAATTAACAGCAAAAGACGAGCGAAGAACTGAGCGTGAAGCAAGCAGGAACCCTTTAGCCTCCGGGGCCACCGTGTTCCCGAGTCTGGAGAAGTTCAGGTTCTCAGAAACACGGAAACACCAACCCCACTTACCAAAAATCACAAGCTGAAGCATCAAGATTGAGCCATGAAATACACGAAGATGGACTTTTCAGTGGTTTTATGGACGGATGGAATGAGAGCGAGCCTTGATGGAGCAAACGTCAGGACCGTGGACGGATCAGTGATGGACACAGAGCACCACAGCGACAGCAAGGCCGAGGCGGAGTGACGGTGTGCGCTGCTGTCATTAACGGACTGATGGACTGAAAACGAAATCTCAGAGCTGCTGCCAGTTTCCAGAAGACGCTTTCTTCAAACAGTGGCATGAGAAGAAGTCAGCAGCGTTCAGGAAGACCAGGATGCAGGATCACGCTCCATCACACGCATCCAGGAAGGCTTCAGAGAGGACACCATAATGACCTGCCCTCGTTCCTCACCTGATCAAACCCACCGGAGAACTCACGAGCCCTTCTCAAGCGTGAGGTTTACGGAGAGAGAAAGCAGTGTACGTGTCTGAACAGCATCTGGGAGGCAGCTTCAGCTAAAACTACTCCTGAACATATGAAGTCTACAGACGGGTGGCTCATGAACATCGCTCAGAGACGAGCGGCTACGCTGGGGACAGTCTGACAAGCCAAAAACAGCCACCTGTCTGATGCTGGAGTTTGTTTGCTATGATTGATTTGATTAAACTTTCTTGTTTACTGTTACTGTCACACTATAATTATAATTACATATAAATAATTATTGCCTAATAATTGTGTGCACAGATATTTGAGACAGTTGTTGTCATTCCTCTTAGAGACAAATCTCACTTAAACATGTCATTTTTAAAAAAATAAAATAAAGGTTGTGACTCACTGATAGCGTTATATCTCTGCAGCAGTAAAATTAATCATGGAAAATGTTAACTGTCTAATAATTAAGCATTAAGTATATATGTATAATATTAACAATAAACAGTATTGCTAAATGTTAAAATGTTTGTTCTTTTACCACTGAATTTTATATTCTTTTGTTTCTTTGTGTGTGTGTGTGTGTGTGTGTGTGTGTGTGTGTGTGTGTGTGTGTGTGTGTAAAACATCTGTGTGGCAGTGCTGTGTAGATGTCTGTGTGGTCACTTCACAGTCAGAAAAACAGAAGTAACTCCAGTGCTATAATTATTATCATATATCACAAACAACAATAAAGCGACACTGACTTTTGTTTGATCGCACAGCACTAACACACTCATTTATATGTGGAAAAATGCATTTACAGACGCACCAAAATATCGAAAGTAATCTTAAGTAGATAAAACTTTCCACATTTGACTGCAATAAAGAATATAAACTATAATGGAATAAGATCAGCGCGTCGCGCGCGCAGTACACCTGTCTTACCTGAGGCTCTGTAATGTCCGAATCCGGCTTTTATTCCCTCCTTTAGCTCCTTTTAAAGCCTCTTTAGCTCCTTAAAGCCTTATAAAGTTTCCCTCTTCAGTTAAAGACGTTTAAATTCTTCTCTTAAAGCTGAAACAGAGAGAGATTTTCAGCCCTGTTCACTCACCCTGTGCCCTAACTCTCTTTTATTCCTCTCTGACTGACACACACACACACACACACACACACACACACACACACACACACACACACACACACACACACACACATAGGGAGCTCAGGTGGGCGGGCACTGAGGAACCCAAAATGGCGCCGATGTAGTGCACTAGGTAGGGAGCAGGAGCCGATATTTCACTCTTTTTGAAACACAGCCATCAGTTTCGCCGTGTCACGGCACGGCGTCTGCATCGTGGCTGTGTTACAAATCACTTAATACCACTAAATATTTAAATACCACTTAAACCACTACATAAAACATCGAATGCGCTGTTTAATGAGGTTTGAAACACAACCCTCTAACACTGACACTGTTATAAGAGCGCGAGGCGCAAACTCGCTCGCGCGTACAAGCGGTGGCTAAAATGTTAGCAAGCGGCTCGATTTTTACCTCAGCAAGTGTCCTGTTTTTTTTTTTTTTTATTCATTTATTTATTAAAATTTAAACATTCTTCAGATTTTTATTCAGATTCATTTGCCTTGCTGAGTAACTAGTGCGTGATTTGGGACTTAGCCCACATCCCACAAAATAAATAAATAAATAAAGGGTTTAGGTTACAGAACTCAGTAGCTGAGAGTTAGGCGTGTTCCTATTGGACAGATTTGCCGGGAGGCGGAAACAGGAAGTGGTGCCATAGCAACGCAACCCCCCCCCCGGTTGCCATATTGGATTTCTTAGCATCTTTATTAATCACGGTGGGAAAAGTATAATTTTTTTTTTAAATTATCGTTTTAATTTGGTTGTTAAATTTGGTTGTACATATATATATAATATATATAAGTTAGATTTATGTTAGTTTGGTTGTATATACATATAAAATGTGTATATATATATATATATATATAAAATTCAGAATAACAGAGTGGTAATAAACAACTAACACTCTAACAGCTACTTCAGGATGTACAAAAGAAGAAAGGGTTAGATTTTATTTGGAAATTTAATGTAATAAATCTCTTCTATGATGCAAATTAATCATTAAAATCATTATAAGTCCCAGTCTACAGGTTACATTTAATTATATATCTGCATAAAGCAAAGCTTCACCACAGATTGCGGATTACTGTAATATAAAATTTGCAATCTATTCTTTTATAACAATTTAATAAGTAAGTAAACAAGCAAAAACAAATAAGATCACGTGAAAGTTACAAAAACGCAGTCTCACAGGAGAAAAGCTGGAGAGCGCCGCCCCCTGGTGGTCATTATCAGTGTTGCAGCTTCACTCTCAGGAGGAAGAATAACACTTCCATTAACAGATTTCTTTACTCGCCCTTTCCAATCACGTAAAACTATTCACTCTTATTTTAATGATGAAAATATGTGTCCACCGTGACCTTCATGTGCCCTTGATCATATAGAGGAAACTTTTGCTGGAGTGGATTGGGACGGTGAATGGGTTTAATAACGAACAGAAATGGAGTTTAAAATAAAAGGAGACCTCTGTTTGAAATATAACAAAGCAATCAATCAATCAATCAATCAGTTCCCACCTGCATTTACACACTCTTCTTTCTCAGGTAAATTGGAACAACAGTTTTCATTTCATTCATTTAGAACACATTTATAGTTCATTGTTTAATTTTAATACATTTTATAGATCCATATCAGTGTCTTAGTCTTATCCACTACTGATGTGTGGTTCGTGGATGAGCCCACTTGTATATACGAGATATACATCTACATTTTTGGTAGATGTTTGTGATTCATTCATTCATTCATTCATTCATCAGTAAGACTTTGCAGTCGTGGAAATATTCATGAGATTTTTACAGCGCCGCCTGCAGGACTGGAGCACTCGACCGCACAACCCTCTGACACCTCGTCTCCGTGTTAATGCTGAGGCCTTAACCGAGCACGCATCCTCTACCACAGGGATTATACCTCATGTTCCGCCTTTTAAGGGGCGGCGCTCAGCATCTGGGGGCGGAGATCATTTCTGGGCCAGAAAAATGTGAACATAAACCTGAAACAAAGACGCCAGCAAGTTTTATGATGCAGTAATTCTATAAATAAATATGATCTCTAGTTTATATTTAAATCCACATGATTATTACACTTAAAGAAACACTTCAAACTTNTTAATTGGGATCAGATTGTTATTCATGTCCTGAAAATACAGACAGAATAATTGAACTAAGTAAGTTTTAATTTAGTTATTGCACTTGACCTTGTGCCTGTAAATGTTTAAAACATCGTTAGTGTTTTTTTTTTGTGTTGTTATAAACAATTTAAAATAATCCATGTGAATTTTTGTAACAGTCCAGAAGCAACTAAAATGGCCATCGCATCTCTAAACTTTTCACATCATTAAAAATTCCATAAATATTCATGAATATGTAATTAGAAAACGCCCCCACGCCCTCCGAGCTTTCCTCCCGTTCCTACCCTGGTATCGCTACACGATTAGCGAAGGTGTACCGCGTTACTCCAGAATAGCCAGAGCCCATGTTAGCACATAGCTGGTTTGCTAACAGCTAGCAAAATAGCTCACATTAGTAGGATTTCACTATCTTAATTTACATCCTCATTTACATTTATTTAACAACCCTTGCCAATATATAATGCTGCCATGACAACGACCATCTGTATATCACTAAAACTATCTAAGATAGCTAGATCTTAGAACTGCTTGAGATCATTTCCAGATGTTGAGTTTATTTAGTGACATCACAAACTGAGCTCAGATGAAGCTCCGCCCCCTGAGAAGTGTACAGGTAAGGATTCAGACTCAGACTCAGTGATGAGACCCGGCCGGTTCTGGATTAGTGGATTTATTTCTTTATATTGGAGCCCAGCATCATGTTCATCTGCTACAGGTTGGTCAACAAGGCCGAAGACACACAGTAAAGGCAGTTTGCTTCTTCTCTTTTCTTTTTTTTTCTTTTTTAAACCCGTAAAAAAAACAACCACATCTTTGATATTTTTAGTCTCAGATACAGAGCTGGGAACCTAATCAGTTTTAATTTCATGTGATCTATGATGAAACCTGAATGAGAAATTAGTCTCTTCTTCTTCTTCATTTTCATCTTTTTTTTTTTTTATTTCTTGGTGGTTTTTGGTCTTTGATCTAAAGGAATGCATGAATTCAACTATGCTGCCACTCTGTAGGAATTATTATAGTTATTCTCCTCTACAAGCTATAAAAATCCTAGATAAATCATAAAAAAGGAATCTTTTTGTTAAAAAAAAAATTAAAAATCAAGGAAGAGAAAGGAAGAAATGAACCTAAAGCCGTCCCATAGGTTAGCTCCGTCGTTGTTTGCATTGAAACATGCATCGGTGGGTCGAACGTCCGCCGCGTTTCCACCGCCAAAGTCCCAGCGCTGAGCCGCGAGGACCCTTGGAAGCTCTGAGTAAAATGTCTCTGTTTATAGCACACACACCTCCAAACACCCACGTTTACCTCCATCATCATCATCATCATCATCATCTTCATCATCACTGTCATCATCATCTTCCTCATCTCTGTCATCGACGTCCAGCCTCTGAAGTCCTGCAGACGTCAGGAACGTGCCGATAATCAGATGTACGATAACATCACGATACTCACAACCAACCAGAGGAGAGCGATTCTGTGAGAACGCAATCCCATAATTCCCTTCACCGGCGTGATGATGGTGGTGGTCTGCTGTTTTACCTGCATACACAAATCCCTCAGACTTTTTAACTGTATAAATTTAAGTGTTACTTTTTTTTGTAAAAACATTTTTTAAATTACATTTTAAATTTTAATTCTGAAAAAGTAAAAATTGGGGAAATTTTATAAGCTAGCCCACATATTAGCTCGATATTAAAGCAAGCTAGCATTACAACAACAACAACAGTGGAGTACGTAGCTAAACATAAACAGATAGCTAGTAAACTTTTCATTTTAAATCAATAAATATGTTTATAGAATAATGTATTAATTTTATTAAATTATTAAATTTAAAGGAGTAAACAGAAAGAAGCTGAGAAGCTCCTCTACATCTCCACCTTCACTACCCTCTCGGCTAACTGCTAGTAAGCTAGCTCAGATTAATCACAGTATCCGGGGTTTGATTAGCCATCCTCATCTGTCCTTTAGCAGCCAAAGCTGTTGGATATAGTTTAAGGTTACCATGACGATGACTATCTGTTTCTCACTAACGCTGTTTATCACTAATGCTAAATAAACACAGAGGTTCTGTTATGCTAATCAGTTTTAAACAGACGTGAACAGAAAGCTTCTGTCTTTTAAATGCAAAAATGTGTTAAATTTAACTGGAATTCAAGTAATTTTTTTTTTTTAGTTTAGAAGATTTTACATATAACTAGCAGGCTAGCATTACGCTCAGGGGTTGTCACTGGTCTCGCTATATGTGACTCACTAGTTAACCAGCTGCATGACGCTATAAAATAAGGAGTAAATAGTAAATAGTAAATTTCTGAGATGTTAATTAGCTAGCTACTACCATTCTATAAAAATAAGGATAGCTAGCTAGCGTCACACTGAGGGGATTTCATTGTACTAGTTAATATAATCATATAATAGGCTTATTTTTTTAAATCACAGAATAAAACTTTTTATATTTTAGTTAGCTTGCTAGTTATTTAGCTAACTCTATAAAATAAGCTTTTAAAATAAAAGTTGTGTTTATGTCGAGATGCTAATTCTCTAACGTGAGGTTCCACCACGATCACCACGTCGTGCTGATGAAGTTTCAAACACACACTCGTCACTCCACACTTCTTTTTCATACAATAATATCGTGATAATATCGTAAACCGTGATAAAACTATTCTGATGTAAAACTTATCGGTACATACCTTAAACATTTTACCTTATAAACTGTTTTTGGGCACTTGCGTACATTTTGTAACATTTTTTTTTAGAAATTAAAAAAAAAAAGAAGGAGAAATGGAAAAAAAGGAATGTTTTAGAAAAATATCCCGACACGCACAGCACTGAAAATAACCAGTGATGAAAATAAAAGGTAAAAGACACAGATAATAAACCGTACATATGCACACAGTGATTCGTTTTTCAAACCTGACACTTTTACCCAGCATGCTTTGTTAAAAAAATAATAAAAAAAACCCAACATCAACAAAAAAAAAACAACCCCAGGGCTCGGCTGTAAACTATCGCTCTTCGTCTTCGTGTAAAAATACACCCGACTTTTTTCTGCTTGTTTTGGTTAGAGGACAGCGAGTTCGATTTGGACGAACAGTGGCTAGTGTGTGTTCTAGTGTTTTGTGGTTTTAACATTTCTAATAATTCTGTGTTTTTGATATTTTGGCGTTTTTTTCCCCCTTTGCTCAGGTTCAGAGCTCCCAAAGGCCCGTGTGTTAGCCGCGACCATCGCTCAGTCCGGCGCTCAGTCCGGCGTCTCTCCATCATTTTGTCCTCCGCTGATGTCCTTCATCATGAGAAAAGACAACATTTTCTCAGCCAGCAGTGTGTATTAGTGTGTGAGTGTGTGTATGAGTGTGTGTGTGTGTGTGGTCCCCCCCTCCCCACACCCTGGATCCAGTCCGTAAACTATACAAGGGCTTTTACAAAAAAGCTAACTTTAAACAGCCATACAATGGCTAAACGTAAACCATATGTCTACCATGAACTGTTAACTCATTACATTATTTTTACTTCTTTTTTCTTCTTTTTTCGTGTCAGTGTGTTAAAGTCATTGAAGTCTTTTTTTTTCTCGAGCCGTGTTAGTCAGAGAAGCACACGCGTGTCTATAATGTGTGTGTGTGTGTGTGTGTGTGTGTGTGTTAGCCGCTGTCAGAGGACGTGTGAGGAGCGGTGGACGGCGACCTCCGGCGGCGCACGGACGCCGAGCTGGTGTGTGAGGAGTGTGAGGAGTGTGAGGAGTGTGTGGACTGTGTGGAGTGGTGGATGAGGCCGTCCAGCAGGTGGCGCTGCTGCTGCGTTATGGCTCGGTTCAGCAGCTCAGGCAGAGACTGGACGCTCAGAGCGATGGAGTCCAGCTTCTCCTCTAAATGACCGATCCGCTTATCCAGCTCCTCACTGCGCTCCTGCAGCTCCGACACCAGGTCATACATCACATTCTGCGTCTGCGCACACACACACACACACACCCATACACACCCATATACACACGCGCACACACACACCCATATACACGCGCGCACACACACCCATATACACGCACACACACACACACNCACACACAGAGTGAGAATACGTGTAGAAGGCAGAACAAATCTACATATACAATAGAGGTAAGAGTGTAAATCAGCCACATAAACACACACACACACACGCACACTCACGAGCACACACTCACACAAGCATGCACGCGCACACTCACACACACTCACGCACGCACGCACAAGAGCACGCATGCACGCACGCACGCACACACTCACACATACCACGCACCTTGGCTAAGTCGACAAGTGTGTTGGCCTGATCATTCAGCTTCCTCTGTTCCATCTTCACACTGCGCAGTCTAATCAGAGACATGGAGGAACCACAGAGAGAGAGAGAGAGAGAGAGAGAGAGAGAGAGAGAGAGACAGAGAGAGACAGAGAGAGAGACAGATAGAGAGACAGATAGAGAGAGAGACAGAGAGAAAGAGAGACAGAGAGAGAGAGACACAGAGAGAAAGAGAGAGACAGAGAGAGAGAGACAGAGAGAAAGAGAGACAGACAGAGAAAGAGGAAGACAGAGAGACAGAGGCAGAGAGACACAGACACAGGGGTTGAAGAGAAAGAGATTAAGAGGTTAATAAGAGTTGGAAAGACAGAAAAGGTAGAATACAAATACATGAAAGAAAGAGAGAAGGAAAATGAAAGTGACAGAGTGAGAGAAAGAGACAGAGAGTGATAGCAGGAAAGAGAGTGAAAAGAGAGAGTGAAAAGAGAGAGATATAGACAGAAAGAGACAGAAAGGGAGATGGCAAAAAAGAAAGAAAGAAAGAACGAAAGAAAGAAAGAAAGAAAGATGGAGATAGAGAGAAGAGAGATAGAGGGAAAGAGAGACAGGCAGAGAGATGGATATATAGAGATGGTGATAGAGACAGAGGAAAGAAAAGAGAGATAAAAAAAGGGAAAGGAGAGAAAAACAAAAAGATAAAGAGATAGATGGAAATATATAGAGAGATAGAGAGAGAGAAAGAGAGAGATAGAGATGGAGAAAGAGAGATAGAGAGAGGGAGAGGCAGGCAGAGAGAGAGATGCAGAAAGAGAGATAGGGAGAGATGGAGGTAGAGAGAGGGAGAGATGGAGAGATAGAGGAGTCAGGAAGGTTCTTGACTAAATGAAGTGAAACATGCAGACGTTCTCGGGTCACACATGCAAACTCACTCAGCCACAGGAAGTGAAACGGCTACGATGACGCGCCGCTAGCGCATTCAGACGTCCACAGAAACCACAACGCTCCCCAAATACCATATTTATCTCATTTACTATTTATTACATCAGAGTAGAACAGCACCTTATCATCTTTTTTAAATTATTAAAAAAAACACACATTTTAAAGGACAGAACAGAAACAGTGGCAGCTTCTTAGCGGAAATGCTAATAATTTCCGCTAGCAACTTGCTAACACTTGCTAGCAGCCTTAAGTGACACTTGGGTTAGCTATTTTATGTATATATATATATATTACACATATAGAGAAGGAAATCAGAGTTAATCTAACCTAACCATTCATAAACCTTCATATGATGACATGGCTAATCAGCTAGTCGGTTAGCTACATACCTAAACATGATGATTTTCTAATCGTTGCTAACCGCTAACCGCTACTAGCATGCTAGCTATGTAAAGTCAGTGATGGACATTATAATATATATTTTTGTTTCTCATTTCATATTAATATTCATTTGATTATGTATGTACACTTTCTATATTTCTGTGAAGAAGCAATTTGGACTGCATTTTATGAATGAAAATCTATAAAATATATACACATATAAAGTTTGTTTATTATTATTATTATTATTATTATTATTATTATTAATTATTTTGTTTTTTATTTATTACTGAGCTGTTAGAAAACTAGATTATTAGTGAAAAGATTTCAGATTTGAATTTGTTTTAATGCAAAAAAATAAAGCTGTGTTTATTGAGAAAAATGAAGAAAATCAGGAGATCAGGAAAATCTGGGCTTTGAATAATAATGCACAATGAACTGGCCACTAGATGGCGTTGTTTTCCCCCTGAAGCGCTGCTATAAGAGCTAGCAATGTTAGCTTAAAAAGCTGCCACTTCATCACGTTCAGGAGACTTTATAAGCGGTGTTATGTTGAGGAAATACGAACAGATTGCTATTTGAAATAAACAGGAAGCTCATCAGAACGGGACGCCTGAATGCCGCTACCTCAGCGCTCGACCTGCTAAAAGCTCCATCAGCTGCAATTCGCGCTCCGATGGCAGTCGGCATGCTAACTTGAAAGAACACATGCATGTTTGGTTTGAACTTTTCACCTGCGAGGACCGAAACAATGCATGGCGAGCGATGGAAAACATGCTCGGTGCTCTTTCAGTGGTTAAAGGTTAATGACCGCCATCTCAAGGCTCGTTTATTGTAAAAAATAATAATAATAATAAAACCAACGCCCGTAAGCTTCTGATAAAAAGCCACGCTACTGCTTTTAATCACACACACTGATGAGCTGATAAGAAGAGAAAATAAAACGAATGGAAACGACTGCAGTAGCGATGACTGACGTGCTGCTGATAAAAGCGCTAGCATTAGCCTCATCAGCCTCATCACAATGCGTATCGAAGGCGCGGAAAGCGAACAGCAGACTTTTCCTCTGGAGGAAACGACAAACAAAACCCGGAAACTTGTGTTTGAAAAGGGCACGGGGAAAGTTTTCACTGTGTTTACAGCACGGGCTAAAAAAAGAGAACGTCTAACAGTCTCGAGGAGACTTACACACGTCTTACATGCCGCTAAATACACGTGAGGTTTTATATCTCGTGCTAAAATACGTCACAGGCAGAATATAGCTTCCTTACAGCATTTACAAAGCTAGCGTAAAGTTCACACACTGCCGTATCGCTCAGACTCAACACAACATGAGCTAGCATAGCGCTGCTGTCCAGCTGTTAGGAGGAAAAAAACTTTTCTAGGATAGAATCGTTGCGTCTTTTTATAAATAAATACTAGAAATATGCAAAAATCCACCAATAGAATGAGATCATTTCAAATATCTTATATTTGTGTCTTACTGTAATCATATAACATGGAATATTACATACATTTCCTTATTTTTTTTATATTAAATCATTTCCCAGTCAACGCGGCTGAACCGATCGGCAAAATGGTTTAAATGAGAAATAAAACCGAGGCGTTTTCAGTTCTTTCATGAGGAAGACATGGTGGTTTTTTTTGTTTTCAGATGAGCTCTCAATTTTGGGAAAGGCCAAAATTGCTTCTGTTTGTCTCTGCACCCAAACCTCCATACTGCTCTGACACCGAACACACACACGCACACACACACACACACACACACACACACACACGCTCATCAGTAAACACTCTGTGTGTGTTACGGGTGTTTATGTGACTGTTTACCGTGAAGGTGAGCGATTTATAGATGACTTCAGTGTCTCTCAGCACAACAGCCAAAAATCTCTTTAGAGTGTTAGCATTTCACATCCACTGACGAGACGCTAGCTAAAGCTACGTTCAGAGCTCCAGGACAGACAGTTCATACATCTATTTTCTAACTGATAGCCTGCCTAGCTAGCAACAAAGATATTCATCTCCTGTAGTGAAATAAACTAAACACTGTTTTGATCATTAAAACAGAAGCATAATATGATCTCATCAAAGCTAACGAACTAGCATTAGCTTGCTAGTAAGTGAGCTAGTTAGCATTTCAACTAGCTAATATGTTTTAAACATGACTAGCTAGCTAGCATCCTTGGAATAGATTACATGTACGTAAATATGTAGATAGCTAATATAAAGATACTCATGTCTTAAACTTGAACTAAACACTAAAGTTTATCTTTTAATGATTAAAACAAATTGCTCACCAAAGCTTCCTAATTTAAATTAGCTTGCTATTATACGGGCTAGCTAGCAATACAATACTGAGGTACATAAGTAGCTAGTTAGCTTATATATTAGCTAGCTGGCTAGTGGTATTGGAGTAGATTAGATTACCTATACATATGTAGCTAGCTCATGTCCTAATAAAATAATGCTTTAAATATGACTAGCTAGCTTGTAGTTAGCTACTATCAATCAGACATCAGCATCACAGCTAACAGCCATTTTTAGCATGCTAACACCACGTGCAAATGAAAAAACAAAACAAAACAAAAAAAAAAAAACACAATCAGGTGAAGAAATGAAAGGCGAGGGCCGGTGTGTGAATGCAGGATCTCAACGCTTAACGTTTATTTTTATAAGTTTATTTTCGTGGAAGTGTAATTGGATTTTTTTTGTCAGGCTGATAGCATAGCATTGTGTAGCGGCGTGCTAAGTGCAGATTCAGATGGAGATCAGGTGCAGACCGGATGGATGGACTCAAATGGATTTGAAGCTGAGAAGATGCTTTTTTTTTTTTTTTTTAAACTTATTTTGTTGTTGTTGTTGTTTTTCATAGTTTGAGTGTAAATCCACTGAGTGTTTACAGTAAATGAGCATCCAGCTTCAAACAGAATCATGTCGGTTTGGATATCGGTGCATACGGACGGAAAGAGAAGGAAGATGAGTAGATAAGAAGTGATAATAAGACGCGACTTACTTCTGAGCTCTGCAGTGATTTAAGACAAAACAGACGGAACATACAACACAGTTTTAAAATCCTCAAAGTGCACAGAACACACACACACACACACACACACACACACAAATATCTTCCAGCTACAGAGTAAAAGACTGTAAGTGCGTGTATAGATGTGTGTATAAATGTGTGTGTATGTATAAATATGTAAATGTGTGTTTGTGTGTAAATGTGTGTAATAATGTGTAAATGTGTGTGTAAATATGTGTGTGTAAACATGTATATGTGTGTGTGAATGTGTGTGTGTGTAAATGTCTATATGTACGTGTGTAAATGTGTGTGTGTATAAATGTGTATGTGTGTTTATAAATGTGTGTGTGTGTGTAAATGTGAGTGTATAAATGTGTATATGTGTGTGTGTGTGTAAATGTGTGTGTGTAAATGTGAGTGTATAAATGTGTATATGTGTGTGTGTGTGTAAATGTGAGTGTATAAATGTGTATGTGTGAGTGTGTAAATGTGTGTGTGTATGTGAGTGTATAAATGTGTACGTGTGTGTAAATGTGTGTGTGTAAATGTGAGTGTATAAATGTGTATATGTGTGTGTGTGTAAATGTGAGTGTATAAATGTGTATGTGTGAGTGTGTAAATGTGTGTGTGTGTAAATGTGTGCGTGTAAATGTGAGTGTATAAATGTGTATGTGTGAGTGTGTAAATGTGTGTGTGTGTAAATGTGTGTGTGTATGTGAGTGTATAAATGTGTACGTGTGTGTAAATGTGTGTGTGTAAATGTGAGTGTAAAGGTGTGTGTAAACGTGTCGTACGTGTTGAGTCAGGTGTGTTCGTACAGTCAGAGCTCCACCTCACCTGCAGCACTAAAGGTACGTCAGAGGCGTAAATGACGCTTCAGTTTGCACCTGAATTTTTACTCCAGAGCGGCGAGGATCATTTCTCCTTCTCGTTATCACTCACTGAAGTCGTCCGGCTTCTCAGACATTTCTGGACATCCTTTAATTAATTCACTGAAGCTGCAGCACAGACTGCTACCTTACTGCACATTACACACGCGAGCAGAACAAGCTGCACATGGAAAGTGAAACCTTAACTGAAAGCACAGCTGTAGTTCTACACAAAGGTAAATCAATACAATCAGCATCAGTGACTTTGAGCACGGATGACTGCAGGGTTGCTATAGTGACAAAAAACAAACAAATTCTTTTTTTTTTTTGTATATCAGTGTGATTTTTTATCTTGTGCGACTTTGAACCATCCAGGAGTATACAGATATTTTTTTTTAAAACTTCCTAAAACTTCCGATCCTGCTTTGATTTACTGCAGGAGTCTGTTTCTGTATTTCCATTTATAGATTTTTTTATTAAAAATTCCGTATTCCCTACACTTCAGTATTATTTACACTTCAGTATTCCCTACACTTCAGTATTATTTACACTTCAGTATTCCCTACACTTCAGTATTATTTACACTTCGGTATTATTTACACTACTGAAGTGCAGGGAATACTGAAGTGTAATGTTTTACCATCTTTGTCCACAGGGGGCAGCGGTGTTTCACACGATGTTACTATTCACAGGAACAGATAAAGACATCGCGTGGAATAGCTAGTAGTTCTATTACGAAGGTTTTCCCTGGAAAAACAAAACATAGCTGCGTTTTTAATCCTTTTTATATTTTCGTGCTGAAGGAAAGATGGAGCTCTTAAAGTACTCTCACTTACCAAGCGTCTCAGGACACGACTGTAAGCTAACGTGACGCTCTGAAGGTAAATGTCAGTTCCTGGTGTTGAACAGACTCTGGCATTACTGTGCAGTGAGAGGGAACTCGCACGCGGTGCGCTGTGGCGCTGTGGAGGAGAACCGCAGTACTCACTGGTGGATCGCCTGCAGGAACTTGCGCTGGTGCTTCCTGACCTTGGCGTGGTCGATCTTCTTCACGAGCTTGGTGTGTTTGTAGATGAGCCACGTTTCCCTGAGTACGTTAGCAGCCGTGTTCTTCACCTGTCACACAACGAACAAACAGAACAGAACGAAAACAAAACAACAATCACTGTCGTGGTCTAATGCTCTATAACGCACAGTTCCACTTTTTAACTTTTCGCTCCCTTTATAGGGACCAAAACTGCCATACTGCAGGTCATGGTGAGGATGTGCACTTTAACCCCCTCCCCCTGCTCCTTAAAATATAAATAAAATAAAATAAAAATAACAAAAATGTCAAAAACTACAACCGAGCGAGAAAAAAGGCACGCTGTGACCACACCCACTCATTCCAGTAAGGCACATTTCTGGATCAGCAGCCCTTTAAGCCAATCATTGTGTGTGTGTGTGTGTGTGTGTGTGTGTGTGTGTGTGTGTGTGTGTGTGTTTTGACTCCGCCCACTCCTGATCCACCCAAACATTTCGCACAGACACGTGGTTTACTTTCCAGACACAAATGTTTTCATGAATGTAAGTTAATTTATTTAGTTTTTTAAATGTTTTTAGCATTTTTATCCGAGCAAAAGAATTCTGAAAGAAATGTTGAGGGGGCGGAGCCAAGCAGAGCTGAAAATTCCCTTCATAACACACAACATTCCAGAAAGATCCACCATCGTGTAGCATCACAGTCCAAAATAATCCGTGAACATATTGAAGTTTAATTAAATAAGGATTATTATGACTCTGTGTAACTAGCAACACATTCATTAGATTTAAATAACCGAAGGTAAATATGGCAAGTATGAATGTGATTTTATTTTCCTTATTAATAAACAAATGTTGAATAATTTTATAAACTTTTATTGTATAATTTTATACAGTTTAATGAAGAAAATTTTATACATTTATCAGTGAATTCAATTCCAAAACCGTAATTGTTGTCCATTCTATTTACGTGTAACTTTATGATTTTTTAAAAATTCATGCACTAATTTATGTCACACCGTACAAATTTTGCCCCGCCCCCCCAGCTCTCTTTAGCTACATATTTGGCCCCGCCCCCCCAGCTCTCTTTAGCTACATATTTGGCCCCCCCCCATCTCTCTTTAGCTACATATTTGGCCCCCCCAGCTCTCTTTAGCTACATATTTGGCCCCGCCCCCCCAGCTCTCTTTAGCTACATATTTGCCCCTGCCCCCCCAGCTCTCTTTAGCTACATATTTGGCCCCGCCCCCTTAGCTCTCTTTAGATACATTTTTGGCCACACCCCCTCAAAATGTTACGACACTGTTACGACACTGTTTGAAACCTTCGAGCGTTCACAACACCCGGTTTGTAAACGCAGTGTGAAAGGTTTAAGTGCTTAAATTCTTAAAAGCGTGATTCGTAACTGCAGCGTAAATGATGTGAAGATGGGAATTAGAAATCGTAGCTGTAGTTTGAAAACTGAACTCTCAATAATTTTACAGATTTACAACCTCTGCAGATTTATGAATCATTAACTGTCTCCCTCCCCTACAGGTGGATCCTTTTTCATTTACGATGCTTTCGGAAAACCGGATGACTGATTTGAGATTTATAAAATTCCGATCTCATGATGACAGGAAATGAACTCCACAGAAGCGTCACTCATGCAGGCTGTGGTGATGATGACGATATCCTGCAGCATGGTGAGCGCGCTGAGAGGCCTGAACTCGGGGAAAAACACGCAGTCCCGACTTTCATCTACAAAATTGTGCCATTAAAATGCGTTTCGGCGGCTCGCCAGCGCCTCAGCATCAGCATATTCACCGTTTGGCTCTGACAGGTTGACATAATGTTCCCCACTCCCTGAGTTCTTCCCTCCCTCTCTGTCTCTCTCTTTCTCCATGTCTCTCTCATTCTCTCTCTCCCTCTTTTTCTCCATGCCTCTCTCAGTCTCTCTCTCTCTCTCTCTCTCCCTCTCTTTCTCTCTCTCTCTCCCTCTCTCTCTCACAGCTTTATCATCTGAAAAAAGTGGTTTGGGACGGAGGAGTGCGTGTGAAGAGAATGACTCACTCTTTTGCAGAGTTGAGTGTCCATCATAAAGTTATGAACATGTTTCTCCGCCTTGGTCAACTCGAGCTTCCTGGCCACCACCGCGACCACCAGCGCAGTGCAGCCCGCCCCCTGCAGGACGAAATAAAATTTGGACATAAAATCAGTTTTACATTAAAAAAAAAAAACACTTACATTTGGCATGTGATCATTTCTGAACAAGTCTTTCCAGAAAGCGTAGTAGCTTAAATTTGGTCTGATTAATTAAAAAAAAAAATCCAATGTCGCTTCCTTGTCCCATTTTTTTTATTTTTTTTCTCCCTGGTTTGGTTTTGGCCAATTCCCACCCAGTCTAACACGTGACACGTGAATCCAACCAACCGCATCTTTTCAAACAGGGCATAACACACCTGCTGTCTGCCCTCTTCCACATACATGAGCTCGCAGACTCACACGATTGGCTAGTGTCATTGTGACTGACAGAAGAGAGAGTAAGCTCCTCCCACCCAGAGAGCACAGCCAGTTTTCCCGTCTTGGTTCCTGGCCACGGATGACTGCAGCATCGTCGGGATTCGAACTTCCGGATGACAGCGTGAACGCTTTTCTTTTGCGCCCTGCTTCGGTGTTCCATTAATGCACAAAGAATTTTTATTTCCCCAAAATAACCAAATTTTTCTCGCTGGATATGAACAAATGAATTGTTTACAGAATCATTTACACAAGAATTGTTAGATCCATGAAAATGAATGGTTCTATTTAGAGTAGAACCGTTAAAGACAAACCAGAGAACCCCTGGGTTCTAGAGTCAGTACTTATGCATTTCTTGATGGGTGTAAATACTTTTGTTATCGTGTTCTGTTTTTCTTTGATTCCATGTCTTATAATTCTGTTTTTTCAGAATTAAGTTTAATAAATATAAAGTTATTTTTTAAAATAAATATAAAATAAAGACGTGACAGCTAGAACATTCTCAAATCTCTCTATCTATCTATCTATCTATCTATCTATCTATCTATGGAGTGTGATTGTTTATCGTAAACATTTGCTCATATAAATACTGTACATGATGGGGGACGTGACGTAGACGCACCATGATTCCCGTCAGCAGACACACTCCTTTCCCGCAGTAGGTGTGTGGCACCATGTCTCCGTAACCAATGGACAGGAAGGTGATGGAGATCAACCACATCGCGCCCAGGAAGTTACTCGTCACTTCCTGTTTATCGTGATATCTGAGAGAGAACAACAGAGACAAAACAATGTAACGGTTTCGTTAATAAACAACAACGTGACCCTGCTGGAACTGAAAAGAAGAACAGCCCTCAGTAACATTTCAGTGAGATGTTTGTGGTATTTCAGTGAAGCTCCGCATGTGGAGGACGTGTGTGTGATAAACCCGCAGGATTTACTGCTGACCGTAAACAACCACCGTGTTTAAATCACCACACGCACAAACATCCGTCGTCTGAACAAACGCTGCACAGTGGCATTGCTGCATGGTTTCAGCCTGGTAGCTTCCATGACTCTGAGATGATGGCTTTGTGTGAGTTTAAATCCTGTTGATCTCATTGGATTAAACAGATTAACACGTCACGGCTCTCTGCTGTAAATAAATACGTAAACATTCACAAAGCGCAATATCGGGATGTTTTTTTTTTTTTGGAACAGGATACACGCAGGAACGGTGACGCCTCGAATGATGGAAGTTCATTGGTTATAAATTTTTACACTTAAAAAATTGTAAAATGACTTTTACTTTATTAAAAACAGCCCGTTGATAACGCTGATGAACCCTAACTTAAATAAATAAGTATTTACGAACGTGTGTGAAAGCCGAAAGAAGATGAACGTGTATATTGTACACACATTTTATATAGTAATTTATTCAAAATTATAATAAATATAATTTTAATACACATTGTATCGTATTATATATTATTTATTTAACATTATTATTTTATTTTTATAAATAGTTTATTTTCTAGTATATTCTTATTAGCGTGGTTAGCTACTATACTTGGCTTGCTAGCATAAATTAGCATATTAGCATGGTTAGAGGGTGTGATCTAAGCTTCATTTTAATTGCTACATGCTATAAACATATTCGCTAATGTAACTAGAAATGTTTTTAGCAGACTGTATCTACGTAGCAAGCAGAGAAACTTTAGAAAGCTTTTGCCTGTTGCTTGTTTTAGGTTAAATAACTAACTGCAAGTGCTAACTTAAGTGCTAACTTGCACACACACACACACACACACACACACACAAAATGGAGTTTTGGGCTGATGGTGTTCCTAGTGTGTGACCTAGTGAGCCAGTAACAGAATGTGTTTTTGATAGACTTCAAAGCACTATTGTAAGTCGCTGTGGATAATAGCGTCTGCCAAATGCCATAAATGTAAATAAGTGTTAAATATTTTATTTCAAACTAATATTTAACGTTATAATCCTTTGCCTTATTGCCGTGAGATCGGGGAACACTGGACAGCGCTGACGTTTTCTTGCTAGCTGAAGGATGAGCGTTCTGATTTCAGGAGCCGGACACACTTTCCATTCCGGCTCATCTGAGAAACCCAATCACATTAGAAATCCGATCTCCTCATGAGCTCTGAAACACGCGATCGATACGGATCAGATGTTGCTGCAGGAAGGAGAAGCGGGTCTGAGCGCTGGATAAAAACACAGCTAGGTCCAGATATGCCGCCGTGTGCGTGTGTGTGTTAGCCGCGTTTGTTTGCGCTGCCAGTCGTTTGCTAGCAAGGCGTCTGCGCTCTGGTTTGCTCAGTTACAGAAGATCAGTCGCTGCAAAACTTCTGCGTAAAGCAGCGTACAATATAAAGTCCGCTAGCACGCTAAGCGCATCCTGAGGCGTCAGTAAGCCAGCTAACGCACGCCGCTCACAGCCTCGAGATCGACTGGAAATCGATTAAATATTCCATTTCACATAAAAGTCTGTCTGAAGTGTGAGAAAACTTTAAAGACTTCCTCTTAGACTCTACAGACTATAAGCTAATGTTATTCATGTTAGCATATTTGCTAGCGCATTAGCTGAGTTGGCTAGAAAAAATAACTTTTGTTAGCTAATACATGCTAAACACATTAACCTGGCTAGTACATTTGAATAGCTTATACTTATATCTTAGCATAACCTCTGCATATTAGCATGGCTAGCTAGTATATTTTATACATAATACCTTTATTATTAAAATATTACATATGGAGAATGTTAGCTAGCACATTTCTTTAGTTAGTTTGAACAGATTCAATATTGAAGCAGTTCAGTATTTCGTGTTTGGAGTATTAACTTCTATTGCTAGTGAATATTAACCAAATCTGGTTAGTTAGCTATCTTAACTCCAAATCCCTTAAGCTTAGTTTACTAGTATAGAGTTAGGTTGTTAGCATGGTTAGACAATATATATGAAGCACATTACCTTAGTTAGCGCATGCTTAGCATATTAACACACTGCTAATGTACTACATTTTGAGAATGTTAGCTTATTTAGCTAGCACATTTTAAATATAATAGATCAGACTGCTAGCACATATGATTATTTTTAATATCTTAGTTACCTTAAACATATAAACTACATGTTAGGTATGTTAGCTTATTTAACTAGCACATTATCTGTGTGTGTTTTTCCTGCAGTTCCCGCTGTCATGTTAGCTATCGTGTGTGTGTGTGTGTGTGTGTGCGTGCTGATGGCAGTGTGTCTCTGCACAGACCGTTTATGTGCCTATTAATCAATCAGAGCACGTCCTGCGTCCCGGCCATGAATCTAACGGACGACTCATTACGCTGAGTGCTATTAGCCGAGATTTAAAGCTGAGACAGGAGCGTTAGTATTTCGGGGAAAAAAGCACAGAGGGAAATGCATGTAAACTCTTCTCTCTGAGGCTACGACACGCTGAGCGAGCAGATATAATCCCTCCAAAATGTTCATCATGGCTACCATTAGCCAGGAGAAACACACTGCTAACTAGCATGTTGGTTTACCTCACAAAACGAGACTAAATGAACCGTTAGATTCGTAAAATATAGATATTATGTACATTAGCATAATGGACTAGCAAAGGTCAAATGTTATTTGTTGCCATACAGTATATTATACTTAGCTAGCATATATTATGTTAAGCTTATTATTTAAATTAGCTAAGACATAGAAAATATATTAGCTTAGCAATCTAGTCTGTATTAAGTAAATTAGTTTAACTAGCTAACACAAAAACACTCCTATTACATGTTAAGTATATTATCTTAATTAGCTAGCAAATTATCTTAGCACATGCTACGTAATTCATGTTCCTGTGAGGTAAAAATTATGTTTTTAATTAATTAATGACTTTTGGTTCATGCTAAGCACATTAGCTTGGCTAATATTAAGCATATCGACTTAGTAGCGTAGCTAGCGTAAAATAACATTAATGTGATTAGCATGTAGGCTAAAAAAAAACGCTCTCTCTCTCAGACACACACACACACACACACACACACACACACACAAAAGCACCAAAGCATTTTCAACTCCAAAAGTGCTTTAAAAAATATAACAATGACAATAAAAAGAGCAAAAACAAACATATAAGAGATAATAAACATTTCACAGGCGAGTCGGTGTTCAGTTCATTCACAAACGTGTCGGTCCATGAGGGGAAACACATCATGCCGCTAACACACACCCCTCAGAGTCGTTCCACAGCAGCCAGCGGGATGGGATGGGATGGAGTGTGAGGAGAGCGGGAGCAGGCGGTTTGGATCATAATCTGGGGAAAAGGGAAGCGTGTGGAGATTAGCCACCGGGCTCGCGGTGACCTGATTAGTTTAGCCTATCTTAGCTTGGCTTCGGCGCTCTCTCCCTCAGCCTGGGGCGTGGAGAAGCTACACTGAGTCGTCTTCACCTTCCCCCAAGATATGGGCCAAATATGTTCCCCTGGCCAAAATCGCAAGCCAGCACAGGTCAAAGGTCAAACTTTAAAAAAAAAAAAGAAAGAAAAGAAAAGAAAAAGAGGCCTTTGAGGGGAAAAACACAAAACCAGACCTGCCAACCACAAAGAGGAATAACGTTTATTAAATCTATATTAAATCTCTTGTCTAAGGCAGAACCCGGTGTGTGTGTGTGTGTGTGTGTGTGTGTGTGTGTGTGTGTGTATACGTTTTTTTTTGGTAACAGCCGCTTCCTAACAGCCGGTCACTTTGTTGGGAGCAAGATGGCGGTCTCTTAATTAGCTGCAAAAAATACAGTAAGTTTTTTAACGTTACTTCTAGAAAACGAAGAATAAAGAACGCACATCAGGTGTCTTTCGCTTTTTTATGTCTATAATCAATTTATGAAGCCACTGTAAACTTTATCATTATATAATCTATTATATCGTAATTGTACAACGCTATCGTATTTTGTGCAGGAAATAAGCTTGTTTTAGTGTAAATAAAAAAATCCTGATAAAGACGTGTCACTGCTAAATACTCGTTCAATTTCAGCTGATTTACCGCCAGCTACAGACGCTGCATCCACCGATTCCGCCATGTTCTCTTCCTGACACGCCCCCGGTGCAGAAACCCGGAGCGCAGAGAACACCCCGAGAACATCCCGAGAACATCCTGAGAACATCCCGAGAACATCCCGAGAACATCCCGAGAACATCCCGAGAACACCCCGAGAACACCCCGAGAACATCCTGAGAACACCCCGAGAACATCCCGAGAACATCCTGAGAACATCCTGAGAACAGCCCAAGTTTCTCACTCGTACTTACGGCACTGTGGTGGTGTTCATATGCGTTCAACTCGTAAATACGATATTTCAAAAATGACTTGAACGCACCGTTTTATTTAAAATGTCAACACTGAAAAATTTACACACACATTTTATTTCTTCCTAAAAATGTTACAATTAGTAATTTATAAGAAAGTGTGCATGTAAACGTTTTGTACATTTTACAGACAAGCAGCAGAGTTTCCCCTCCGCTGGTTACCGTAAAACCCTGTACATATATCTGACACTTTTTAATCACTTTTTCCAGCCTTTTTTATTTTGAGGCTGAAAAAAGTAACATTTTCAGCTAAACAAATTTCAGTGGCTGTTGTAACCAATCTTAGCTATGTGTGTGTGTGTGTGTGTGTGTGTATGTGTGTGTGTGTGTGTGTATACACATGTGTAATGTTAGCTAAGTGGAACACACGCTGATAGATTTTATTTCACATTAAGAACTCAAAACTTTCTCCTTTTGCCGCAACAGAAAGCGAGGATGCAGGAAAAACCCGTGTAGAGATGAGCGCATCAGCCGAAACGTCGCTAATGCGCTATGGGGGAAGGGGGCGGGGCTTCTAGGGAGTCAGTTAAAATCAGCGAGTTCAAAACTCAATTATTACAGACTCATATATCGATTTAATCATCTGCTGTTTTTATTTAGGAGAAAAGAAGACTGCTGTTTTGGTGGATTGTTGAGGGAGAACTCGTAGCAGCGTACTCCGATGTTAAAATGCGGAGCTCCTACGCAGAATGCGTTAAAGTTGGCAGGTCTGCAATACCATGAGGATGAAGACAGCCATGTTCACCACACATGGTGTCCAAGGCCCCGCCCACACATACGGATATTTCTGAAAATGTAGCTTTTTTCTCCCGTCCACACAAAAAGACACCGTTTTGCGTCACTGGAAACAGCTTTTTGAAAAGCGAAGAGATTTGCAGTGTTTTCATGTGGACGTGAAAAGTGTGTGTTTTTGAAAACGCTGTGTGACCCGCTGAGTGTGTTGTGTGTGTTATGAATGTGCTACTACTCCATTTCTCATGTTGACCAGGTTGTTACTTTGTGGTCTGTAATGTGTTATTTGATGTGTTTGCAGTTTAATTTTAAATTGCAGAGACAGAATCTGTTTGATCTGCACTGCTCCTGAATCCACGCTCCGCCGCTGCAAACTGAGAGATTTAGTCCCAGAGAACACGCTGTAACTTTAAAGCAGTGGTTCCCCCTCATTGCGTTTTTTTTTCCCCAGAACATTTAGCCATGTTGGTGTTTTTCCGCATTTCTCCTTCTCTACCGCTCAATACGCAGCTATTAACGGTAATCTCAACATGCTCGACAGAACTGTTTATCACACACTGTTGCCACCTACTGGCGCGGAGTAATGTGATAGTTTTCAAATCGTTTTTGTATTTTTGTGTGGAGGGAAATAAATTCAAAAACTGTTTGTGTGGATGGGATTCTTTTGAAAAAAAAAAAAAAAAAAGATAAAAATTACATTTTCAAAAATATCCATATCTTTGTGGACGGGGCCTGAGAAAGTGAAAATCCCAAAACCCTAACAGTGACACGTAATATATGGAGATTGTTCACAGCTCTGCACATGTGCGTTGATAAAAGTGAAGGATAAAAATGATAAGATTTAAGAGTTTGGGATCTCCGGCGTGTCAGCAATGCAGTGCACCAGGGGACGAATGCATGATTGCTGATCTGCAGAATCCAGACAAAGCTTGATAAAGTCATGGGCCAACCAAAGGACAGGCACTGATATTTTTTCCCACTGATGATTAAAAAAAAAAGAAACAAACAAAAAAAAACAAACATAGACTCACTTTGGACCCCTATCCAGCAGCGATGTAGGGTGGGGGGTGGGAGGAGGGAGGGGGAGGGGCAAAAAACACAACAATGAACAATGTGAACAGTAAAATAACAATAAGAAGACGCACGGCGAGTTTTTTTTCTTTTTTTTTTTTCGATTTCGTCCACGCGTTGTTTCGTTATCTCACCTTTCACACACGCGCACCGTCCAGGCGGCGATGATCCACGAGGAGATGCTGAAGACGAGCAACACGGTGCCAGGGCAGATGGTCATGAGGGTCTTCATGACGAAGCGTGTGTTGAAGTTGATCTTGTTGAGGGCGCCGATGCTGCGCGACGAAGCGTCCGTGAACAGTTTACTGTGCAGCAGCATGACACGGCCGATTAAATAGAGGCGCAAGAACATGGGGATGGACAGGATGATATCTACGTCTGCGTCTGCCACAGACGGCGTGTACGTGAACGCCAACCTCGCCGTCCACGTGAAAACGTACTGTCCCGGGATTGGGTGGATGGCACACACCAGAAGCTCCAGCACGATGAACAGAATGCGCTCGTAAGTCATGGCTATCCGCCAGTCGTCCGCTCCGTTGTCCACCATGAAAAGCTGCAAGACAAGAAATGGACTGAAGTAAACAGCTTTTAATGCTGTGATATTTCTGGATGCGCTTACAAAGTCTTCAGATCTTTTAAAGTAATGACTGACATATCTTCACTATCTCTCCTATTAACCATTAGCTAATTTCTATTAGCTTCAGAAATAATGGCATTATGTATCACTCCCTGGAAACAGCAGTAGAATAGTAAATGTACTGTAACGGAATTACAATATATTATTTTCATTAATAATTCATTTATTTTTGTATTGTATATATTTTAGTGATACTTAAAATTATTAGGATTTGGCACAAGAGCCTGCAGTATAATCTATTAAACTGCACCCGTCTCTCTAATTGCCTTCGGAGCCGAGTCTGCCACTTACCTGAATTTCTCGTGCATGATACATAATAATCAGGCCGAGGAGGATTAGAGTAGAAAGGCTGATAAGGCATTTCAGTGCAAATGAATATGAGGATTCCTGCAAAAGACACAAAAAGAAGAATTCATGTTTTTTAAATAAAAGACATGAAATGAGAACAGACTACATTCGTGTTTAGTTCGTTAAGCTGCAGTGTGTAACATCAACACTAAGACACTCCTGTTCAAGATGTTACTATTACTCTAATTATGGGTTAAATATAATATGTAAGGAATGACACACCACTGAATACCTCAACTGACTAATCAGAACTACGTGATTAGAAACGTGTTGTGTTTCGTTAGAACAGAAGTACAAGATTGGACTCGATACAGTTAAGACTCAAATGCTGCAGTTTTACACACTGCACTATTACTGGTACACACTACAATACTGTTAACAACAAAAATACCAGAATACACCGCAGTACTACTGTTACATTGTTACATACTTCTGTACCACTTTTATAATAAACTGCAGTGTTACTGTCAAATACTGCAGCGCTACTGTTAAATACTACAGTGCTGTTAAAAACTGCTGCGCTACTGTTACCTACTGCAGCGCTACTGTTAAATACTACAGTGCTGTTAAAAACTGCTGCGCTACTGTTAAAAACTGCAGCGTTACTGTTAAAAACTGCAGCGTTACTGTTAAATACTGTAGCGCTACTGTTACCTACTGCAGCACTACATTCACACACTGCAGTACTACTGTTACACACTGCAGCGCTACTGATCATACTATGAGTGACAAGTGCAGTGTTACTGTTACACATTGTAATGCTGCTGTTTCTTGCTGTTAACAGTAGTACTGCAGAATGTAAAAGTAGCACTGCAGTATGTAACAGTAGCTCTGCAGTATGTAACAGTAGCTCTGCAATATGTAACAGTAGCACTGCAGTATTTAACAGTAGCACTGCAGTATGTAACAGTAGCTCTGCAGTATTTAACAGTAGCTCTGCAGTATTTAACAGTAGCACTGCAGAGTGTAACAGTAGCTCTGCAGTATTTAACAGTAGCTCTGCAGTATGTAACAGTAGCACTGCAGTATGTAACAGTANTAACAGTAGCTCTGCAGTATTTAACAGTAGCACTGCAGTATGTAACAGTAGCTCTGCAGTATTTAACAGTAGCACTGCAGAGTGTAACAGTAGCACTGCAGTATTTAACAGTAGCAGTGCAGAGTGTAACAGAAGCTCTGCAGTATTTAACAGTAGCACTGCAGTATGTAACAGTAGCACTGCTGTATTTAACAGTAGCACTGCAGTATGTAACAGTAGCACTGCAGTATTTAACAGTAGCACTGCAATATGTAACAGTAATGCTGCTGTATTTAACAGTAGCACTGCAGTATGTAACAGTAGCACTGCAGTATGTAACAGTAGCACTGCAGTATGCAAGAGTAGCACTGCAGTGTGTAGCAGTAGCACTGCAGAATCTAACAGTAGCACTGCAATATGTAACAGAAGTACTGCAGAGCATAACAGTAGTACTGCAGTCTATAACAGTAGTGCTGCAGTGTGTAACAGTAGCTCTGCAGTGTGTAACAGAAGTACTGCAGTATGTAACAGTAGCAGTGCAGAGTGTAACAGAAGTACTGCAGTATGTAACAGTAGCAGTGCAGTGTGTAACAGAAGTACTGCAGTATGTAACAGTAGCAGTGCAGAGTGTAACAGAAGTACTGCAGAGTGTAACAGACGTACTGCAGAGTGTAACAGTAGCACTGCAGAGTGTAACAGAAGTACTGCAGTGTGTAACAGTAGCGCTGCAGTGTGTAACAGAAGTACTGCGGTCTGTAACAGAATTACTGCAGTGTGTAACAGTAGCTCTGCAGAGTGTAACAGTAGCACTGCAGTATGTAACAGTAGTGCTGCAGTGTGTAACAGTAGTGCTGCAGTGTGTAACAGTAGTGCTGCAGTGTGTAACAGTGAAGTGTGTAACAGTAGCGCTGTAGCGTGTAACAGAAGCACTGCAGAGTGTAACAGTAGCGCTGCAGAGTGTAACAGTAGCGCTGCAGTGTGTAACAGTGAAGTGTGTAACAGTAGCGCTGCAGAGTGTAACAGTAGCGCTGCAGAGTGTAACAGTAGCGCTGTAGCGTGTAACAGTAGCGCTGCAGAGTGTAACAGTAGCGCTGCAGAGTTGCAGAGTGTAACAGTAGCACTGCAGAGTGTAACAGTAGCGCTGCAGTGTGTAACAGTAGCGCTGCAGAGTGTAACAGTAGCGCTGCAGAGTGTAACAGTGAAGTGTGTAACAGTAGCGCTGCAGTGTGTAACAGTAGCGCTGTAGCGTGTAACAGTAGCGCTGCAGAGTGTAACAGTAGCGCTGCAGAGTGTAACAGTAGCGCTGCAGTGTGTAACAGTAGCGCTGCAGAGTGTAACAGTAGCGCTGCAGAGCTGCAGAGTGTAACAGTAGCGCTGCAGTGTGTAACAGTAGCGCTGCAGTGTGTAACAGTAGCGCTGCAGAGTGTAACAGTAGCGCTGCAGAGCTGCAGAGTGTAACAGTAGCACTGCAGTGTGTAACAGTGAAGTGTGTAAAAGAAGTACTGCAGAGTGTAATTACTACTTATTAAACTGATGAGCATAAAAACTCTAAACATTTACGATAAGATTTTGAATCAGTTTAAAATGAATGAACACTGAACAGTCCACTTACGCATGCTTTACTAACAGTACTGGTGTGTACCAGACATAACGCATGAGCAGAGTATTCTCTCGAGGTGACCTGCTCTCAGATGACATTTCTCTCTAATAGCATCAGTGGAAATGAATGTCATTGAAGCTATCTGACCGTGCCGGCTTAACAACAACTCTCTCTCTCTCTCTCTCTCTCTCTCTCTCTCTCTCTCTCCCCACAAAGAGACACTCCCACATTACGCAAAACGTCTGCAGTCAGTTTCCTGAACCAAAACACAACAGGGGAAAGGAAAAATACTGACATGCTGGAGAAAGACTGAAGTACACTTACCCAATGCGGATCAAAAAATGCTAAACATTCCTGTTTGTATTGTCCATTTATCCTTCCTTCCTTTCTTTGCCCTATTCCCTTTTCTCTTTCATCACGTCATCATGTCTCTAGCTGTTTCTTTCTTTCCCCAATTGCCTCACCATATTTCCTTCTTTCTGAAGGAAGGTCTGTGGTTTCTGAGAAGATTTTCGTCTCAGATTTCAATAATGTACATTTTTTTTAGCTGAGTAAAATCTCATATTACTTTTTAATAGCCGATCAAATTAAAGCAGCTTTGGGAAGTGCACTCAGACTCACATCCGTCATCGGAGACTCCAGCCCTCAGCGTGAGTGATTGATTAAATCAGAGCTGGATGCTCGGGATCGTGGTGTTCTTAAGCTCAGCTCTACTCTCGCTCCTTTATCACGCCGGACGAGAGCAGGCTGAGAGGACTCGCTCTTAATTATAGTCTCGCTCAATTATTTAAGCGACGTTAACAAGCTCGTCTGTGTTAGGAGCCAAACAGGAGAAGTGGCCTCGTCTGACGTGGCTGCTGAAAGTCAGTGGATCTGCCATGAGGCTAAAATTAGGAAAAGCTCTTTATTAGGATCCTGCGTTCAACATCGAGACATATATCTTCAGTGAAGTACGAGTCTCGGTGCAGCCATAACGTAATTGGATTTTAAACGACGCTGTTCATTTTGTCCCCCAAATGTTTTTTTCTAATGTTCAATTTTAAGAACTTTACTACCATTTATAAAGTGTTTAAAAAAATACCTACACTGGAATTCAATTGTGGAGCACTCAGAGATGAAAAAGGGAATTTAAGAAATAAAAGAAATTTAAAAAAACATCAATGGGGGAGAAATAAATGACAAAGGGTAAAGGGAAAAAATACAAAGAAAGAAAAATACAGAGAGAGATAAAGGAATGAAACGATATAACGGAAGAAAAATGAATAATGAGAAACACTGAAGGGAAAAACAAGACTAACAGTTAAATAAGAAAAATATAGATTAAGGAGTAAAATAAAGGAAGGGGATGAAGAAAAGAGGAAAGGAAAGAAATAAATAGTGATGTGAAAATGGAAAAGAATTAAAGGAAGAAAAAAACTGTAAAGACGCATAAAGGAAAGATGAAAAAGTAGTAATGCGAGTTAGTTGGCCAAAGAAGTAACTTTTAAAGAGCGTATTTATTTAAGACTCCTAACATGAACTTCACGAGTGATTCCAGACGTATTTCACTGATCAACCCTGCCGTGTTTTTTCTTTTTAAAGAACGTCCATCAGATTTAGTGAAGTCTCAGGCGACACAATGGCATTACTCCAGAAAGGAAGTCAGTTTTACAACCTTTTTTGTCATCTTTTTTGGAACCAGTGTAAGGCTGTCCTCCTGCGTTCCTCTCAAATCGAGTCATGTTGTACTTTCACTCTTCTGCACAGTCAAACAGAATCAACTCTGTCCATCTCAGCAACAGAAAAGCTTTTACTGGCCTTATTGATTTTTTTTAGACGTTTAAGACATCCCATATTACCCGAGTGGATTAATTGGATAACAGTAATCTATATTTACTGCTTTACTCAGAGGTTTAAAGGAGTCCCTTGACGATGTTTATCTGAATGCTGTCAGCATCAGATCACGCTGAAGCTATATGGTTCGCTTTCCATCTTAATGTTTCGCAAATGTTAAATAAATTTCTGACAAGTTGGCGAAATATTCCGTACATAATCAGCGACACAAAGCTTCCTGTAATATATTAACAGTCGTGTGCAGTTTACATGGGATTTCACTCTCAGTTGTTTTTTTCTCTTTAGTTTTGCATTTACTATTAATTAGCATGCAATGTGCCGTGACCCTGCCACGAACCCATAAGCTGCGATCGTAATTGCGGGAAGAAAATGGCGGAATTGCGAAAGAAAACTTGTCATGCTCCAGTCTGCAATCGTTCTGGATTCACACGAGGGTTGGGATGATTGACGATAGCGTCGGGAATCGCAGACAGACTCCAAAGTATCATGATGGCTATCAAGTTGTTCGATTTATTTTAGCTTCTCATCACAGATAAAGCCGTGAATGTCTTTGTTCACAAACAATTAAGAACATGAACCAGTGTGTTGTTCATCAGGGCGACTTCACTACACAAGATCTCCACTGCTGTTTACCACCGAGCACTTGCACGCATAAATTATATCATTTTATTCCAATTTTATTCCAACTCGTTAGGTTTATTTACAGTCCAGACTTCAGTGTTGCAGTATTCCTCACCTAACTAATGGGTATTTAATAATAGTTAAAAAAAATGACTAAATGCTAATGCTAGCAACTAGAAGAACATCCAACTTTTCGTATTTTTTCCACTGTAATGACGTAACATGCAATATATATATATATATGTATATGTGTGGCCACGCCCAATCTCTTTATGCGTATTACACCTTCATACTAATGTTCATAACAACAGGTGTGTGTTTTTTACACTGCTCCTCACCTTTGTGTAAACTCCCCATGACAGCTCCGTCTCCGTCACCATGACGACGATGCCAAACATGCCGAAGATGAGGGCGTAGTCGCTGAGGCGCTTGCGCTTTTCAAACAGCGCCCTCCGATGGCCGAGCTTGTAGCCAATGTCCTTGTTCCGCTTGTGCGGTGCGTTGCCGGCATCCTCGCGCAGCGGCTTGCCCGGCTCGTCACCGTTGCCCTTTGACACCACGACCTCGAGGCCGGAGGTGTGGAGCGTCTGCAGAGGCTGTGTCTCCGAGTCCAGATCGGCCAGGTTCCTGCTGCCCAGCGGTCTCACCACGCCGCCATTGTACTTGCAGCTGTTCATGGCTATCTGAGGGACCGCGGGGCCGCTGGGCGACAGCGAAGAGCGCGACCAAGCATGGCTCAGCCTGCTGCCATCCGCACTCACCTGACACACAAACACACAGCAGAGAGGGTTCAGGGACATGCACAATCAAAGCAAGGTACAATTACACAACATTGTTCATGGGGAAAGACGATTCAGATTTCAATGTCTGTGAAGGTTTTTAAATCAAAACTAGTCTAATCGTTGATATTATGAAGGTTATCTGTGAAAATGGGACAGAATTTAGATACTGTGAAGGTTCTGCGTCAGTAGACTCATCTAAAAGAGGTTCCTGAGACACACCGTAAAGACGACAAAGATTGTGAGTCAACATTAGATCAGTCTCAGGACGTATGGAGGTTCTCGGTTCAGAGACCAGGACGATCCCGGACCATAATAGAAGGCGGATTGTTATGAAATTAAAACGCAATCGTTACAAACACAAACATAAAGTACACAAAAACACAGTCAGAAACAGTAACAACACCTTCCACTAACACATGTAAAGTAGTTTGAAGCTGTAGTGTTTAAAATGCACCGAAGAAAGCAAATCTAAATTAAAATAAAACAATGCAACACACTTTACAGGCTTATTTATTTTGCAAATGGAATTTTCACGATTAAGTGATTTTTCACGTTTAAGTCGATATATTTGTGAATGTTGTTCTCTGTGTTAATCCTCTCACTAACAGATGCAGGCTAATGATTATAAGACGAGCTTTCCAGTGCGAGACGACGCCTAGCTCCAGCGTGTTTTAAATTATTGATTTTTTTATTTATTGTGGAGTCTTCTGTAGGTATCTTCTGATACTCTGTTATCAGTATCTGGCAAGCTAACAGACACTTAGGCTAATTAGCTAGCCCAGAGTGCAGGCTAGCCAGTAAACTGTCACCAGTGAACGAAAAGTCCAGTGTTAACAAAAAAAAACAACTTTCTTCACGTATTACAACTACAAATAAATACGACGTATTGCTTCATTAAAACCAACATGTTGAGGCAGGTAAGTTTGGTGAACGCTTCCGCTGACCTTTCCATGCTCATGTCACTAATCAGAAGGAATTTCCCAACATGTTAATTATTGTTGTAGATTTTATCCTGAAAATGTTAAAACCTTTTTTTTTTTTTTTTTATAACAACTTGTGTTTTCTTGGTTAAGCAGTCAGGAAATGATTTTACAACAAGCTCTTTTGTGTCTGTGTGCAGAGCATCTTCACGCTGTGGGAAATAAACATTCGAACTCTGATATTTGGTCTTATTCATGTACGCATGCAGAGAGCTCAGCGAGCCTGAGGTCATGTGGAGGTCATGTTCTTGTGTAGTAGTAAGTCAAAACATCTGGAGGGAAGGAAAAAGAAACACACCAGCACCTCACTCCACACCTCCAAACTTCACCGACTGTCACGTGACTTTAATGAGTTTCATCCCGTCGTAGGTGTGAATCAGACACGCTGAAGTTCCCCAGCATTCAGCAGAACAGGCGAAGAAGCCCAGAGATGATGAGATGATGCCCGAAGCCCAGCTGCCTTCACTCACTGCTCCTCAGCTTTTATTCCAGGGACTTTTTTTGGCCCCTGAAGTCATCTGCAGCGAACGAGGCCGAGCCAAGTGCTATTGATTAAGAGGAGAATCTTTAAAAAATTGCTCTGTTTTTTAAATGCACGCAGAAAGACGGGTTTGGCCCAGAAACAGAGACCAACAAAGACAGAACGCTGTTCTCAAATCACAGAGCAAATGTAGCAGAGCAAAAATAACAAAAGACGTATCGATTTAATACGCCGAAGTAAAGAGCGATGGATTTTAGGTTTCATTCCTTAATGAATCAAAACCACAGACACAAAGCGGCTTTCTTAACTAATCTACATCTTCTGCAACAAGAAGACAAGGTTTCTATCTGCTTTATAGGACACACACACACACACGCACACACACACACACACACACACACACGCACACACGCACACGCACACACGCACACACACACACGCACACACACACACACACTCACGCACACACAAACACACACACACACACACGCACACACAAACACACACACACACACACACACACACACACACACACACACACACTCAGAGCGGAGACGGCGCAGATCAGATACCCGAATCAGATCCTGTTCAAGTCCTGTTTTCAGCTGCACATTTTTTCCGGTATTATTTTAAAGTGCTTGATTTTAAAGCTTAATATTTTTTTTAAAGAAAAGAAAATCAGACGTGTCTCGATGTCGGCTCGATATACTCGAGCTTTCAGTATCGGAATCGGAAAAGAAAAAGCGGTATCGCGCCGTCTCTAATGCAGCGAGGAGCGAGCCGCCCTGACCCCAGACTCCAGGACTTATTCTGTTACACACAAAGAACAATAACACACACCACACAGAAGATCTTCTCCATCTCCATTTTTATCTGTATGCATACAGATACGTTTTGAGGACAGGATCGATAAATAGATGTATGTATGGAGTGCACCTCTGAAGCAGTGTTTGAGGATTAAACACCTGTCAATAAATCAATACTACAATATAATCAGCTCACACATGAACACCTCACAGGCCGCCTCGCTGTCCGTCATTCACACCCCGAGACGAAGGCCACACACTCAGCGCACCGCAGAACCTCAGGACTTAACCCCGATTTTCAGATGTTCTTTAACGCATCTTCATTTTTCACAACTAAAAATGATCAAAACTCAACTGCAATCTGTTTAATTCACTGTTCGTTTGTTTTGGTCCATTCACGGCAAAGCTTTAAGCTCCGCCCACTTCACAATCACAGCATGTCATATACTTCTCGGAAAAGCTGATTTCCTGATGTAAATGTCATTATGTGTCATAAACCACTACCGCAGGATCACAACAAACCACTGTGTGTGTTTTTAAACATCGAATTTTATTTATATGCTCATTCCTAGAAAGCAATTAGAGAGGAATTTCTCAAAATGTTGAGTACTGTTTTATTACAGCAGATACTGTTTTTATAACAGCATGTAATTTTCCTGACTAAATGATAAAAAAAGAGATTTTTCCTACTTCAAAGAAGGCTTTAAGCCCCGCCCACTTCACCATGATATGGACGATAGTTTCTTCTTTAAACCTTATAGAGCACACAGACAGGAGTGGGAACACATCAACAGTGCAGCGGGAATCTTCTCTAAATCTCTAATCTTTCTCTAAAGTGTGATTATTGATTATTGCTGGATTTGTGATATATTTTATAATAAAAATGGCATAAAAACATTTTCCAACAAATTCAAATGTATGAATGGAAAGAGATTTACATATTTACTAAAATAAATGAACAAAGATTCGGAGCAATCTGCTGGCTAAGATTGATGTGATGTGTACTGTTCTGAACAAAACGAAGCTGTTTGTAGTGTTTACCTCATGAGCCATTGCATGGGACAAAGCTGATGACCTTCTGTGAATATTCATAAATGTCATGATCTACACTCTCACAAATAATGTTCTAGCAATCTGGCCCCATAAAGGATCTTTGATCATTCTAAAAGGTAATATTAAAACCGTCTACCTAACAGAAGAGCCTCTTTAGAAACCAAGTACCCTAAACCATCCAGAGAACCCTTGAGGAACCCTTCATTTCTAAGAGTGTGTAATGAATCACAATGACTTCTTTCTTCTTCAGAGGTCTCGCATCTCAGAGAGCTATGTGAAGCACGCAGAGCCATTTCCACATGGCTACCTGCTCACATGACAACCGAGTGTGTATCCAACATCATCTCGTTCAGTCTCTCCCTCCTCCCTGCTCATCTCTCCTCTCCTCACCTCCCTCCCTACCTCTGCTATCTGCAGAAGCCTCCGTTAGCATGCAGCACAGGTGCTAATGCAATCAGTAAACCAAGACCATGGCCTGAGTTGTAACAATCGCACAGAAACAGCAGTGCAGAAGCAGCTCGAGCCATGTCGTACCTCCGTCCTTCGATTCCCGACGCCTCCGAGAAGACGAGTTTGGCAGCCCGAGGATGGCTGTGCCGTGTGTCTTGCTGCACTCTCACAAGCTTTTAGGGCTCTCTATAAATATTTCGAGGTCCTACGTTAAGAAAACGAATGTGACTTTTTGTTCGCCTGTGAGTGAACGCTGCATTTATTACACAGCTAAGAGCATAATGAAGGAAAGAGACCAGAAACTCGGAGCAGATTTCCAAGAAGCAGCGACTGGCTTGTCTGATGAGAAAGCTGCAAAGATCAATATGATCAAGTCCCTGTCAAAATCGAAACCTCTGCCAAACTCTGAGCACGCTACAACCTGCCAAAACCTTTCTTTTTTTTTAAATTTTGGAAACAGAAAGCATAATATAATTATATTAACATAATTCTTCATTCTATAAAATCTCAAGCATTTGCAAAAAATCCATGAAACACAACTACATAAAATCTAACATCTGCACGTTTGCATCAGTAAGTTTCATGGCATCCATGTCACTGTACACTCTTATTATAAAGGGTTCCTTTAAGGTTCTTCAAAGGTTCCTCAGAGGTTCTTTGAATGTTTGAGGGTCCTACCATTGTAAAGCAACATTTTCTGGAGGGGAAACCTGATGTAGTAAGTCTGATGGATTTATCCAGGATAAACGATCTGTTTATAAATCACTTCATGATGTATACTAAACACTCCATGTGTACTACTACAGTTAAAAGATGAAATTTTCTCATGCAATCTGGCACAAATGTGCCAATATTTTCAAGCATGTTTGATTTTCTAAGCGATAAATAGTGTAGATTGAGCACATCTGCACTAAGCTGCAAGTACAGCGCTGAGAAACAGCCAACGACAGCCAGAGAGGAAAACAAATTCATCTGCTGTCATGCGCAGCAGATCCCTGAATCCAGTTTATCATCCATCAATTTCTGTGGGAAAGCGAGAACCAAATATAAGAACAATAATAATGCTTTATTTGTCATGTCAAACCCAAAGGGTTGTTAGAAACAGCAAATGAAAAAAACATGACAGAATTCTATATAAAATATCCACATTTCTTTGTACTGTACCTCCAGTTCTCTTTGCAGAACAGACATTCCTCCAGTCCCTCCTACACATCTATCTCTTATTTCTTTTTTTTTTTCCTCTCATTTCCATATACATATAGCCCAGACACGAGCACCACACTCAGTTGCCCTTCACAAAGTCACTTGATAGACAGCTCTCACTTTTATTTTTGTGAGAAATTAGGATTTGGAGATCAGGTGCGCTCTCCAGGTGAAAGACCGTATAGTCTGCGATTGCTCATGTAGTGTGCTCACTGCTACGTCCACCAAACATCTGATTACAAGTGATAAAAGTCGTTTTGGTGGTGAGGGGCATACAGTGAGATTTTGAAAGTCATGTGGTGTGCAGTAGGCATTAGACGCTTTAACACATCACATCCGTAATCTCATCCAAAAGCTATTTCTAATATTAGCTTCAAATAGTAATGGTAGAAGCTGCACTTGAGACATCGGGCTGTGTCTGATCTTGTAACTGAAGATCATGATCATTGATTCTTTCTGTGGCAGCGGTAGTCAGACTGACGCATTAGATGAAACAAATCTAGTAAGTGTGCGCCCAAAATCTGACATCGAATCAGTCTAACGGTAGGAATTGATCAAATCTGAGTGAAAGTTGATTCTTCAAATGCCATTTCAGCTAGGCACAGAGGCCAGGTTTCTGGGGGAAATGATGATGATGATGACAACATTTATGGTGTACATGAATGGGTGATGTAAATATTCTCAAATGGTTTTATGTAAAAAGTCTAATTATATCTTTCTCCAAAAAGACGCCACCCTGGATTATTTTTCCTTCTACTGATGTTCATTCTGAAACTGCTCTCATCACCCTGCTCTCTTTACTCTTATATTGAAAATGAAGTGTGCTAAAGAATAAAATCTAATTAGGTCTGAGTTTCCCAAAGGAATCAGAGTGTTGAGATGATTTTACAAATTAGAAAGAGTGTTTAAACTGATACACAGTCATTTCTTCCATCTTTGTGTTATGACACTTTAGAGAAATTTGAGCCGCCATTACGTACTGGAATTAATCAGAATATCCCAAATATGTTCAGGACCTAAAAATTCCCAAATGAGGAAAGCAATCCCAGACTGCACCACAGAGGAAATACTAATTAACCCCTCAATGTAGGGCAGGTAACCAGGGTACACACTAACACGCACTAGCATTCAGCATGATGAGAAGTGCAGTATTTCCTCAGATGCAAATAGCACTTCAAACACAAACCCATATAGTTTCTCAAATCTTCAAACCCATCCAGCACCATCCAAACAAAACCAAACCCAAGTCAACCAACCTCCCAAACCCAGCTCAATCCAGATGTCTAACCTAAAGGGATCCCGAGACAAAAAAAAAAACAAAAAAAACAAACTCCAAACTCAATCAGGACTCGAATCCAAATCCCACCAGAAACCCATTCCCAGATTTAACCTGCATCCTTATATAAAACACGACCAGTACCCAATGCAAATTCCTACCAGTATTCCAACCAACATTTTAATCCAAAATCCAACTACCATGCCAATCCCAAAACCAACCAGTACTCTAACTAGTCCTCCAATCCCAACCAGCATATCAATCCCAAATCCAACTGATATTTTAAACCCAAAGCTTACTAGTACACCAATCCAAATTCCAACCAGTACTCTTATATAAATTCCGACCAGCTTCCCAAACCCAGACAGCACCATATCTATCAGTGCCAAACCCAAACCAACCTTAGACCCAATCAGTATCTGACCCTGAAACCTACCAGCACTACAACAACTAAACACAATATCAGAACCAAACCCAACCATCACCCTTTCATCCAAACCTGGACTGCACCCAAAGACTACCAAACTGAAAAATTAACCATAATCTAAAGACCAACCACCACACGTTCTACACCCAACCTCAATCTCAACACTCCATACACACCCCGGTGTGAGCAAGACCCTAAGCCTAAACACCAGAAGAAGACTGGGATTACATGATTTATCCCAAAAGTGGCTAAGACAATAACCAGAAAACGTCAGAGATGATCAACCTCAACACTAAAAATTCTCACCACAATCCAAATCCCAACTAGCACTCAGATCTCCAAACCTAATTAGATCCTCAGATCCAACCAGATTCCCAATTCCCAGATTCTGAACTTAACCTGTACCACAAATCCCAAACCCAACCACAATCTCATTACTCATGCCAACCAGAATTTCTATCCCAAACATATCCAGATCCCTAAACATCATTAGCTCCTCAGACTGAGCCAGAACTTCAAACCCACATCTAAACAGCTTCTCAAACACGTTCCACTTCTCCTTTAAATCCAACCTTCTCTCACATCTGTTACATACTGAAATTAATCAGAATATCCCAAATATGTTCTGATCCTAAAAATTCCTCAGTGGAAAGCAATTCTGGGCTGCGTCACAGAGGAAATGCTAATTAACCCCTCAATGTTGGAGAGGCAGCCAGATTACAAACTACCAGCTAGAACCTCAAACCTGGATGGCTTGTCAGGCACGTCCCACTTGTCCTTTAAATCCAACCTTCTGTCAGATCTCAGATCATGATAAATCCTCTAACCTCTAATAATACTCAACTGTCGACATTTTAATCATTCTTCTCTGACTGGTACATGATACACCATCAGGCCCTTCTCCAGCACGTTGGGCTAGTTCTTCATGTTAAGCTAATTCTCGCCCTGCCTGTGTGTGTGTTTGAGGCGCGAGGCCTCCTCGTACCTTCCTGCTCCTGCATTCCTGCCACTGCCAGCTTCACTCCATACAAATCCAATTTAGCAAATCTATTTTGACATTGAATTTGCACTCATTCAGATGTGCCATCAGGCTGTGTGTTTCCCAGGCTCCACTCCCTAATGAAAATGTCTACAGGGGAGAGCTCATTACTGGATCTGCTACTCAGGATTCTCTTTTCTCAACCATTCTCCACCATCAGAATCTAATCTACACACACACACACACACACACACACACACACACACACACACACACACACACACACACACACACACAGCAGAGTGTTGCTGCCTTCATGCTGCCAATATTCCCCACAGAGCCTCCATGAAATGGGAAACAGTAATATGTTTGAACATCATTTTTCTGTAGGACTCTTGATTGGACTATGATGTTTAGTGATACGTTTTACAACATCTGCCACTGCATTTAGTGGCTCTGTCTTTCATTTTCCGTCGAGAACAAGCACAGCAGAGGACACGAGCATAACTATGGCCAAAATGAAGAGGTGAGTATTATGACAGAAATATCACATCACGTTATTTGACGGTATTTCTACACTGTATGATACGCATCGCAATATAAAGGCTTGCTAAAAAAACATGATTATATAAAAAAATTAGTTTGACAATACTTTTATTTAATGTCTACACAATTACATTACTTAAAACTGAAAAGTTTTAATCTAACAAGTAAACAATACATTTTACAATTTTAAAAATTCAGTACAAAATTTTTACATCAAATCAGCTGCAAATCAGAGTCTGAAATCATGATCATGATGCAATATCAGAAAAGTGTATTGTGACCTTCATATGTGGTCCTAGAGCGGATAAATATCTGATACGTGGCCATGTGACATGAACGAGAACAATTTTACACAACGCTCATGCACGTATCACTGAAGCCAGCAGCAGCGATGGCGGTGAATATATTCAGTGGAAGGATGGAGAAGTTGGTGATTTGGAGAATTGAGTCAAGCGAAACTGTAAGGAACCAAAAACCAGGTAGTGTTTGAAACAACTGCAGCAAGAATGTGAGGTGTTTCAGGGAACGGGTGCATTCAACTTAAAGCATGGCTCACGTACAGGTACCTGTATGAATGTAGCCTAGGAAGTAAATGAGGCTCAATATCAGAAAAACTCTCAAATAAAACCATCAGATTAAACACCAGACCAACATCTGGCCAACACTACAAGCCTAAACACCATGAAATGGCCAAAAGAACTACAAGATAACTGTTACTGTGTGCCTGAGCCCCAGGAAATTCCTCAAAACAGATCAAAAACACAAGGAAGTGTCAGATAAACCTAAACACCAGGAAACGTTAAGCCTAAACAACAGAAAAGACTCAACACCAAACAAGGGCCAATATCGCTATCATTCTCAACACTAAATGACTAAATCTATAAGCCTTAACGTTAAAAAATGCTGAGACAGAGAGCTTAAAAAATAAAATGACGACACACTGACACCAGAGCTCCACCTGACCAATCTCATAATTAGATTAAACACCACAACACCAATAGCTGACGATACCACACTAAACATCAGAAATGACCGAGTCTTTAAGCCTAGACACCAGGAAACAGATGGCACTATAAGCCTGAACACCAGATAATTATGAGTCTCATGTATGAAAATGTTTGAGGCTATAACTCAACATAAAGATGATACAAATACTGCAAGCGTAAACACCAAACACTGACTGACACTATAACATAAAACCCCAGAGGATCACTGAGACTATGAACCTCATCGTAAATCTCACCTGCGCCTGAAGCTATGGGCCCAGACAGAGCCTGACGTCATAACCATAAACACCATAAACGGCCCCAACACATGAAGTTTCAAGCTGCAAAAATTATTTTTAGCATCTTTCCACTTTTAGTAAAAATTTAAAAGGGGTGATTTTATCCAGCAGAGATTACAGGGCAGAACCGGTCTGAGTTCGGTGTTCGTAACGTTCAGTCTGATTTCTCTCCAACAATTACGCTCTCGGCAAATTACCCTCGATTAGGCAGTGGAGCAGCAGCTGCATGAGACCTCTCTCACACACACGCACGCACGCACGCACGCACGCACGCACCCTATAGAACAGTGTGCGGTGGTTGCGGTTGTTTTTAACCCTTTAAACTCCCAGGACTCTGTAACTTTTACTGCGAGTTTCTCTGCAGTTACTGAATAATGAATAACGGAATAATAATCTGCCAGTTTAAGGGGATAAATATTTTGAATTGACTTTTGCATTTTCTTAGCTAATGTTTTTATTTATGTATTATTTCTTATATGAGTTAAATATTTGTTTACATTACAGTATTAGTTAATATTTAATGCTAAATTAAGAAGTGATGGCTGTACGGTTTTTATATGATATACAATAGACAATATTCTTGGCTGTCCTGATAATCTAGAACCCTTAAGGTTCTTATAACCCTTAAAGGTTCTGTGTAGAACCCTGCAAAACAAATATTACCCTATCAGAACTGATTCCAAGAAGAATTTTCAGAAGCTAAGAACAATTAATTATCCATTGAAACTCTACAGAACCCTGTCTCTAAGAATGTGTCAAGTGCAAAGAAGCTAAAGCTGACGTTCTAGATATGAAGAAGAAAACGATGAGCCAGAGTTTGGAGTTTACTACACAGTTAATACATACAGTCTCAGAAAAAAAGGGTCTTTAAAAGTTCATTTTTGGACAAAAAACGTTTTTGGACTCTGTCCTGACGGGGAAACATTGTGCTGTAGGATTTCCCTCAAAGGGAGCACTGAAGAACGCTTTACGGGTTCTGAACCTCCTACGAGTGTAGTTCATCACTGCGAGCTGGTGTAATAACGAGAGCTGACACTACACTGAACAGATAGCTAAGAACTTTACATGGTGCTACATTTTTTCGGAAAATTTTTCAATTTTTTTCGACTTTCCGGAAGTCTATCTGACGAGGACAGCGTCTGTCGCAGGGTTCTGCGTTTAACCTTCAAGAGTTGTACATTTAATAAAAGCAGAAATAGTCAGTAAATTGTTCATGTTATGTCAAATTTAACAATAATGTCACAAAAACATCATGAGTTAAACATGTTCCTATAAAACTGCTGTTTAGAGAAATGAACATCTGAAAGCATGTGAGACTGGAACCGTAAACCTCAGCGAGGGGACAGGAGGAAAAGTGAGAGATTAAATGCAGAAATGTGCAGAGATAATGAGGTCTAAACTTCGGAAAATGTCACAGGCTGCTTTCACATGCTCACTGGATGCTCGCGCTTCTAATGCTTTAAAAACCTACTGCGTTTAAGTGCACTAATAATAATCAGCTTTCCTCTGCTGTAAGGGAACATGACCCAAAGTCTGTACGAAACACGGAGTCTGCTGTGTAAGCAATAAAACACTCAGGCATGCTGTTTCAGGAAAATAATCAGTGCTGGGTGCTGGGTGTGACGCAGCCAGACACAAAGCCGAGTGACTGTCACCACCCCGGAGTTGATTTTTTTCCTATAGTAGCACGTCCCCAAGGTGTTTACTCCTTTTACAATCACATCAATTTACTAACGATTACAATTTTTTTATTTATTAAAGCATGACACGTCATGATACTTTCTAGCCATTTATAGTTTTAATGTTGTGCAATGTCTGTTAAAAAAAAACAAAAGTGAGTTCCTGTTGTCACTTACGTTATAGCAGCTATAAACACTCGTTCCCTCACCAGCTTCTCTTTTTTCTCTCTCTTCAAGTTAATAAGACAAAAAAAAAACGCAGCTTGTTTCGCCTGTTCCCAAGAGTCCTGCAACGAAGCGTAAACTCCTCTGTCCTGAAGATGTTGGAAAACTTACAGGAACAGCTACAGCTTTACCTCTGACTGTTATAAAGCGCTGACACTGGAGACTCCTTCCATAAATGCTAAACAAACACCTCCTTACAAAAAAAGCGATTACATGCTGTGTAAAATCAGTTTATTCTCAGTGGAGCGTGCGCTGTACACGTCCCTGCGAGTGAGCTGTTGCTATAGAAACGATAACGTATCAGAGCNACTCAGCAGCGCTGTGGTGTAATAATATGTGTAAGTGCTAAAACCTGCACTCGGGATGATGGGAAATGGAACAGAGAGACAGAAACGGGGTCGACTTTCCCATAAGGAAGGAATGACACGGATTTTCCCTCTAGAGGAGGGCACACACTTCCTCATTAACACCGGCACGCCTGTTACACACACATCCGTAGTACTTTATGGTACTCGTACATTTTATACATGTTATGGAACTGCAATTTTAAATAATAACAGCAGGAACTAGTCATTAATTAATATGGATGCATCAGTGCTGACCCTGGTACTGGTCCGGTACGGTGCTCAGTGACCTGCAGTGATACCGACATCCGATTCCAGCTGATACTGCGTAACATAAGCCTGGTGTACATCGTCATGACACGATAGCGATCTGGACATATTTCACCATTAATGATCAAATTCCTAGACCTCCGAATAGGAAAAAACCCAAAGAAAACGCGCCCTCAAGTCAGAATTCCTCCTCAGGAACTTGGTCTCCTCAACCCCGAGTTCAGGGAGTGACGTCAAACCAACATGGCCGCTCGCAGCATCGTCAGTGAACACAGCAGGGCTTCTTAGCTTTAAATGAGTCACACTGTGTATACACACATTCGCTTTAGAGAAATCAGCACACTGACATGTTCACCTGTTCAATCTGTAACACTGACTCTACACGTCACTGTTCTGAGGTTCTGAGGTGAATTACAGCACTCAGCACAGTTAGCTGGCTAGCTCGCTGCTAATAAAAGACCTAACGCACAGGCATTTGTGTTTTTTTCCCTCGCTTTTTACCTCGAAAGCACGGAGATCGGAAATGATGTCATTACGAGCTCCGACTTCCTGCTCCTGAGGTAAGTCCAGCAGCGTTAGCTACACTTCAGAAGTGATGCATTTCACCTAAAAAACATTTTGATAAAACACACACAAGCCGGACATCGTGAAGCTCCTTCATCTCGTAAATGATTCTGTAAAACAGCTGTGAGAGTGTGTTGTGATATTCACACATTAAACTTCAAAGTTTAAAACCCTTTCAGGAGGCGGAGCTAAGGGGGAGGAGTTATTTTAAACTGTACTAAGGAAAAAGGCAGGTCTGGTCCTTCGAGAGTTCGAGATGGTGTCCTTGATAAATAACACTGCAGCGTTCAGCTACACGGCGAAGTTCAGCTCATGTGTCTGTGTGACATCACTGACTGAGCGACTGCTGAGGAAAAGATTCTGGGTGACACACACTTCCTTTACATGTTAGCTACTTTAGCTTTAGTGCAAAAATGACAGAACCAGCCTTCACACACACCGAATACACACTCAGCTGGTCGAACTGAGCTACTTCGGTGGAAGGAGGGAAAATGTGTGTGTTTGTTTTAATTATTTTTAGTCCGAACTGTTCCTTTAAGTGCGGTTCTGCATCATGGCCACTGCAGCTCTGACAGCCTGTTGCAGTCGGCGTCACACTGCCTCCGTTCTCCTGAATGAACTCGTACAGCGCAGAATAAACACCCAGTCTCCCGAAATAAACACCGCTGCTTTTCCCTCTCAATCCAACATGAATCCAACAGCCATTTCGGTGTACGTGATGCGCTATAACACAGTAACAGACACAGTATAACCTGAACACACACACACACACACACACACACACACACACACACACACTCTGCTGGGACACCATGTTTTTAGGCACGATGACCTCACAACACCATCATTGTCTTATTGTCTGATTGTCTTGATCATCACGAGTGATGTTGGTATTGATCTGGGATCTGGGATCTGGGATCTGGGATCTGTACACGGCAGAGCTACACCACCACGCACAACAAAGACCAGCGCTGAATCAACACTCACAGTGTTCACACGCATCTAACTCAACACTGAATGACTGCATCTGCAGTAACTATAACAGGATTTATAATTATTAATCAACCAGAACCCTGATTTCTGACAAATACTCCAGCCTAATGCACAAAGCTAAACATGTAGCACGCAGAACAAAATCTCCAGTGTGCAATTAACACCTACAGGTGTTGACTAAACACTCACAGTGCAGAATTAACTCTTTACCCATTAGCATTTCCCACGTTTGCATTATATGATATAATACATATATAAATAGCACAGTGTTGAATTAACCCTTACAGCGTTTACTCGTGAGAAACTGAGCACTAATAAATACTAAGATTTAATTCAACACTGTGGCTTTAACATCGCAGGTGTTTCCTCAACTCTGATAAACGTATGACTAAACTCAACACTGTGGCTTTAACACAATCTGTAGGTTTTAATACAAATCTGCAGGCGTTGTGAGAGTCAGTTCAACACTGTAAAATCTCCAGGTGTTTATTTATCCCTTTAAACATGTAGACTATAGGTGTTTATGTACTTCTATAGGTGTTGATTTAAAAATCTAATACTGTGCTAAAGCTCTAACAGTGCTAAAACTCAACACTGTAGACATTAATATAAACTATACGTGTTAATACAGTGAAGGTTTTGATTCAATACTGTGAGTCAATTCAACACCATAAACTTCAACACTGTAGGCACTGTATATCTGCATGTGTCGATTCAACACTGTAAGCCTTAACTCAGTACTGTTAGTGTTCTCACGAGTATTTACGTGTTGATTTATCCTCGTAAGATTTCAATACAGATTTCAATACAACATTAAATACTGTAGGCATTAATACAGATCTGCAGGTGTTTAATTATCCCTGTAAGACTTAACACTGTAGGTGTTTATCTAATGATGTAAGACTTAATTAAACACCAGGGGTATTATTACAAGCCTGTAAATGTTATTTTATATCCGTGGGTGTTAATTCTGCACTGTCAGTATTATTACAGATAGCACAAATCATAACTGATACAAATCGTAGGTATTAATACAAACACTGTAAAACTTAATATAAATCTGCAGGTGTTTATCCCTGAACATGTAACACTATAGGTGTTAATGTACATTTGTAAGTGTTGATTTAGCAGAACTCAACACTGCAGGTGTTTGTTTAGCAGTGTAAGATTGAACTCAACACTGCAGGTGTTTGTTTAGCAGTGTAAGATTGAACTCAACACTGTAAGTCGCCAGGTGTTGATCCTGTAGGTGTTGATGGATGTGCAGGTGTTAATTCCGCACTGTAAGTGTGAACTCTCCTCTGCAACGCTGAACTCCGGGAGAGTTAATGTGTGTGTGTGTGTGTGTGTGTGTGTGTGTGTGTGTGTGTGTGTGTCGCGTTATGTCGCCGTTACCTGATGCCCTTGGTTTCTCTGAGGCTCGTGCTCCGCGCTCGGGTTCGTGTCTCCGTCACGGTGCCATTCCGCTCGCGCGCCCTGTTGCTGTTGTTGTTGTTGTTGTTGTTGCTGTATGCCACAGGGCCGCTGCGCGCACAGCTCGTGCGGTGGTCCTCTCGCGCAGCTCTCGGGCAGACTGCTCCTCACGAGCCGCTGCTGCTGCACCTGCAGCCGTGCCGCCTGCGGGTCCTGGAGCGCGCGAGCGGCGGCGGCGGCGGTGGTTTCGGGCGGCTGGCCCGCGGGAGCGCGCGGCGGCTGATGCTGTTGCTGATGCTGTTGCTGTTGCGTTGATGATGATGAAGATAACGGTGATGGTGATGAAGCTGCCGGTGGCGGCGGCGGCGGGTTCTGCAGCAGCAGAGCGGTGAACGGATTGCTGCTGCTGCTGATCTGCTGTAGCGTTTGTTGTGGCTGCTGCAGTTGTTGCTGCTCTTCCGGCAACGACCCGCCTTCTTTTCCGCAGCTGCACGAGAGACGATGCGCAGGTTTGCTCCACTGGTTCCCTCGAGACTGATCCTCCGCCAATCGCGAGCCGCACCAGGCGGGGTCACCGATAGAGTCCGGGGAAACGGAACCGAGAGCTCGAGCCGACGGTTTAGTGAAGGTGCAGTTGCGCCGCTGGCTGTTCGCGAGACTCGAGTCGGCGCCTTGACTTTGTGATGATGGTGATGATGATGATGACGGTTCTCGTGCGCCGCCCCGTTGCAGTTGTCCGGTCGCGCTGGGCGGTTTCCGGTGTCCGCGCGCACTGTGAGACGGCGGCGGCGGCGGTGGAGGCGGCAGGGTGTAAAACGGCGCTGCTGCTGCTGAGGATGAGGATGGAGATGCTGCGTGCGGTCGCTGCTGTTGCTGCTGTCGGACAGCGCGCGAGTCTCGATGCCGCATCACCGCCTCCTCCTCCTCCTCCTCCTCCTCCTCCTGCTGGTCGCGTGCGGCGGGCTGCGGACCGAGCCGCTTCGGCGCGCTCTCGCTCTCGGTGCTGCGTGCGGCGCCGGCGGAGGCCCCCACCGTCGAGTCCATGCGGCTCGTCTCATTGGTGGGTTGGACCAGAACCAGCCTCATCTCGCCCCTCCCTCTCTCTCCTTCTCTCTCTCCCTCTCTCACCTTCTCTCTCTCTTTCTCTCTCTCTCTCCCTTCCTCCTCCCGTGATGCTACGCGCTCCTTCAAATAAAGCGGACCAGATCGCGGGCACGAGCGCAAACGCGAAAGCAGAAGCTCTCCAGACGCATTGTGCTGCCGGTGGAGTTGTGTTTGTCTGGGGGTGAAAATATTCCGCTTTTTTCACTGATGGAGTGATTCTGTGTCCATTTCCAGGTCCAGTCTGTGAGTTCAGATCCGTGTGTGAAGTTCAGCTTCCTGTAAAAACAAAAACACATGACGTTACAATATTTTTTTAAGGATCTGAATTTACTAAGAACTTTTTAAACCTTGAGCAGCTAGCTAATAACGTGCTGCTGTGGTACACAGAGGGGGTGAGCATTACAGCGTTAGAGAAAAGCATTCCTCCAGGGATCCATTAATGTTTAATGGTTCTAGCTTTCAGGAGACACGGCGAGGAACCTGTGTGAAGTGGACGCAGTCTGGAGGAGGGATCTACACACAACTATTAAAGATTCCTCCAGAAGGACAAACCAAAGAGGCTTTTAGGAATCATATATAGCTCCAGCTATTATTAGTCTATTAAATAATGAAATAAGCGAGAGGCGCTAGTTCCTGTGAGCTGCTCAGTGCTCTAAAGGCTCCGGGTGGAACCTGTTCAGCAGGGCAGAACCGCCACACTGACACTTTCTGAAAAGAAAGGCGAGGATAAACGGGTGCAGTTCGGGTTTCAGCATGGAGGCCGGACTCGTTTTTCCCCGAGGAGAGATGAGAGGAGAGATGAGAGGAGAGATGAGAGGAGAGATGAGAGGAGATGAGAGGAGATGAGAGGAGATGTCTGAGCGGGGATCCGGGGCAGCAGCAGCAGAAACCTGAGCGTTTTCATTAGGTAATTAATCCTGGAGCGCCGGATGGGCACCTGGTCAGCATGAAGTATCGCTTGCTTGCTGGTTCGGGAGGCAGAGCTGTGTATGAGCGCATGAATTATTCATCTTTCAATCCCACTCCAAGTTCAGAGAGAAAACGGGGGTGGAGGTGAAGGTGGAGAGGTGATGAAGGGGGGAGGGGGGGTGGCAGCGTGGGGTTTCTCATCTGAATCTGACTCCATTAGATGAAAAAAAACAGTTCTTTACTGGGTCAGGCTGCTCCATCCCAGCACTGGGGGAGGTTTGTTCAGGCCGCGGTCCGTTTAGGACGCTGTGTAGGGAACAGACACGTTCCTCTGACGTTCTGTAGGGAACAGACACGTTCCTCCGACGTTCTGTAGGGAACAGACACGTTCCTCCAACTCACATTATCACTACGACGAGAAATATTTTATAAAACCACAAACACAAAGATCAAGATTCCTTAAAAAATCCTCTTCTAAGGGTTCAGGACTCTGGAATAGACGAGTATAATAAAATAATCATAAAAACAAAGAGTCAAAGAGTGAAATGCACTTCAGAAGGAGACGAGAAAAGAGAGAGAGAGAGAGCAACAGAGAGGACAGATAGATAGATAGATAGATAGATAGATAGATAGACAATAAACACAAATTGTCAAATCAATCATCAGGAGAAATTACAAATCTTAACTCTAACCAAACATAATTCTATAAGATTAAATATTAAATAATAAAATGTGGCAAAAATATTGACCCCCTCAGCGATGACATCATAAATTCTGCTGTGTGCCAGATGTCCTGTTTCCCCACACACAGCACACTGCTGTTATTATTGTATTATATATTTCAGTAGTTTCATACATATTTATCTGTTTTTTACAGCGTGATGGAGAACTTCACACTGCATCTCATCATACGTCTACCATGACTATTAAGGTATTCGTTTCCATATTCGTAGGTCAAACCTCAGTTGCCTCTGTCAGGAGGTTAAGACTCGGCTGTAGATGGAGGTTTCAGTGACATAACGATCCCAAACACACAAAATCAACACACAAATGATCGACACAAAACGAATGGAATTGTGCAACAACAAACCTGAGAATATAAAGCGAAATATAAATGTTTTCCAAGATTATTCAGGAGGCTTAACTGTAGGGGTGCCAATAATTATGGAACAAGCAATGTAGCAGAAACAATGTAGTACTCAAGCAATCTATAAATGTTTGAAAAATGTAGTTTTAAATAAATCTACAGCAAATGAGGATGTTTCATTTTATGTCAGATTTAGTTATCATCTTCATGCAGGGTGCCAATATTTCTGGAGTTTACCAGGTATCGCAGGTGGCTCTATAACGGCACCTTTAACACTTAATCTTACGGTGAAGGGCTACAGAAAAATACTTTTATTCAAACATGACGTGAGCTCGAGACTTTTAACAAACAAATAAAATATAAAAGTTTTCATTTCATAGAACAGACGGGTATTCACACACACACACACACACACACACACACACACATACACACACACACACACGCACACACACACAGGCACACACGCACACACGTACACACACACGCACGCACACACGTACACACACACACACACACTCACGCACACACACACATGCGCACACACACGCACGCACACACACTCACGCACGCACGCACACACGTACACACACACGCACACACACGCACGCACACACACACGCACGCACAGTAAAGAGGCCATCTGCGCTGGTGGTGTACAGTAGAGGGAGGAGATTCTCCGCTGAAGCGTAATCACGGGATTTCCTGACCTTAAAGCGTCCAGCTTCCTGCTCTTACATAAACACACTGCACTTTATTTATTTATAGTGCGAGGGCGAACCTCCTCCTGCCACTCCACCTGTTCATTAAATGCCACGAGGATCTCACACACACGCGCACGCGCATGCGCATACACACACAGCTCCAAAAGTCTCAACGCAAACCCAACTGATTTATTTCCTCATGTATAAAACGCTGATGTGACGTTCTCCTTCACTGTTTCATTCCATTTCTGTCGTTTTTACAGAAACAGAAATGTCATCGTCCTCAACGTCCACTCGAGTCCATCAGCAGAGACGTGTTCGGGTGTTCTACGTACGTGTGCGTTCATACGTTTCTCAGTTCCGTGTAAATGACGTGTATTAGACGCTGTAAAGGAGAGAAAAACTGGTGAGTGTACGCAGCTAGTACAGTTAGCTGGCTTTGCTAATCTAATCTAATCTAATCTAATCTGATCTGATCTGATCTGATAATAAGGCAGAGTTTAGTATTACGAGGCCGAGCTCGGTATTCGGCTCGTCCCCTCCTTGCTTTAGTGACGTGTGACTCGAGCTGCGACTCCACACGTGTGTGTAAAAGCTTACGATCCATTTTAGATCAGATCCATCAGAGCGTCGTCTGATCACACGCTTCAGTAGAACAGATTAGACATGAGGAAAATCTGACCTTTTTTTTTGTACAAAGCAGTTAACCTGCTCAATATCACACATTTACTCACATTTCACTAGAGCGAGAGGAAAAGTGCAGAATCTCCAGGATTAAATATTCAAGTGTTGCACTTTGACTTTTTTAATTTTAGAATTTTCAGCAAAAACAAGACGATTAAAGCAGCACTGCACCATCACGAGGATCTCAGACAAACCTGACCTCAGAGACGAGTGTGTGAGCGCTGTGAGAAGTGTGTAGGTGTGTTTACCGCAGGTGTATCAGTGTGTGTGTGTGTGTTTCCACTTTGGCCAGAGTTTCCCTTTAAGCTTTCTGATACAGACTCTGTGTTTAATAAAACATCTCTAACTGAGAGAGACAAATAAAGTAACTCGATATAGTGAATATAAATATATACAGCTCATACATCTGATCAGTCGTGTGTGTGTGTGTGTGTGTGTGTGTGTGTGTGTGTGTGTGTGTGTGTGTGTGTGTGTGTGTGTGAGATGCAGCATGTTGGTGCAGATGTTTAGAGAACACCACGGCGGGGGACAGATGGAGAGGCCCTGTCAAGAGCAGATGAATGTTTCTGATCGCTTATTATTTCAGCTCTGGGGAAACGTGCACACACACACACACACACACACACACACACACACACACACACACACACACACACACACACACACACACACAAACACGAAGCATAAGGGAGAAAGAATTCCTCCAAGCCGAGAGCTGAGGAGGTGAATAGATAAACAGATTCCTTGATTCTCATTACATTTGTTTACAGGGTGCCAATAATTTTTTCCCCCACACATTTCTGAGTGTCATTATTTATATTATTTAAAGCTTATATCTTTTATAAGAATGATTCTGTTAGAGAATGTAATCTGTGTGCTATAAATCAGAGGAGCAGTGTAAGGGCAGGAGGCTCAGGCTGTTTGGGAATAAATGAAGCCGTGTGTGTGACGAGTCGCTCCGTTCAAACTCTGTAGATTTAAAAAGTGTAGATAGCATAAAATCTTCAGCAAAGTGTAAACTAGTTTTTGCTGTAGGTTTGGAAAGTTACAGCTCAGACTTTCTCTCACGTCTGTCGCATCATCGCCCCGTTGCTGACGTACGTCTTTGTGTACGTTTTGTGTTGTATTGTGTGTGTTTTTGAATTAATAAATTAAACATTATAGTACATTACAGTATATTAACTAACACTTAATGATGGAGTTTGACAGCTGGCCTTCCACTTCCATTCAGTCTTTTCTCATGAATACAGTTTTATCAGTATGGTAATCACACACACACACACACACACACACACACACACACACACACACACACACACACACACACACACACACACACACTTCAGTCCTAACTCTATATGTATGTAATTGTGGACAGATATATTTTAAATCTCTCACGTCTAAAACAAACACCAACAAACGTCCATCATCACAAAGCACCTGTCTCTAAACCTCAAAACCTAAAATATTTAGCCGGTGTGAAATCTCTGTGTGTGTTTGTGTGTTTGTGTGTTTGCTGTTGTGGTTATTTCTGTGATCAGCTCAGTCTCGGTGATATTTCACACGGTGAAGCTTCACGGCTGAAGCCCATCGCCACAGCCCAGGGTGTGATTATAAAAACGGCCCCTGACGGACTGGAAAAGCAAAATCTCAGTGTCGGCTGATTGACTCGAGGTCTTTTAGTCCATCATTTATTCTCCCAGTGACATTAACACACACTTCAGCCCTAAAAACCTGCTAAGAACAAACACACACTCGTCTTACCTCCGGATCTCAGAGTGGACGCTCCGCGCTCGCGCACTTCCTGCAAACTTAAGCACCGTCTCCAACGTCTTTAGTACACTGGAACTGTTTGCATTATTTTAGCTCCAGCACACACACACAATCACACACAATCACACACTTACACACTCACACACACACTCACACACACACACTTCCTGAAGCTGTCGTCAGAAGTAGAGGCCGTCCAGAGTCTCTTTGAGACGCGTAATTAGGATGCAGAGCGAAGAAAGAGCAGCCAGGCTTGTTAAGAGCTGGCATGCAAATGGACCGGGCGACAAAGAGACGCACACAAACACACACACACACACACACACACACACACACACACACTTGTAGGCATACCTGACACGAGTGACTGAACCTCACATCACATTGTATAGACACACACACAACCTTCACACACTTCAGTTTCACACTGTTTCAATATCAGAAGGAATGAAGATGATAAATATAGAAAAGTGTGTGTGTGTGTGTGTGTGTGTGTGTGAGAGAGATGCAGAAGGTTCTGGAATAGAGGAGAGAAAACTGTGCAATTGATGCTGAGAAGTTCAAAGGCCCAACCAAAGCCTCTCATCTTCCCGGCCACACACACACACACACACACACACACACACACACACACACACACACACACAGCTAGGATGAAGGTCTAACATCACACTGGACAACAGCGCTGAAGCTACATTAACTCCAGGGGGCGCTGTGTTTAAGAGAAATGCTTATGTCATGACCTGAACTGATCATGTGACATCTTTAAACAGCCAATCACAAAACCCCATATTTCTGATATCATCACTGTCCTTTCCATTTTATTTGCTTGACTACTTCCTGTAAAATACATTAGCTTAGCTAGTCACCTGAACACATCACTGTTATGATGCTAACCAGCTAGTTAGGTAACGTTAACTCTGATTAACTGCTCCTTTAACATGGTGAAGCAGAGAGAGAGAGAGAGAGAGAGAGAGAGAGAGAGAGAGAGAGTAGGAAAGACAGAGAAAGAGAGAGAGAGTGAGAGTGTCAGAGAGACAGAAAGAGAGAGAGACAGAGAGAGTGAAAAAGATAGACAGACAGAGAGAGTGTGAGAGAGAGAGAGATAGAGACAGAGAGAGTGTGAGAGAGAGATAGATATAGGGGAATATTAAGCAATTTAAAGGTAAAGATAGATAAAGAGAGAGAGATAAAGAAAGGATGGAGTGACAGAGATTGAATGTGAAAATTAAAGAAAAATAGTGCCAGTGTTCACAGTGCAAGTTCAGGTTCACATACAGATGTGTGTCTACAGCTGAGAGAGAGAGTGACTGAGATTACACACACACACACACACACACACACACACACACACACACACACACACACACACACACACACACACACACAC